>CM062811.1:1078216348-1078816348 GCA_031772625.1 Pinus tabuliformis
TCCCTATAGGGTAGAATTCCTCCTTGATAACATCAACAAAAGATGTTCAAGTGTCTCTCATCCGAATTGGATCCATGAAGATTATCAAAGTGACATGACTGTATCAAAACAGGACAGACTTCAAATTTATGAACATAGAGCAATCAGGAAGACCTATGGATAGTGGCAGTTTGCAGCCAGCAAGGAACAACGAGGACCTCGGTCAAAGCGCACTGACCGAGGCCCATGGAGACCACGCAGGAGGCAAAACTGGCAGTTAGGAAGCCCGGATCGGGAAACAGAGGCCATTTCTGATGTGCGATTAGCGAAAGCCAGGAAACCGTAGGGAAGGCGCTAAGGTGAAAGGTGGGTCCCGCGCTCCAAAACCGGCAGTATATCGGGGGCATCCTTGGGTGGTAAGCAGATTTGGCAGAAAACGAGCGATTCCATTCAGCGCATGACGCGTATCAGGCAGATGAGAGAGAAAATCGCCTCTCATCGCACGCTAACGGTCGAGCAAGTGAACCACGCAAAATGAGCGAACACCGTAGGATTTGGGAGCTCTAGATCTGACGACGGAGATTGTGCCTGATGGAGAAACCAAATTTGATAGGGGAATTAAGCCGCGGCATAGAGAAGTTTGAAGTCCAATTTGACCGCTGAGTTGGCGGATGAGTCATTCCATAGTGTAACTGAAAATACTGAACCGTTGAGGAAAAGCTGGCACAGTTCGTAAGAGGACACGTGGCCACTTCCCTGTGGATGATGGCGAGGACGCAGAGGCAGGGAACTCTAAGCGAACAGCAGCAGGGGAACCAAAGGGACGGAAGAGGAAGCGAACAGTCAAGGACAAATTGGCTTTAAGCCATGAGAAGACAGAGAACAGAACACGAAGACAGAGAGAGCGAAAGCGAGGAAGAGACAATGAAGTAAGAAGCAGAAAACAGAGAGCCGAGCTGACCTAAGGCATCATCGAGTAGACAGAAAGCTTGAGAGGTTCAAGCAATCCCTGAGAGGATCAGTTGAGAATTGAGCACCACATTGGGCTCCTCCCATTAAAGACCAGAGAGGTCAAGACTTGGAAAGGAAAAGAGTCTGTGCACTCTAGTGGCTTGGGGAATCCAAGAGCCACCAATACCTATTTCAGGAGACTCAAATTGAGCTCCTCCTTGTAAATATCTGCTTTAAAGACACAATAAAATAAGGCCACCACTGAAAGCTGGATCAGAGACATAGCCCTGGATAATAGGGTGAACTCCTTATTAATTTGTTGTGTTCTTGTATTTGCTTACTATGTTTCTCTTATTTTTTTCCATTTTCTAGTGTCTGTGTATTTTGAAATCTGATCAATCCGTTGCCTAAGATAACATAAACACACACCAGCACATGAGTCTGTAATACCTTCATTCAATAATTATTTAACTGAGATCACTCAAGAGTGATTTTCAGATCAAGTGGTATCAGAGCTCTAGGCTGTAAGGTTAGACAAGCTTGTGTTGGTTTAGTTGTTGAATGCTAACTAGATCAAATCTCAAATTAGGAGAAGAAGAGTTGGTCGAAACTAATCCTAAAATTGGGAGAGTCTATCCTTAGAAGACAATGTCAAAGGAAGGTTCTATGGGGCCAGACCCTCAATTCATAGATAGTTTCCTAGCCATAAAGTCCATGGTAGAAGAAATGTATAGGGACTTTAGAAAATGTAAGGATGAAGATTCATCAGGCTCTAAACAAGACAAAGGAGAAGATGAGTCTCACTTCCATGACCACTCAAAAGGAAAAGGGAAAGAAGAAAGCTTTCTCACACCTTCTAACAGCCCTAAACACAAAAAGAAAGCATCTTTGATCAAACTAGATGTTAAATTTGATTTACCTATATATGATGGAGAGTTAAATGCAGAAAAGTTGGATAATTGGATTAGACAAATTGATGATTATTGCAGAGTGTATAATATCGATTCAGACAAGAGCAAGATTCAGCTGGCAAGCCTACGCCTTGGAGGCACTACCTTGGTTTGGTGGGAAGGCAGAACCCAAGCTGACATGAAAAGACATGGTAAGATTATCTTTGTCTGGAGTGAATTTGTTTCTGTAATCAAAAAATAGTTCTATCCATTGGCCTACATGCAGCAAGCCATGATGAGTTGGCAAACTCTTCGACAGTTGAAAGGGAAAAGTGTGCAAGGGTATACTCAAGAATTTAGAAAGAGAGAATTGATTATAGGAATCTCATTAGACTCACCTGAGACTCTGTTAAAGTACATTAGTGGTCTACACAGCTACATGAGGCACACTATCCTCATGTTTAATCCCACTAATATAGATGAGGTAGCGGTACAAGCTACTCATCTAGAAGCTAGAGGAAAGAATGGAAGTCCAGAAGTTGGGGGATCATCCCAACCCACTGCAAGCAAGAATAAGGAGAAAAGAAAGAAGAAATGGAAAGCAAGGAAGGCTAACACTGCACAGAAAAGCAAAGCTTCATGCACTCACTGTAAAAAGGATGGGCATGATGATGAGCATTGTTGGATTCTGCATCCAGAGCTGAGACCTAAGAAGTTCAAGGGCAAGAAGAAGAAGAATGATGCAGCTATTCAGAAATATTTGGGGTCAGACTCAGGAGACGAAACAACCATTGCAGCCACAGGTATAAGAGGTAAGTATTCTAAAGCATCTACTAGCAATTCTGCACAATCTACTATTGATCGAGAAAATGAGAGAAAAAGACATGAGCTTTTCCATATTCGAGTTATTTCCAAACATCAAAAGACTGATACTTTGTTTGATAGTGGCTCACAAGTAAATTTAATTTCTAAAGCAATTGTAAAGAAGTTGGGATTAGTAACTACACCTCACAAGAAACCATACCCATTAGGATGGTTGAATGATAAAGCACAACTACAAGTGACTAGATAATGCAAACTCAAGTTTTCCTTTGGGTCAGCATTTGTAGATGAGGTTGAGTTAGACATAATTCCTTTGGATATATGTGGAATTGTTTTAGGAATTCCTTACTTGTATGACAAAAAAGCTATTTTCTATAGCGCTGAGAACAAGTATCTACTTGTTAAATATGGAATCGAATACTTTGTAAGAGCTCATAAGCTCAAGAATAATTATAATCTCATAAACTCAAGGCAGATGAAAAGAATGATAAATTCATGCAAACAATTATTACTGATGGTTGTAAAGGAAAAGAAACCTGATAAAACCAATGTATTTGAGGGCTGTAATGCTAAACAACAAGCTAATTTAGAAAAGGTTGTTTCAAAGTATGATATCTTGTTTCAAGAACCTAAAGGTCTGCCACCCAAAAAGGAAATAGTGCATGATATTATTTTGTAGCAAGATGCTCCATTGCCTAACGTTGGAATGTACAGGTTGTCTGCTTTAGAGAATGCTGAAATCAAGAAGCAGGTGCAGGAGTTGCTCGAGAAAGGGGTCATCAGACCTAGCACATCACCATGTGGGTCACCAATCGTTTTAGTGAGAAAGAAAGATGGCTTGTGGAGAATGTGCATTGACTATCGAGCACTGAATAAGATAACAATCAAAAATCGTTATCCCCTTCCTCACATAGATGATCTTTCAGATCAATTGAAATGCGTTGTTTATTTCTCCAAGCTAGACTTGCATAGTGGATACCATCAAGTCAGAGTTGCAGAACAAGATGCACGGAAGATTGCTTTCGAAACAAAGCAGGGATTGTATGAGTGGCTGGTTATGCCTTTTGGCTTAACTAATGCTCCTGCTACTTTCATGAGATTAATGAATGATGTACTCAGACCTTTTCTTGATGATTTTGTTATTGTGTATTTGGATGACATTCTGATTTTTAGCAAAACGTGGGAAGAACACTTAAAGCATGTTAAGCAGACACTAGATGTTTTGAAAAGAGAAAAACTTTATGTTAAACTCTCAAAATGTGAATTTGGCAAAACATCTCTGAATTATTTGGGTCATATAGTAGGGGGTGGTGAATTGAAGATAGATCCCTCTAAGGTGGCAGTCATTGTAAACTGGCCTAAACCCAAATCTGCTACAGAAGTTAGAAGCTTCTTAGGAGCAGCACAATATTGGAGGAAGTTCATTTCTAACTTTTCCTCAATTGCAGCTCCCTTACATGCTTTAACAGGATTGAACAAGGTGTTTCAGTGGGGAGGCAAACAGCAGAAAGCCTTTGACACCTTGAAAGAAAAGATTAGTACAGCACCTGTACTAGCACTGCCTGATCTCCAAAGACCATTTGAGATCCAAACAGATGCCAGTGACTATGTCATGGGAGCAGTGTTGACATAGCACAGTAAACCCATATGTTATCATTCTGAGACTTTTAATCCTATAGTAGTTAACTATCCTAAATATGATAAAGAATTGTATGCCTTATTACAGAGTGTGGAAAAGTGGAAACATTACTTAATGGGCAAGGAGACAGTAATACATACTGATCATCAACCACTTCAATATCTACACTCCCAAACTGAGTTGCAGCAATCAAGACACTATAGATGGATGGGCTTTCTACAACAGTTTCATTTAGTCATCAGATATAAAAAGGGAATACACAATAAAGTTGCAAATATGTTATCTAGACCCATTATAAATGCATCTACTATACTTAAGAATAATTCTGTGCTACATGAAAGCTACATTGAACAATATGCTCAAGATATAGACTTTAAAGATGTATATGCAACTTTAAGTCAAGGCAAACGAGTAGAATAATTGGATTATCATGTAAAGGAACAACTCTTATACCATTGTGGGAAGTTATGCATTCCACAAACTGAAAGAGTAAAGATAATTCGAGAAGCACACACTTCTCTAATATTAGGTCACTTTGGGGTAAGTAAAACAGTTGCACAGCTGCAAAGATTTTTTTATTGGCCAAAAATGAATGATACAGTTTCTAGATATGTAAGAGGGTGTACTATGTGTGCTAAAAGCAAGCCCAGCAATAGAACACTAGGCTTGTACACTCCATTACCAGTTCCTTCTCACCCTTGGGAAAGTGTTTCCATGGATTTTGTTGGAGGACTGACTAAATCTAGCAAAGGTCATGATTATCTGTATGTTGTCGTGGATAGGTTCAGTAAAATGTGTATTTTTATACCTTTTAATAAACAACAAACTACAAAACTGTTCTTTGAACATGTATGGGTTCATTTTGGATTACCCACTTCCATTGTATCTGATCAAGACACCCGATTTGTGGGGAAGTTTTGGTCAAGTCTGTGGGAACTGATGGACACCAAACTGAAGAAAAGCACAGCTTTTCATCCACAAACTGATGGCCAGACAGAAGTAGTTAACAGGAAAGTGATCCAGTTACTCAGAGGATATTGCAGCAAACATCCTAAGCTTTGGGATGAACATTTGTGTTATGTGCAGCATGCTTACAACAGAGCAAAACATTCTTCTACATAGAGATCTCCTTTTGAGACATGTTTTGGTTTCACACCAAGGTATCCTTTGGATTTTGTCTTTGGTAAGGACACCACAGTTGAGGGACACAGTGATGTGGACAGGACAACTAGGTTCATTGAACAAATCCAAGAGATCCACCAGGTAGTACAGGAACAACTGGAAAAGATCCAAGCCAAATACAAGGCAAGGCATGACAAGCATAAGATGGAGCATAGTTTCCAAGTTGGTGACCAAGTCTGGCTGTACATTAGCAAGGACAGGATGCAAGGGGAAGGTAAAAAGCTAAAGCCTATCAGGTATGGACCTTTCAGGGTACTTGAGAAGATTGGTGAGAATGCTTTTCGCCTTAATCTACCAGCTTACATGCACATCTACTCAGTCATAAATGCAGATTGCTTGAGATTGTTTGAACCTTCACTAATTGAGGATCCCGAAGAGCAGAGTCAATTGCCTTCTATTGATGACCTGCTACCTAAATATCTTAATGAATTGTAGGAAGACACAGTTCTAGATAGGAAGGTGAGGACGACGCGCAAGGGAGATGTTGAGTAGCTCAGAATTTGGCTCAAGGGTTCAAAGTCGAGCAGTGCAAAGTGGATAGAGATTGGACAAGTGAGACAATTGTACCCTCACTTAGTCGATGCTTGAAAACAAACTTTTGGTGGTCCAAAAGCTTTTTTTTAGTGGGAAGGCCGTGATACGAATTAGATCCATGAAGATGATCAAAGTGCCATGACTGTATCAAAACAGGATAGACTTCGAATTTATGAACACAGAGCAATCAGCAAGACCTCTAGACAGTGGCAGTTTGTAGCCAGCAAGGAACGACGAGGACCTCAGTCAAAGCGCGCTAACAGAGGCCCATGGAGAACGCGCAGGAGGCAAAATTGGGAGTTAGGAAGCCTGGATCGGGAAACGCATCGCTGGGCAAAACCCCTCGAGAAGGAAAAGCCCCGAAGCGCTCGGTCGCATGGAAGCCGGGAAACCGTAGGGAAGGCGCTATGGCGAAAGGCGGGTCCCGCGCTCTAAAACCGGCAGTATATTGAGGGCATCCTTGGCCGGTAAGTGGATTTGGTAGAAAACGAGCGATTCCATTTAGCGCATGACGCATGTCAGGCGGATGAGAGAGAAAATCGCCTCTCATCGCGCGCTAATGATCGAGCAAGTCAACTGCGCGAAATGAGTGAACACCGTAGGATCTGGGGGCTCTAGATCTGACGGCGGAGATTGCGCCCGATGGAGAAACCAGATTTGACAGGGGAATTAAGCCGCAACATAGAGAAGTTTGAAGTCTGATTTGACCACTGAGTTGGCGGATGAGTCATTCCACAGTGTAACTGAAAATACCGAACCGTTGAGGAAAATCTGGTGCAGTTCGTAAGAGGACACGTGGCAACTTCCCTGTGGACGATGGTGATGACACAGAGGTAAGGAACTCCAAGCAAACAACAGCAGGCGAACCGAAGGGGCGGAAGAGGAAGCGAACAATCAAGGACAAATTGGCTTTAAGCCATGAGCAGACAGATAACAGAACACGAAGATAGAGAGAGCGAGAGCAAAGAAAAGACAGTGAAGCAAGAAGCAGAAAACAGAGAGCCGAGCTGACCTAAGGTAGCATCGAGCAGACAGAAAGCTTGAGAGGTTCAAGCAATCCCTGAGAGGATCTATCGGGAATTGAGCACCACATTGAGCTCCTCCCATTAATGACCAGAGAGGTCAAGACTTGGAAAGGAAAAGAGTCTGTGCACTCTAGTGGCTTGGGGAATCCACGAACCACCCTACCATGCAATACTTGTTTCAGGAGACTCAAATTGATCTCCTCCTTGTAAATCTCTGCTTTAAAGACACAATAAAAGAAGGCCACCATTTAAAGCTGGACCCGAAACGTAGCCCTGGAGAATAGGGTTAACTCCTTATTAATTTGTTGTGTTCTTTTATTTTCTTACTGTGGTTCTCTTACTGTTTTCCATTTTCCAGTGTCTGTGTATTTTGCAATCTGATCGATCTGTTGCCTAAGATAACATAGACACACACCAACACATGAGTCTGTAATACCTTCATTCAATAATTATTTAACTGAGATCACTCAAGAGTGATTTTGAGATCAGTCTCATGCATGGAATATTGCAAAATCCTCTTTGTTGTGTCTCTCACAATAACCTTTCCACCAATATTTAACATGGGGAAGGGCTTTCAGAAGTGTGAAGATGATCTTTTCATTGTCAATTTTTTTTTTGACAGAGTAATAACTCTCTAACATATTTAAGCATTTTTTTCATGGCCTTAAAAAGGGGGTATCAATATTAACATGCACCTTGAAAGGTGTCACACCTTTGAAATTGTTTCTTATTGATGGTCCCTCATTAATATTCGTAGTCGTGAAAGGATTTCGATGAAATTGTCTATCATCTCATACCCCTATCACACGAGTGCTTCCTCAAGAAACAACTTGATAAGATCTCATGCTCTATCATATGAGTTCACTTGGGTTGGTGAGAGTAATCATTCCCAACTAAAACTAGCTTGACACCCAACTCTTTGTACCATAACCTCATCAAGGACATGCACTAAGAAACAATGAGTAGAGTGGCTCTGGTACCACTTATCCAAGTTGTACAAGTAATCAGATGAAAGGTAGGAAATGAAATGAAACACACGCAGAGAGAAATATAGCAGAGAGTACAATAATATAGAAAAAACCCAACTTTAGTTAATAAATTAAATAACAAAATATTATATAGCACAAACTAGCTAGACTGGTGGTATCTATCTATGAAGAGAGAGAGAGAGAGAATATGGTTGAATGCATTCACCAAAAGATGTTGCAAGAGGCTAAAAATTGGTCTTTTAACATGAAGAAAAGAACCATGTAGGTATAAAATCCTAACCCTTGAAGATGAAGCACCAAAATGTTTGTGGGCCCTAAGGCAGTTAGTTGGTGCATCAACTTCCCAGGGTGTTATAGACATTTTTGTGCCTTACAGCATAGAGCATGAAATGTCAATAATCTAAGGGATCCAAAGTCCCTAAACATGTTGTTATTACCCTTAGAGGAACAAGGTCAGCAAACCACAGCACTGCAAATCAGTTCTCCACTGAAAAACACTCAAAAACGGGTCAGTTTTGGATCAAAGCAGCTGCTCCACTAAGCATCTGCGCTGAATGTCAAAAGCTCTATGGTGTACCTGCGCTGCATAGCAAGTGCAACAAAGGCTACCTACGCTGGGCGTACTTTGACATGTGGAGGAATCTTTTTCTCAATGTGCCAGTGCCCAGGAAGCTTCCAAAAAGACACTTGATCATAAGATTCGCCTAATGATGAGTTAAGAGCTTCTAAAACTCCCAGTGGAAGGTAGAAACTCCGAGTGAAGAACTGAAGAACAACTGGAGTTGAAGAGGACAACAAGTCACACATCAAGCTGACTTATCTTCACTCCAAAACTCTATATAAGGATCTCATCCCATGGGATCTGGAGGCCGGAATTTAGTGCAAAGGATTGCTGTTGGTTTACAGTTGTGAGCATTGGGTGATTGCTTGAGGGAGGTGAAGAAGAGATTTCTCTCCGTCGGGAAGGTGATGCTGGATTGGACCTCTCATGGTTGTATCACCGCCTGAACCTTACTTCTATATATTAATAAAGCACTTGAGGTTCTTCTATTCGCATGTGTTTCAATGGTGTATTGTCTTACTTGCGTCTTTGATTTATGCTAATCCTTGAATCGATTATGAATGCATGCCTCTTGTAGTTTCCTTTTCTTGTCTTATTTGCAGGATCTCGTGTAGCTGGGCCCGTGAAAAGACTTGGATCTGGGAGCAAGCGGCAAACAAAGGAGATTGGATCGACCATTTGCGCAAGACATCGGTAAGTGGATCTCTTCCTTCTATCTCTTGCAGGTCATAAAGAAGAAACTTTAGATAGCTTTGCTTTCAGCTGTTGCTAAGGAACTGTCACCCTTAGAGTGGGTTAGGGTCATTCCGAGTTGGATACTTTCCCCCACAACAGACTGGCGACTCTACTGGGGATCGTGTCTTGTTGGTAGCTTGTGTTTCTTGCTATTCATTTCTTAAACAAAGGGAGTACCGAATCGAACTGCATTCGAGTCCTTCGAATGCAAAGTAGAGGGCAGCTACTCTAGCCCAGTGTTGGGCATGTTTATGATCTGAAGAGCTGATCCACAAGGACTCTTTGTAGCTCTTTGTGATAGTGTTCATCTTCCTTTAATCACCCTCTAGTGTATACTTGACTGATAGCCTCTGGTTTGGCCAAAAACCATTGATTTTTGAGCAAACTTTGACCCGGAATCTGAGAGAGACGAGAGTTGTCTCATCAGTGCAGCTGCAACAAAGGCTACCTGCACTGCAACGCAGGTCCCGAAGGGGCTACCTGCGCTGCATCTCAGATTGACAGTGCAGCACCTGCGCTGATCCAGTTTTGCCTTGTGCAACTGGGGTTCCCCACTGTCTGTTGCCCAGTTTTCAGTTTTGTTTTGCAGCCTGTTGTCAACCTGTTTACCCAGCTGAAACCACTTCTCTTTGCCTTCATTCCGCCTCAGTTGTATGAAGAAACCGTGATTGTTCTTATTGTATTTCTTGCTGTCATTCACAGTTTCCCATAGCGAAAGTGAACTAGTCTTGCTATGACCTCTTGGATCTAGACCTATGAGAAAGTGTCGTTGTGATTCTAAGAGTTAGTTTATTGCTGTTCATAGCTGCTTGAGCATTTGCTTTCGTTATATGGTTCGAATTTCAGTATTTCTTGTGTTGAAACGAGTGAATCTTAAGGTGTTCTTTTGATTATTGGACAAACACTTGTTGCTTTCGCTTGAAATTGAATTCGAAATTATACAACAACTTTCTTTTTGTAATACATCAACATTAAGGAAGAAGAAAAGAAATACTTGCATTGTGCATGTGCATTTTGACAGTTTGCATGTCGATTTAGGAAAAGTGCATCAGTGTGTGCTCTATGATCTGTTTGAAAAGATGATGTCTTTCTTTTCCTTCAGTAGTTAAGGTTTTCATAAGTTGAAAGAATTGAAAAAGCTTGCTTATCATTCTTAGACTGCATTTAGGAGTTGTATCATACATCACGTGGTGATCCATAAAGGCAAACTGCTAAGCAAGATCAACCTAAAAAGAACTGAATTTATCTAACAACGCTTTGAAACATAACGAAACACAGTAGAGGTCTAGGTAGAGACGTGAACCGGCGTCGTTAAACATAGTGACTGTCGATCTCTACGAAGGTGGGTGATTCCTCCTGAGGGACGATAGCACTAATACGGACTTGTGCCCCCGCGTACCGTCGCGTATATTGGGGGACCCCTATAGGAACAAAGCCTTTATCCATAGGAAGCCGTGTCGGCCGCCCTACTGATCGCGATGCAGTGAACACAGCATTCACGAAGATCGACCACTCGTACCGTAAAACGTATTCTGTGGTTTCGCGAAAGGTTTGGCACACCCTCTGCCTAGAACTCCAGAGTAGTTTCTTTTGGCCTTTTTCAAACTCTATAACTGAAAAAGTCCATCCGAGCATTTGTCACTTCGGGCTCGTTAATACATCGAAGGAGACTAGAGTCATCTTTAGCTTTTTCTCGACTCTTAAAAAGTGAAAAAGCAAGTTGTGTCTAAAAGCGTCGTCATAATAAAATTCATTTTAAACGGAACATAATCACCTCCTATTCCTGCGTTGATCTTCGAAGTTAGTCTTTTGGCATCGTAAGTTCTTGTAGAATCGCTAAGAAATCTTTTGGATAGACTAGATATGTCTGAACAACCGTCAACATCTAGGACTGTGTCGTCTGACACAGCAGCAGCAGAACCTCCTGCTGCTACTCCAACGATGTTCGTTGGTATACCATCTGTCCCGGCAAATTGTCAACAACAAGCCGGAGTCCAATCGGGGGCGACAATATGGTTAGTTCCTATTTCTTCATCCGGATTATCATATGGTACTTCTTATGTTGAAACTCAACAAACTGATCCAATGTGTCTTCAAAGGCCAATTTACCCTTTAAGTACTGGATTTCCACCATATGGAGGGCAGTATGCTCTTTCATTGTTCCCTCCCAGAGAACAACCATATGGGAGTTTACAACAAGGTTCAGGTCAAACTGGAATTACATCCAGCGGTTGGGTACCAATACTGCCCCAACAACCAGGAGTTGTATATTCAATGCAACCAGTACACCCTGCGTCGAATATTACCACCACACCTGCTATGGGGAATGCGTCGCAAGTACAAGCGCTACCTGTTGTAATACAACAACCTCTTGTCTCAGCGGCTCAATCACAATCTCAGGGTAGTGCCTCCTTATCTGGAGTGACTCAGGCTCAAACAAGTACTGTGACTCCTCATCTTGGTCAATCATCCAGTATTGGTCAACAGCAAATGGTCCAACAACCAGAGCTGGTTCAATCTCAACAACCGCCATTCCAGCAATCATATCAAGGACCTGAGCAACAAGTCTTTGTAAGTAATGGGCAACCATGCTATAATGGTTATGCCCATCAACTTTGTCAAAGTTGTCAGCATTATGCTGGTCTGCAAAGACCCATTGCTCAGGCGATACCATCTTATCCTGGATATGCTTCGCCTAACCTGAACCAACAGTTGCCCTTTGTAGCAACTCTAGAATTACCAGATCTAAACCGGCTGACGAATGATCCAATTGCTTATGCCCCTTGGTGGCCAGCAATTTCGCATAAACTTCCATCGGACATTCCTAAATTCAATGGAAATCCAGGTGAAGACCCGTCGAATCACGTCATGACTTTTCATCTGTGGTGTTCATCGAACACTCTAAACGATGATTCGATAAGACTTCGCCTCTTCCAGAGGACATTGACAGGTCCAGTGGCTAAATGGTACATTGAATTGCCAAGAGCCTCTTTCGACAATTTCAGCTCCTTAGCCACGACTTTCTTAACCCATTTTCAATTACCGATAAGGTATGAAACGGGAACAGAACTCCTTACCAACTTCAAACAGACAACGGCCACTCACATATCTGATCATATACATGAGTGGCGACGTCGTCGTAGGATGGTGAAAACTTACGTTCCCGATCAGCTGTTAGCTGAATGGTTTATAAAGTCGTTACTTCCGGCTATAACGAAAGATGTGGCCAAGGGAGGAGTCGTAACAGAGGAGCAAGTCATTGCTCGTGCTCAATACTTAGACTTAGTATATACTCAGTCGGGCACGCTCTACGACAAAATACCTGACGCCCCTAGACCTGAATTTTCAATTCCTCCCCCTCCTAAATCGAATACTAACTCTCACGCCAGTAATGGCGTGACTGGCAAATGCAAAATCTCTAGTCAAAATGAAAATGAGGAACTTCTTGCCTCAGAAGTAAATGCCATGTCGACCAACAAGAGCAAACAACTGAAGCAACCAGGGGGCAAGAAGAAAAAGAAAAGGAAAGGGAAACCCCCGACAGGGTGTCATATATGCGATGAGGATCATTGAACGAAAGATTGTCCACATATAGCTGAAGTTAAGAAACTCTTCAAGAGTTCAAAAACCCCAGCAGTATTGACTGATCTGTTTCCTAATCCAAGACAAAATCTGGTTGCTAATCAAAATGCTTCCCAATCCCAAGTGCTTATGTTGTCTACCTCAAAACAGCAGAATAATGCTTTGACAAGGAATAAGGATTACAGGAATCCAAAGCAGTTGAACAAAAAGGCAAATAAACAACCTAGTAGTTCAACAACAACTTTGGCCAAAGTTGTGCCACCCATCGTTCCTAAGCCAATGATAAAGTCGCCAAAGGGAGTAGTACACAAATCGACATTTGATCCTCGTGAAAGAATAACGCAGGATTATAATATAATAGAGGACCTGGCCCAATCGTCGTCCGCTATGTCGACACTTGAGGTAGCGCAAAATTGCACCTCCCAAGAGCAAGCTTTATTATCAGCCATAGGTGGGATGGGCCCAATGGATTCCAATCTTGTGGCCTTTGATCATAAAGGATATGACCCTCAGTTACCAGCTCAACTAGCTTTCCTTATTCAAGTGAAAGCCCTCAACAAAACTGTTCATCGAACAATTATTGATGAGGGGGCATCTACATGTCTTATGTCGATGAGTTGCTGGAAAAATTTAGGCTCACCACCCTTGTCGAAATCGTCAACGATGTTAAAAGCATTTGATGGACGATCATACACTCCATACGGGATTTTAAGTAACTTGCAAGTTGAACTGGGGGGAAAAATAGTAGAAGTTGATGTGGAAGTAATCGACGGAAACCTCGATTACAACATCCTACTGGGAAGGCCTTGGATATATGCCATGGCTGCAGTTGTGTCGACCTACTTCAGGAGGATTGTATTTCCTTTTCAAGGAAAAATTACAATCGTCGACCAACAAACATTTCTCCCCAACAGTTCTCAAGTTACGGGAAGCAGCACAATGATCCATGAAAGTAATCAATCGCTCCAAAATATTGGAGTAGGTCTCCTAAAAGACCCTGCCTTAATGGGTACTTTTGCCCTACCGCCGGCGGGTAATCTGGCGGAAGTAGCCACAGTGGAAACCTACAATATGAAATCTTCTATATCCAACGGATTCGGAAGATTCCTAAATATTTTGTCAGCATGGATCATCGCCCTAATGGAAATATTGTAAATACAGTGGGCTCCGAGGACGGTTCTTATCTCGTGTCAACCTCGTTAAAAAATGAAACAAGGAGTCATGAGGATAGTTCTTTTACTGTGTCAACCTCATTAAAAAATGAAACAAATCCCCTTTTCAAAATTCAAAGGTAAACCTTCATTCCAATCACCAAGTTGAATGCAATGAAGCTTGGGGGGCACCCTCCTTTGACATGCGTTATTATGACGCTGGGGGCATGCAAAAGAACGAGCAGTTTTGGGAAAGTTCATGCTCGTTAAAAAATAAACGCAAGATCCGAGCAGTTTTAATGCGGAAATTCATGCTCGTTAAAAAATAAACATAAGCTTGTGAGCAGGCTTTCCCCAGAGTTCAAGCTCATCCAGAAAAAATGAACCGGTAAATAACCATTTGAGACCGTAAATTCATCAGCCATAAAAGCCTTGGTCGTGTTTGTGTACCGTCACCTCCACTTTTCATTTGGCCGATCATTCACATCCACTTGATTGTTTACCTATTTTGAGGAACAGCTGCGAAGAGTGATCCCACCTAGCCATCCTTGTAATACTGCCGTGATTGGAAAATTCCAACCTGTACCTGGAATCTGCTGCTATCCCTGTTTATCACTCGTTCCTCAAAAGACGAGTCTTCTTTGAGCTCTTTTCACTGACTCGTAAAATATGAAAAGTTTGCCGAGTTTTGGCCTTCCAGCTCGTTAAAAGGACCAGAAGAGCTATCCCTCCTCTAGATTTTAATCTTTTTGGACCTGAGGGATTATTGCACAAAAAGATCGAGCGCTTGTCTAGTTCGGCTCGATAAAGATATCGAACATTCATCCCTTCTGTATTGTTTTATACTTTTTCGGACTTAAGGGATTAAATGACGAAAAAGGACCCCTGGAGTCCACTTTATGTACCCTTCTCAGACTCTCTAAAAATGAAAAGGACCGAGTTGTCTTTGTCGCTGGGCTCGTTAAAAATATTAGATAGCGACAAACTTGTCTTTAGACGAGAACGAGTTTCCCTATCGCTAGGCTCGTTAAAACATAGCGATGGGCTTGCCCGAAGGGCAGGTTATAGAACAAGCATATGTTATCCTCCTCAAGCTTGACAAAAATAAAGAGGTACTGGTCAGAAATGACTGGGGAAAAATTGGGAAGAACCTCAAAGCTTAATGGTAGCAAGTCGCTCTTGAACATGACACTTTTGCCTCCGTAAATATCGGGTTGGGTTATTATCATTCACCGGTCCCTTCACCATGGTCTCGCCATACCATCCATACATGGGGTAATGCTACCGATCCATCACATCAGTGTCGTTATATGTTCAAGAGATGTCATTCAGAAAGTGTCAACCGGGTCCCATCCACTACCGTACATCATCTTTCATCCTTCCATGACCACCACCCTGAATCATATTTCACAGATCGTTTTCACCATCATCACTAGCTCCGTTCCGTGTCACTGATGTGGGATTCATTAAGGCCCTCCTTTGACGGATCACTTCTTGTCGACATCAGCTCATTATCCAAGAAGTTGATCTAGGAACACCCCCTCAGTACTTTGAAGCTTGCATGCCTCAATGGCAAGTTTCTCACTCCCGGCGATAGGTATACAGTAATGACCTTCGACCAGGAGACTTTGCGTGGTGTTCGACGTCAGATCCTATATTCACACCACGTGAATTGTGCTGCAGTACCTTGAGGGTCATCGTCATTATCGGTGATTCCTCTCGCGCTTGTTAACAGTTTACATTATTGACTGGTAATCAAGCGATGTCTTTCCATGTTCGACTTCAAGAAATTCTCACATGGATCGACTTGTACTAGAGTGAAGATCGGACAAGTTTGAAGACCCCGGATCTAGTTTCATCTATCCGGGCTGCGATATATATTCAGGAGATAAAAACATAGACATGTGCAGCAGATGATCATCCTACTGAAAGGATGATAATTGAAAGCAGAGAATTATCAGTCTATTATCAGACGATCGTCTGTTTATGTACAGCAAATGTATTTATAAAGCCGAGCATGGGAAATGCCCGCATCAGCTAGATCATGAAAAGAAAGTATGAAAAGATAATGTATTGTATTGTATTTTGTTACAGGTCACCTCCCGACGATTGAATGAACTTTGGATCCTCCTAATAAAGCATTTCACCCGATAAACGACCTCATACTTTAGGGGGCAACTGTTATAGACATTTTTGTGCCTTACAGCATAGAGCATGAAATGTCAATAATCTAAGGGATCCAAAGTCCCTAAACATGTTGTTATTACCCTTAGAGGAACAAGGTCAGCAAACCACAGCACTGCAAATCAGTTCTCCACTGAAAAACACTCAAAAACGGGTCAGTTTTGGATCAAAGCAGCTGCTCCACTAAGCATCTGCGCTGAATGTCAAAAGCTCTATGGTGTACCTGCGCTGCATAGCAAGTGCAACAAAGGCTACCTGCGCTGGGCGTACTTTGACATGTGGAGGAATCTTTTTCTCAATGTGCCAGTGCCCAGGAAGCTTCCAAAAAGACACTTGATCATAAGATTCGCTTAATGATGAGTTAAGAGCTTCTAAAACTCCCAGTGGAAGGTAGAAACTCCGAGTGAAGAACTGAAGAACAACTGGAGTTGAAGAGGACAACAAGTCACACATCAAGCTGACTTATCTTCACTCCAAAACTCTATATAAGGATCTCATCCCATGGGATCTGGAGGCCGGAATTTAGTGCAAAGGATTGCTGTTGGTTTACAGTTGTGAGCATTGGGTGATTGCTTGAGGGAGGTGAAGAAGAGATTTCTCTCCGTCGGGAAGGTGATGCTAGATTGGACCTCTCATGGTTGTATCACCGCCTGAACCTTACTTCTATATATTAATAAATCATTTGAGGTTCTTCTATTCGCATGTGTTTCAATGGTGTATTGTCTTACTTGCGTCTTTGATTTATGCTAATCCTTGAATCGATTATGAATGCATGCCTCTTGTAGTTTCCTTTTCTTCTCTTATTTGCAGGATCTCGTGTAGCTGGGCCCGTGAAAAGACTTGGATCTGGGAGCAAGCGGCAAACAAAGGAGATTGGATCGACCATTTGCGCAAGACATCGGTAAGTGGATCTCTTCCTTCTATCTCTTGCAGGTCATAAAGAAGAAACTTTAGATAGCTTTGCTTTCAGCTGTTGCTAAGGAACTGTCACCCTTAGAGTGGGTTAGGGTCATTCCGAGTTGGATACTTTCCCCCACAACACAGGGTCACAACTTTTGCATACAATATTCATTTGGGGCACATAGTAGCTCAATGGAAAGAACTATCTAAGGATTACAAATTTTGGCTTGAGTTAGGGCATACCATGATAACCCATTAGAAAAAAATTGAGGTCTAAAATGGACCTCCCAAGGAATATTGTAAAATAATAGTGGAAATAATAAAATAAGATTAGATTACATTATCAATTTTTAGAGGGAAAAAAGAGAAAAAACTACTTTTTCAATTTATCTCCCTACGATTTTACTCAAATTTCGAGTGGGACCACTTATTGGATGCAAAATTTAATTCTTCATTCAAAGAGTACCTTTGTTGCATACTTTCAATGGACCTTTCTACATGAAAAATGAGAAATACATGAAAAAATATGATTGTAATCTCCTTTTTCATGTATTTCTCATTTTTCATGTAGCAAGGTCCATCAAAAGTATGTAATATGGGCACCCCTTAGATGAGGCACTAAATTCTACATCAAATGAGTGCTCCCACTCAAAATTTGAGTAAAATCATAGGGATATGAGTTGAAAATACAAGTTTTTTTAATCTTTTTACTTTTTTACTCAAAAATAGTGAATCATCCCCCGTGGTTGACATCATTATCTTGAATCCTATTGGTTCTTATAAAGTTGATTTTGGTTCTACATTTTTGTTTTGAGGCGCATTCTTTACCCCAAAAATTCTCTATTGCCTAGGCTCTTGAATGGCCAAAAAAACATCATTTAGAGCCTCAAAACAATTTTGAAAGTTTGGGACCTGAAAAACCATAGAAAAACTACCCAGTAGAAATAGAACCATTGAGCCAGTGGAAGAGGTGGGTGGCCACCTATATCCACCTAGATCATTTAAGGAGACTTATGTCTCTATTTGGATTTGGATCTTCCCTTTCTCTCTTCATGCATTTTTCTTTAATATTCCATGAACAATGAAGGCCTTATTGGTGGATTCAAAAGCTTTTTGCCTCACCCCCTCTAAGAGTAAATAAATCATGACCTCATCAAGCAACAATGTCAATACATTTCTTCGAATTCCATTATAAAGTTGTCCCATGAATTATCAAGAAAAAACAAGAGTCATACAACGATCCTCCTAATCCATCTGGACTCTAATTGAAATCAAGTAATTCATAATCGTATTAAATGCACTTAGGTGATTAACTATGAAAATACCATCACCCATTTTCAAGGCAAACATTTTTTTCAAGAAAATCATAAGTAAAAATTTAATCTAATACAAAACCCCCAATGTAACAACCTTGGTAAAAAAATCATGTAAAAAAATATAAGACCAAGGTCATGGGACACGTAGTCCAAGTTGAATGTTAGGCCAAACATCCTAATGGGTGTTCATTTAAGATATTATGGCTAAAGGAAATTGGCAAAAGAAATGATAAAAGCTTTGGAAAGGCAAGAGGCAATTATTGACATTTTATTTATGAAAATAAAGGAAATTAGAAGAAATGAAGGTGAAAGGTCATAGGATGCATATGAGGAGGAAAATGAAGGAAAATAGAGGATATTGAAGAAAATAGAGGCCTCGTTAATAAAAAGGCTTATAAGGATCAATTGGTAACTTTTTGTCAGTTTAGTTTGGAGCTCTCTCTCTATTCTCTCTCTCACACACTCTTGGACACTGAGATTTTTCTTGGAGCACTTCAACATTTGATCAATAAAGTAAAGAAAGAAATGATCAAGCAAGGAAGAGAGGGATCTAACAACTACAATGGGATTATTTACATGTATCAATTTACATGTGTGATTTCCTTGCTAGTTTTGGCATGCATGGTTATGCATGTGTGTTCTTGTTTCTCTTGTTGTCATTGGGATGGGTTTTTCCAGGTGTGACAGTGTTTTTCAGCCTAGCCTTGCCATTTTTGGATAGCCTTGGTGTGATGGGCTTCTAATGTTTTGGTTGAGATAGATTTCCAGATGGATTAAAAACTAAGTGAGGTGGATTTCTGAAAAGAAGAACCCATGGCCTACTAATCCCTGAATCGGACTGTGAATTGCGGTAAAGCCTTGCCCTAGTAACCCTTGAATCGGACTATGGGTTATAGTAAATCCAGATTTTGTATTGCCTCAATGGGCCTAGCAATCCTCGACCGGTGAATGGCGGGATATACGTTAAATCCTAGAGGTGGGTTCCCTTGATCAGGCCTTGGAATCCTTGGTCAATGAATGGGATGATATAGGATAAAGCCTAGAGGGTGGTGTCTCATTATGGCCTAGTGATCCCTGAATCATATTGTGGATTGTAGTAAAGCCTAGAGACAAGGAAACAATAAAATTCCTCACAGTGTAGGTGGAGAAATACGGTGGCATCCATGCTTATTTGGTTTTTTTTTTGGTTATGAGTTCCACATTCATGCTTGGAATATGGCACGAGGATGATTGGCAGAAAGAAAGATTTGGTTCAGCCAATATATGGTCGGGTGGTTCGTGGAAGTCCCAAACTTGGTTGGATTTTGCATTCATTAATAAGTGTTCCTTCTCCTTGGTATTTCATGTGTAAAATTTTTGGTTTATATGGGGATTATATGGTTGTTGTATCTTTATTATTTTTGTTACTTATATGCTGGTTATGAGTATGTTTTATGACAATGATGATGTATGGATCTCATCATGTTTTGATTTGTAAATGAATGAACAATGAATATATGATAATGTAGCTAATGTGATAAGGCATCAATGTGTCTTAGCGATTCTTAGATAAGTAAGAGACCCCTATGCTCAAATATGTTGTTATGACTTATAAAATGCATATTTGTGACATGTTTGATGAAATGGTTGTCATGGCTAGAAGGGGACCAGTCAATTCTTTGTTCAAGTATTTGCATTTGTATCATTGTTTCAATGTTAATTTTCATTATTGGAAGTTTCATGAAATTTTGGGCAGTGGTCTGAAACCTGGACCTCAAAAAGTTGCACAGAATCTGGGGTCGCTAGCTGTAAAAGACCCCTATTTCTTGTATGCCCTTGCTGTGAGAGTGACTAGAGGGTCCCAATCGCATGCATGTCCATGTCATGGAGCGACTGAGGCTCTAGATCAATAAGATGCTAGGTTGTCTCAGGGGTGGTCACCTAGAAGGGTTGGTTAGCTCATGAGGATTTTGTAGCATGTGTAGAAGGTCAGATTAGTTGTGTTGTCTCAATTCCACTTCCTTAGCTATACATGGGGAGTTGAATCAGATCACAGTAGCGTCTCGTCACTTGTTTACCCTAGTGGACCAATTTAACTTGGGTAAATGTGGAGGAGGATGTTACGGAGTGGTATCGGAGCATGGTTCAACATGGACTGGATGGACAAAATGTGTTTTGTCATGCATGCTTGTAGGTTGTATATGTGCTTGTTATGTATGCATGGTAATGGTAATTGTTATAGTTGTGTTAACATTTGGAATTTGATGATGTTGTTGTTGGGATGTTGTTGTCATGAATGCATTTCAGTTGTATATGTATTTTTTATGTGTGTCAGTGTTTATATGTTGTTATGCATGTATTGCCATGGTTATGGTTATGCGTGTATAGTAGGTCATACATGCATCATGAGTTCATTGTATGCAATTAGGTCATCATGATGTTATTGGTATGTTATGATTTTAATGTGTTGGCTTAGATAGAGCAGAAGATGCAGATCATCAAAGTGAAGTTTCACCACTAGACTTCAGGGTAAGAGCACATTGTCATATAGTTTTGTATATTTGGCATGCAGGTATGTGGTTAATGGTTTTTATAAGAATTAGGGTTACTTATATGCTTGTCATTCTATTATTATAGTTACATGTATGATAAATGCTAGTTTATTAGTGTAGTCGTATGCACATGTGCCAAATAGTCATGAATGATAGTAACATGTTGTTGTATGCATTCTAGTCATATGCTTGATGATTATGATCATTACAACTAAGGTATTGATGTTATTATGTTTGGTGCTAATTTTGATTGGCCTATGCAGATGATCATGGTTATGAAATTCAGGTATGAGTTAATATATTGTGATATTATGTCATACTAATCTAGATTGACTGTGCATATGTGATTGTTATGCATGAATGACAATTTTATATGAGTTTATGATGTGAACATGTTCGCTAGTTATTTTCATGGATATCATGACCTTATATACGTTTGAGTTGATATATTGTGAGGTTATATCGTGTTAATCTAGATTGATTGTGCAGAAAAGATATCCTCCTCTGAGATACATTAAGGTATGAGTTTTATTATGTTGTCTACTTGACACTTGAATGTTTGATTATGTCATCTATCTGGTGTTTGAATGTTGGGTGCTTATTATGTATATTTATTGTTTGAATGTTTGATTAATTGCATGATATGAGTATGTGTCTGTAAGATTGCATGAATAAACTATCTTGTTTTAAGATGGTTGTACTAATACATATGTGTTGAGACATCTGATATGTACTTGAGTGTAAGTAGGTGATAGTTGTAGCATTATGTATTATGATCGATGAATGTGAGCTGATTGTTGATTATGACATGGTTGTTAGACTTGGTAAATGTTTATTTCAAATTGATACATATGTTGTCTTGATCTTTGGAACATGTGATCAACATGTGTAAGCAGTTGCTGGGCAATATGCTTGGTATTAGCATGACAAGGTAATAGTTGATTTGTTTATATAAATAACAGTTGGTTTCCAGTTATAGCTAGATCTATCAAGGGAATTGGATTCCCTTTAGAGATGGCATAAATGTGTTTAGTTACAATACATTGTGTTTTTTATGACAAGGTAAGGTAACTGGTATATTGTATATTTATTTATGCACTGGCATTTATGTGTTTATGGCAATATGATGTAGGGGATTGCATGGCAGAAGAGACTGTCGTGAAATCTTGAAGAAGGCTCAGGTTTAACTTTCCCTTGGAGGCACTGGGAACCCTAGGGGTTGAATCATGGTGTTGTTGCTAGTTTGTGCTTCAGTCTTTGTGATTTGGTTGTGCTCGGTTTGCGGTCTTGATTGTGTCTAGTGCATGATCATGCCACTTTGTTTGTGGTGTATTATTGCTATTGGTTTTCATGTTTTTCTTCATGTTTGTCTTTGTTCTTATCTTTTATGTTTTGGGGTCTTGGGAATTGGTTGGGAAGGAGGAATTTAATGGATCTCAAGAGAGCTTAATGAAACCTAATAAGTAATGTGAGACTTGGATGAAGCCCGGTGCATGTGTAAGGTCAGCTGAAGGCAAGAGTATGATAGTGTATTGGATTGGATGGGTCCACTGGGATAAATGAACGATGGCAGAACAATCATGAGAAAGGTAGTAGGAAAGGAAAGTAAATGGACTTGAGGCGTCATATGCCTTGGCTAAGTTGGGAATTGTTGCTCTCAATGTTGCGCATGTTGTGCACAGATAAAGGGAGTTCTCTTAACCTAGACCTTATGAGATATCGTAAGTGTGTTGTGACTGTGATTATGTTGATGCTTATATATGCATATATGTATGTATGTCGTTGACTGACAAGGTCATTAGGATTTTTTTGTGCTAGTGTTCACATGTATATATTTATATGCAATTGTTTGACTGGGTGGTCATGGATCATAATTATTTTATGCTAACGATTATATATATGTAAGTATGTATGTCATTGTCTGACAAGAGTGCCAAGGATCATTCTTGTGGAGGAATGATTTCTTATGTAGGTGAATGGCATGAAGAGGTTCCTGGTTTATGAGGAATCAAGTGGGAAGAGTAACCTTGACATATCTACCAGGTCAATATCATGTGGATATGAACTGATATTATGTAATTATACTATGTCTATGTTTATGTTATGGACAAGTAACATTGAAGGATACATCAGTGGAATGAAGGTAGTGTGATCTGCAACATGTTGGGACAAGCATGGGTAATATTCTAGAAGTAAAGTTGCTTGGTAGAGTCAGTGTGTGGTCTATGGATGCGCAATACTATTGTTGTATATATGTTGGACATGTTGCACCTGTGATGTTGTGTGCATGCAGTGTTGTGTATATAGGATATTGTGTACATGTTGCATATGCAGTGCTATGTACAGATGGTGTTCTGTACATATTGTTTATGCAATGCTATATATAGATGGTGTTGTGTACATGCTGTCTATGTCGTGTTGTGTACAAATGGTGTCGTGCACATGGTGGATATGCGGTGTTGTTTACATATGGTGCTTTGTGCATGTTTCATATGTGGTGTTGTGTGCATATGGCATGGTGTGCATGTTGTACATATGGTGCTATGTACATGTGGTTTTGTGTGTATGATTGTACAAGTGGTGATGTCTGCATGTGGTGTCATGTACATGTTGTACATGAAGCGTTGTGTTCAGATAGTGTTGTATACATGTTATGCCTGTGGTGATGTGTACATGTGGTGATGTGTAGATGTGGTGTTGTGTACACATTGTGTAGGTGGTGTGGTGTACATGTGGCATTGTGCACACGTTTTGAAGGTGGTGTTGTGTACAGGTGGTATTGTGTACATCTTGTATATGTGGTATTGTGTGCATGTTGTACATGTTGTGTTGTGCACATGTGGTATTGTGTTCATGTTATACATGTTATTTTGTGTACGTGTGATACTATGTATGTCCATTGTGTATTCGTTGTGTTGTACTTTGTGTAGGTATATGTGTGGTGTTATACACCGGCTATAGGTGTATGTATTATGTTGTGTTGTACACTGGGTGTAGGCGTATGTATGTGTTGTGTCGTACACTGGATGCAGGTGTATGTGTTTGTTGACGGTGCTGGACCTGCCAACATGTCAAGGGATCTCCCCGGTAAGAAGTCCCAACTAGACTTCAGACCGTTTGGTGGCGGAGTCCCAGCTGTGGGTCGTATAGTATCGCCTTGACCGCGATTGCGCACAGAGGCAAGTAAGATGTCCCTATTGGTAGCAAGGGTGTGACATATGCAACAAGTCAAGGAATGTGCATGAATGATTCTAACACATGAAGGGTGAGGTGAGCACGCCCCTTGGAAACCTGTGAAAGCACGGAATTAAGAAGGGAACACACGAGAAAAGATGAATCACAAACTGGAAGGCAAGTAAGATAGCAATCCAAATTGATGGTTAAACCAACAACACATTTCGGTAAGATTCATACATACTTATACAGAAAAGTCCATACGTGCATGCATAGGAAAACAGATACATATATCATTAGAGTAAACAAGTTAGTTGAAATACAATAACAACATATGCATGAAGCGTGTTGGCTCTGGTATATTAAGAAGTGAAAGTTCCAATCATACAATACAACCATGACCAACCACTAGTTCCGATAGTGGAATGTTACAGTCACTTCCACCTGCTCCTCTAAAGAGATATACTAGCTCTGCACTCTGGAGAAGCCAAGGCTCGTTACAATACTCTCCAAGCTTTCTCTAAGATACTCTTATAGGAAGCTTGGCTGAGCAAAAGCCTCTATAATGAGTTATGAGGTACTATATATAGAAAAGGGTGGGGTGACCCTCAAAATTCCCCTTTGTGATTGTTCTCCTACCCTCATGACTCTTCAACTACTATGTGACTATTACATTCAGCTATTGACACTTGAACTTCCACTTGACAAGACGTTACATACAATCTTCACCTGTACCGATGTGAGACAATATAGGCTTGAGCAAGCCATGCAAGCTATCACTAACACTCGGACAGTTGTGGTGAGACCAACTCTTTGACATCCTTGCGATGGTTGACAGTGGTGAACTGATGCCAAGCTTAGTCATCCATGATGGTGTCTGTGTGCTCAATGGTGACACATTGTTGAAAATGAACTCTTGCCTCTGTTGCATCCAGTTACACTGAAAGGGATACTTTGATAAAATGTGCATCATCATCCTTAGTGCAGTTGCACCAGCAACATATTGATGCGTAGTGTCTGTGCTGGTCTCTTAGTGTGTGTTGGTGACCATGCGCATCAACTTGTCAAAATACATGTTCAGCTCCAATCATACTTGCTTCTTGTCTTCGCTCTGGTGAGTGTGGAAAATGGGTGGGATCGTGTGCGTGCGCACAATGACATTCATGTTCTTGAATACCCTTGCATGCGATCGACAACACTGCTCACCCTATCTGCTCCATGCCATCTACTGGATGGTTCCATAACCTATATGGACACAATTTCATCAATTTGTGCATGTTGAGCCTCCTGTTGTGCCTGTTTCTGCTGTAACTCCTTCTCTCGTCTATGCAACTCCTGTTCTTCCTTGAGTTGTTGCTTTAGCACCTGCAACTCCTTCTCTGTTTCTCTCTCTAACTTCACGTGATCCTCTTATAACGTCGTCGCCTCATAGACTCAATCTCCAAATCTACTTTCATCACAAGTGGATCTGACTGAACTTGCAACTTTGCTCTGCTTCTGCGTTGCTAACAACCTCCCTCTTACATTTTTCACATGCAGGTGTGCTACCTTCTGCAGCTATTGATGGTGTTTCTCGCTATGATGTCGTTTCCATTTCATCTTGATATCCTTGTCCATGAACAACTTGATGTCTTCATAGATAGGAAAGTTCATAGACACTTGATTGACTCCATCCCCAGTTGTGTTATGAACAGTGTCATCAACTCTGCTCTCCTGGAATCCATTGTACCTATACTGCTGAGAGGCAGATGAACACCTGTGATACCCGGGGACTTAGCAACACTCATGATAAGCAATCTGTCAGTTGAAAACCAAAACAAACTGGAGGACTGACATGCAACATACTTGTGTGAATGTCTGTGAAGATTGTGCAATTCTCACCTGGAGGCTGGGAAACTGACGAACTATGCAATGCGCAATTTCAGTTAGTAGTGACATGCAAACCAGCAAACTGCATTGCATAGAACAATGTAAACTTTGAAACGGGAACTATAAACTCAAAACGGGAACTATGGCCAAAAACCCCCAAAAAAACATCAAAAACAGGGCAAAAAACGAAAAGTGTGTATACTGGAACGATGTTTTTTTTTTTTAGGTGTCAATTTTGAACGTGTTTTAAAAATGGCAGTGACTACGAAATTTACTACGAAATTTTCGTGCAAAATATAGCTTCAAAACGAAAGTGTTGATACTGGAATAATGATTTTTTTTTTTAGGGTCAATTTTCAAACTTTTTAAAAAATGCTAATAAAACCAATTTTTTATGTCTCAAACAAAGTTAAATTTTAAGGAAAAAAACACATTAGTGTTTCTAGTAGAATATCATTTTTCTTTCCTAAGTATAATTATAACATGTTTTCAACCACAACATGCTAGATACAAAAGAAATTGAAATTTTTTCAACTATAAAAAGAAAAAAACATGACATTATGAACAAATTATATCACTGAATGAATTCAAAAGTCTTTATTTGTATACTGAATAAAACATACATTATATTTCTAATTTGATATTGCATTGTAGATATTTAAACAATAAAATTTATCATACTTAAGACATAATCCAACAACATAAAATGCTTCATAACTTCTCATTTAACAAAATATGGAAAACATTAATTTTATTTGAAGATACGATGCATACATCAGTTATATAAACTGTCTTAAACAATTATTAAAACTCAATCACCCAATAACCGTGGGTAGGCCGTCGTCGTGCCCCCTTCCCCCAACCCATTACCGATCTTTCCCATTCACCCATGCCCTCTTTCCCCTTCTGCCCTACCCATGCGCCAGCCCTTGCTACCCCCAACTCACCCACCCATGCACCATTTCCCCAACTCTTCCTTCCCTACCCCACAACTCTCCTCCCCATAAGCCCACCCCCTAACTCCCATTCCCCTCCAATCTCAACTCCTCCCCCCCTTCCTTAACACTGGCCCCATGGGCCTCGCGCCCTACCCCCCTCCACCCTACCCTTACCCCTACCCCCTACCTTCCCCCACCCCCCACCCTTACCTACACTAACCCTACCAATGAATATATTAAAATAAACACCCTCCTTTTGAATATGAGATATTTAAATGATTAAGTTTCTAAAATGAAAAAGAGAAGACATTTATTTATTTATTAATTCATGCATGATTTTAATTGTTTACATTTAAGTGGTTACTTTTTTGTTATATTTGTGAATATAAAATTCAATATTAATCACATAATAATACAAAATAAACTTATATGTAATAATTTATTTAACAACAATTAAATAAAAGAAATCATAATCTATTTAAATTCTAATTAAAATATAACTAACTATATACAAAGGGTTTATATGAAGAAATAAAATAAAACGAAAATTGTATTTACATAACACCCTTAATGCATATAAATGATTATATAAGAAAATTAATCAAAGAAGAAAAGGCGGTCGCATTAATGCATAAGAATTACATTTTCTATATATATTTAAATAAAAATAAATAAAAAATTGTTTGATTAAGATAATGAAAATAAAACTTAAAATGTTAAACAACAATACAACAAATATGAGTTTAAATTATAACTCAAAACAAACGAAAAATAAAGAACTAAAACCTGATATAAATATCATAATTGAATATAAGGTTGGGTTTTAGTAATGAATCACACACAAAATATTATACATAAGTCAATAAAGTTAAAATGCATGACAACGAACTCGATGTGCACGTAATATACATTTGATCTCTTTCTATTATTACATTTTCATTGGAAAACGTTGGGTTATAATTTACTGCGTTGAATCTTGATATATGCAATACAAGATATAAGTACAGGAAATGACACAAGGAGTGGGATGGCTAGGAAAATTTAAGACAGAAAAATAAACCGAGATCGGAACCAAGACTCCGAAGGATTGCTTCGGAATTGCTCAATACAAAGTTCTACAGGACAATGGCATGTGCAAGAATGGAAAAGAACAAGTTACATTTAGTTTAAATCGAACGACAACTCGAAGGAGATTCGTCTCCTACAAGACCATCACTCATCAATACCGGTAAATGATATGAATCATGGAAATCTTACCAAAAAAAAAGAAATTATTCCTTCACCATTGTTGGTTCTTGCAACTCTGTCTCACGTCTATGGGAAAGCTTGAAGGTGATCCCTGCAATCAACAATTATCATAACATCCAACGCGTCGATTCTCATGTTAAGAAAATTATACATGTATTATTTACTATCTTTCTTAAAAATAAAAAAAAGTATCGAATGGGCACACAATATATTCTTAGGTTTGCAGCTATTTCCTCACACAAATCAGCGAACCAATCAACTCACAACCAGTTTAAAGAGAATATTGAATTAACAACAGTTAAAAGAATATTTGAAATCCCATTCACCCAGGAACACAACCGGTAATTCTTGAACGAACAACAACTCAAACATACAATATGGTATCCCTCAAAAATTATTAAAAGAAGCATAATTTTAAGGGAGAAGCTTTCGGTAAAAATCAAGTCTCTAAATAATTTAGACTTCACTCTGATGACCTTTCAATGGTTTTATTCTTTAACGCTATACTTGTCTGAGCACCGAACAACGAGAATTTTCGAGTTCAAACTAAATCTTCAGAATCACTATCTCGATTCATCTAACCACACATTTTAAAGTCTGCACAAACAAATTAATGACGTAAATTCAAAACATGTATTATTTACCCCCGGGCAGATCATGCAGGAAGAGAATCCGACCAGAGCACACCAAGACATTGCAGTTTCGAGTTATAAGACACAAGTGGGTGGAAGTCTGCGCTATTATCACCATATTCACATTCACGTGTGAAATTTTCCGGGTGGTTTCCAGCTCACCAGAGCACGCTGTCCGGGCTGCATTTACCATAAACAATATCAATATTGTCGTTTCTCTCTTCATAATTCTGCCACACACTCTCCGCATGTGATCCACTTCTGGATCGCTGAAAATATAAAAGGGGAGTAAGCAGCCACTGATTCATTCAATCATTATCTCAAATGTCAAATATGGGGAGCTTTGGGCGTGCAGCCATTTCTTCCATCGTCGCTCTCATCTTCCTGCTCATCTTCATCTCTCAACACTCTGCAGCTTCCAGACTTCTTTTACAAGGTAACCCTTTTTATTAATCAGTAGGTTTTTTTTTATAAAGGACTTTAGTCAGAGTGATTTGGTAGGCTTTTTTTTTTATAAAAGATTTTAGTTAGAGTGAAATAACTAGTTTCTTGATTATGTATATTTAATGCAATAATGGCAACCAATCTTTCAAAGTTACAGGGCTAAGTTATAATTTTGGATTTGGGTATTTGCATAATGTGATTCATTTTGTTTTGCAGAAAAGACCGAAGAATTAGTCGTGGCGAGGGGAAACTCTGGGAAAATCCACCAAAATGTATGAGATAACGATCATATTCTACTCATACCCTTTGTTATTCTTATGGCCAGAATCAATATTGTGATATGGGAGTACTGATTTTATTTACAATATGCAGATGCAAGGCAACGCGGCTCAGCATAAAGAAAGCGCAGGGGTAGTTCGCTGTGTTTCGTTCTCTTCCCATCAAGATCTTCGTCACCCGCGGCCAGAGGATTGTGAGAATGAGGGGTATCGTCAGTTCGAAGATGGCGACTATATTTACACGAATTCGTTGCCTTGAAAAGGGTTCAACGCATCTACGGTTGGTCAGTCACACACCGTCTGTGGACTGTTACTGTTACATTATTACAGAGTCGTTCTCTATCAGCTTGTCAACCAGACTTAACTATATATTCATTTCAGAAATTTCTTCATTTTGGGTGATCGTGGGCGCAGCGCCACCCCGGGCCGCCCCGCCCCCCCGTCACGCCCCCAGTCTACGGCCAATTTTTTTCGCCGTGCCCGGCAGGGTGCGGCACTACCGAACGCTCCCTTTTATCAAGTTTGCGTTCGTAGACTACGCCTTAACCAAGTTCACCAAGCTTAAACCGATTTTAAACATGCCTTTACTTATAACCGAAAACATTAATCTTCACAATCTTTACACACATTCATAACATCATTAATGCAATATAAAACCGAGACAATTGCAAGAATAACTTTGAATGGGAGGGGCAACTCCCGTTGAGTCCGCCCAATATATTATATATGAAGATCTTCAGTTTACAAGTGCGCCGGGCTAAAATCCACGGCCTGCACTTAAGATTACAACCAAGGCACGTATGCCGTTTACAACAGTTCAATACAATATACCCACGGCAGGGCCGAGCTCACCCGAGCTCTCGAACTCTACCCCGTTATACTCTGCACGAAACCGTCTCACCGTGACCGACTTCGACCTCTGAATTCAATCCCGGTTGATCTGCGCACTCTTTTCACCAAGTGCGCATAAGAACTGCGCACTATATCCTCTTGTCTCTAGAGCGAGCACCAAGAGCGAAGTGCTTGATCGTTCGTTGCTTGACTGTCCTCAAATGAACCTCAGCGTTGCTTATTTATACGCTTTCCAGCTCGTTTGTTGAAGGGGTGTCGCTGTCCAAGCCGACCCCCGAATGTATGCATAGAAGCCCCGAATTATTCTTATGGGCAGGTCGGCCCTTGCCTTAAGGCAAGGGCGACCTACGCCCTTATAAACTTCGGTCTTCCCTTCGCACTGTTTCGCTAAGTATGAACGCGCGCCTCACATTATGCTGGCTCGTCCATCGTCGCATCTTTGCACGCTGCCCGCTGCTCGTTTCACGCTGCACGTTCACCTGTTGCTGTTCCGCGCGTTCTTCCGTCGTGTGGCGGGGACGCCCATCCGGCTCGCCTGCTACACTGACTTCCGCCCGCTGTTCGTTTCGTCTGTCCGTCGTATGGCGGGGATGCCCGCCGGCTCGCCCCTACAACTTTCGGTCTTGCTGTTTTGTGTTCGCCCGTCCGTCGCACAGCGGGGCGCCTACCCGGCTCGCCCGCTATCCAACTTCCGCCCGCGTGTGTGTTTGTCTGTCGCACGGCGGGGCGCCTACCCGGCTCGCCCGCTATACAACTTCCGCCTACATGTTTCGTTTGCCCGTCGCACGGCGGGACGCCTACCCGGCTCGCCCGCTACACAACTGTTCTGACGCGCCTTGTCAACTCCACACGCGCCTTACACTGTGTGTTCTTTGCCCGGTCGTGTCGCCCTTGGGCGCGGGTCACCCATGGGTCGCCCGCCCATCGTGCGGTGCGCCCGTGGGTCGCCCTATCAACGTATTGCCCGGTCCGATGTCCGTCCGCCCGAACTCGTCCCGTGTGTGTCTGCCCGGTCCATAGCTCGTCCACCCAAACTCGTCCCGTGTGTGTTCGTCCGGTCCATAGCTCGTCCACCCGAACTTGTCCCGTGTGTGCTCGTCCGGTCCATAGCTCGTCCACCCGAGCTTCGTCCTGTGTGTGCTTGCCCGGTCGGGTGACTGCACCCGCGTACCGAGTCTCGCCCAACCGCTGTCCGCCAACCGCCGTCGGGTCATCGTGCACGGGTCGACCTGCCCGTTTCGCCCACGAGCCAAGTCTCCACCGTGTGAGGTGTGGAGCGCGCCCTGCCCAAGACGCCAGGGCGTTACATTCTCCTCCACCTGAAGACGTTGTCGTCCCGACAACATTCTGCCTTAGTGACTCCTTCACCAAGATATCTTCAAGAGACAATCTGCCCATGTACGACAAGTGTCACACATCTCAACTATGTGCCAACTCTTATCTCCATGGTTCCATGCCCAGCTCTATGGAAACCCCATTTTCTGCAGCATGTCTAGAAACACCATACCTGCTCAATCACATTGAGGACTCACTGCCTTGAGCAGCTTAACAATGAGCCCTTTCCCCATGTCATCTAGAAAAATTTGGAGCGAGAAGAGCTTGGAAGCTCTTTCTCACTAATCAGTTCGATCCACCTATCGGGATCCTCCACTTCCATTCTTTGTAGGTATGCCTCCCGATCTTCCTTTTGGATATTCGGCCTCACAACCAGTTCTTCATCATCATCGTCCTCCACCAACTCTAGCCTTCTTGATAGGTCCAAGATGCTATCTGAAAGTGCACGGATGACCTCGGATTGTTCTGCAATTTTTGCCTCCATGGTAGACAACTGCTTGTCTACCTTTGTCTCGTCCTCCATCTGTATTCCTCCCAATTTATGATCAGGTTTTGTCACTCCAATGGTTGGGACACCAATGGGTACATCACCTCTTCCATCATAAATGAAGAGCTTCCTCAGGTGTGGGACAACCATGGCTTCAAACTGCTTCATAAATTCCATCCCCAATACCGCCTCATAGTCATCTATCCGTACTATGGTGAAGTCCACCCTTCCGGTCCATCCACCAAGTGTAGTGTCTACTTTTTCGGCCATACCAAGGATTGCCATCGGGGGAGCATTCACTGTCTTCATTTGTGCCTTCACAGGTACAAATTTCAGCCCAAGTCTCCTTGCGGTGTCTTCACTCATGAAGTTGTGTGAAGCCCCACTATCAACCATAGTGAGTATATCAGCTTCACCAATCTTCATTCGAACATATTCCAACTGGTTCCTTTCCGGATCTCTTCTAGAAGTTACTTCTGTGGTAGCAGCTGCCCCAAGTATCTGCATCATTCCTACAGAAGCATCATCATCCTCTTCAGCAGGTTGTGTGACAGCGGTCACTTTTGGTTTAGATGGGCAATTCTTTACCGTGTGTGGCCCTTCACATAGCCAACACTTCAAAGGCTTCTTCATCTTTGCACCATCATTTGTTTTCGGAGTCTCCTCCTTCTTTTTGTCCTTCGGCTTGTCGGGCTTCTTTTCCTTGTTAGAAGTCTCATCATAGTGGTCCACCAACCTATCAACCGCAGCAAATGCCTCCTCAAGTGTTCTAATCTTTTGTCTCTTCACCTCATTGCGTGCCCAAGGTTTCAACCCAATAATAAAGTTGAATACCTTGTCCCTTTCAGCCATGTCAGGAAGTTCCAAAGCTGCACTTGAGAACTCTCGCAAATATGCTTGTAAGCTCCCGGTTTGTTTGATGAACTTGATTTTTGTCCTTGCTTCCCATGTTTCGTCTTGAGGACTGAAGTGGGTCTGCAAAGCCTTCTTCATGTCTCCCCACGAAGTGATGTCTTCAGCATTACCATTGGTAATTTGATCCACCCTTCTTCGCCACCACATCTTGGCATCATTTGTTAGGAACTGAGCGGCCACCTTAACTTGTGTCTCTCCATCAGGTAGATTCAATCGTTCCAAGTACTGCTCCATGTCCCATAAGAAATTACCAAGAGTCTTAGCGCTTCTTGTACCGTCATATGATTCCGGTTCCTTGACCTTTACATGAGGCACTCCTCCACCTGAGTTATGCCTCATGGCTTTCTTCAATATTGCAATCTCGTCCTGGGCTTGATCAAGACTGTTATTCACCTTGTCAAGAGTCTTTTTCAAGTTTGTGATTTCTGCAAGGCCCTGGTCCCTCGAATCTTCGACTTCCTTGAGCCTTTCTTCCAACTGTGTGCACAGAAGATCTGTGTATTCGAACTGTGCCTTGAGCTCCTGATGTTGTGTGCGGAGTTCTACAAGCTCTTCTCGGGCCCTCAAGACAGCTTCACGTTCCTTTGCAAGTGAATCCACGTCTTGGTTCCAAGAAGACTCTAAAGTCTCCATCTTTTCCATCACTTTCTCCATGAACTCAAGATGAGGATCTTTTACAGGATCCTTCATTACATGGCTAGACCCGGCTTGAGAGTTAGTGGCCATTTTCTTTTGTGACCTTGTACTGACCATTCATCGGCTACCCCAAGTCACCTGCAAGAACCTTGTCCACTGCCAACTTTCAAGTGTGTGAGCAACCCTGCTCACCAGCTCTAGACCGAGCTCTGATACCACCTGTCACGCCCCCAGTCTACGGCCAATTTTTTTCGCCGTGCCCGGCAGGGTGCGGCACTACCAAACGCTCACTTTTACCAAGTTTGCGTTCGTAGACTACGCCTTAACCAAGTTCACCAAGCTTAAACCGATTTTAAACATGCCTTTACTTATAACCGAAAACATTAATCTTCACAATCTTTACACACATTCATAACATCATTAATGCAATATAAAACCGAGACAATTGCAAGAATAACTTTGAATGGGAGGGGCAACTCCCATTGAGTCCGCCCAATATATTATATATGAAGATCTTCAGTTTACAAGTGCGCCGGGCTAAAATCCACGGCCTACACTTAAGATTACAACCAAGGCACGTATGTCGTTTACAACAGTTCAATACAATATACCCACGGCAGGGCCGAGCTCACCCGAGCTCTCGAACTCTACCCCGTTATACTCTGCACGAAACCGTCTCACCGTGACCGACTTCGACCTCTGAATTCAATCCCGGTTGATCTGCGCACTCTTTTCACCAGGTGCACATAAGAAATGCGCACTTTATCCTCTTGTCTCTAGAGCGAGCACCAAGAGCGAAGTGTTTGATCGTTCGTCGCTTGGCTTTCCTCAAATGAACCTCAGCGTTGCTTATTTATACGCTTTCCAGCTCGTTTGTTGAAGGGGTGTCGTTGTCCAAGCCGACCCCCGAATGTATGCATTGAAGCCCCGAATTATTCTTATGGGCAGGTCGGCCCTTGCCTTAAGGCAAGGGCGACCTACGCCCTTTATAAACTTCGGTCTCCCCTTCGCACTGTTTCGCTAAGTCCATGAACGCGCGCCTCACGTTATGCTGGCTCGTCCATCGTCGCATCTCTGCCCGCTGCTCGTTTCACGCTACACGTTCACCTGTTGCTGTTCCGCGTTCTTCCGTCGTGTGGCGGGGACGCCCACCCGGCTCGCCTGCTACACTGACTTCCGCCCGCAGTTCGTTTCGTCCGTCCGTCGTATGGCGGGGACGCCCACCGGCTCGCCCCTTATACAACTTCCGGTCTTGTTGTTTTGTGTTCGCCCGTCCGTCGCACAGCGGGGCGCCTACCCGGCTCGCCCGCTATCCAACTTCCGCCCGCGTGTGTGTTTGTCTGTCGCACGGCGGGGCGCCTACCCGGCTCGCCCGCTATACAACTTCCGCCCACATGTTTCGTTTGCCCGTCGCACGGCGGGGCGCCTACCCGGCTCACCCGCTACACGACTGTTCTGTCGCGCCTTGTCAACTCCGCCCGCGCCTTACACTTGTGTTCTTTGCCCGGTCGTGTCGCCCTTTGGCGCGGGTCGCCCATGGGTCGCCCGCCCATCGTGCGGTGCGCCCGTGGGTCGCCCTATTAACGTATTGCCCGGTCCGATGTCTGTCCGCGCGAACTCGTCCCGTGTGTGTCTGCCTGGTCCATAGCTCGTCCACCCGAACTCGTCCCGTGTGTGTTCGTCCGGTCCATAGCTCGTCCACCCGAACTCGTCCCGTGTGTGCTCGTCCGGTCCATAGCTCGTCCACCCGAGCTCGTCCCGTGTGTGCTTGCCCGGTCGGGTGACCGCACCCGCGTACCGAGTCTCGCCCAACCGCTGTCCGCCAACCGCCGTCGGGTCATCGTGCACGGGTCGACCTACCCGTTTCGCCCACGAGCCAAGTCTCCGCCGTGTGAGGTGTGGAGCGCGCCCTGCCCAAGACGCCAGGGCGTTACACCCCCCGACCGGCGGCGGGTCGATTCCCGGAATCGACCCGCCGCTACATTACTGTTACATTATTACAGAGTCGTTCTCTATCAGCTTGTCAACCAGACTTAACTATATATTCATTTCAGAAATTTCTTCATTTTGGGTGATCGTGGGCGCAGCTGCACCCCCGGGCCGCCCCGCCCCCCCGACCGGCGGCGGGTCGATTCCGGGAATCGACCCGCCGCCGGTCGGGCCGGGCGGGGCGGCCCGGGGGTGCCGCTGCGCGCCCGCATTAGAATATGAGCGAGTAAATCTATATAGATCAAATCATCAGAGCCCATAGAATCTTCACTGGTTATCAGACAATCACAGGATTTATATAACTTCAAAATATATATGTTCTTTGCATATATAGTTAAGTCTGGTTGACATATCAAGAAACTAGTTATTTCACTCTAACTCACTCATTATCCATAAAACGATGCTAAACATCCAAAACTTGAGTGAAAGTGAAGCGAAAACATTTTAAATAAATATTTATTAAAAAAACAGTATTGTACAGAAATCTGACATCAAGATGTACAGAGTCTTAAAAAGTGAGGAAGCAGTTTAAGCAGGAATAATAATAATGTGGTCTTCACGTGCCACAGACCATACCAAAAAACCGTGACTCACATTTGATGCATAGTTGGTTGGAATGTGACATGAAGAAACAGCTGATTACTTCCATGTATATTGTGTTTATCGGTATCCAATCGAAATAAATATGAATATGAATTTCGTTTCTAGAGGCATGCATATTGGGCAGAAAATATTGAATGACATAATAGTTGCAGATAATGAGAACAGATTAGCCGTTGAGGCAGTTGTTGTATGTACGTACATAGTAATACAGTGCAATTTGAGGCAATTGTATGTACATAGAGATAGCAAATGCAGTGCAAGTGAAGGTTGTTATTTTTGTTTGTAGAAGATAGAGGCTGTCAAGGCAGTGGAGTGTGGTGTGGTGTGTGTGAGATGTGGGCAGTCAGTGTGGTAAATAACAACAAAGCAGGGGAGGACTGCCCTGGGATTGTACACAAACAGCTCTTCCAGATTGGAGTAGAGTCCTGGCTCGCCTGCAATGGAATCAAATCCACCTGCGATGAAGTCATCTGGATCTTGGGATTTCTGTACGCGGCCTGCAATCACTCTGCAAACCAGCATTGCTCTCTTTCTCTTCCCCTTTGCCACCTTGGATGTCAACAGCTCTTGGTCGTTTTCTTCTTCCAATAACAACTGAATGTGGTCATGAGCTTTCCCACTGCTTGCAGTGGTGTAAATCCCGGACGCATTGCCCTTGCCCTTGCCCTCCAATATCTCCTCCGTAGGTGGTGGTGAAGAGAAACCATGTGTAATGACATTGCACATGGTGCAGGAAGGTTGGTTACATAAGCTACAACACCCATTCATTCCCAAGGAACAAGCCAGCGTTGTACAGTGAAAGCGCAGGAGTTCGTTGCCATCTGCTATGCATCGTGGATGCTTCTTCGCTACTTTGTTGGCTTTTTCTTTTACCATGTCCCTGTACTCCTCGAATTTGTTTATGCTCTTTTGGCTGTTGTGGATCTTCAGTATTCTCTCGATTTTGCACACGGGATTTTCCTTTTTCAACCAGCTTGATTGGAATATGATGTCAACCACGGTGCGGGGCGAATCTTCTTCGCCCAGCTCCGATACTGTTTGTTTATCATGATCACACGGCATTTCATAAAACAAATAAATTTCTTTCTTGACCTACCACCTCAAAGTAAAAGTCCAAGCCCAAGAAAGAAATCAACGAATATGCTAAATGATTTAAAGTCCAAGAAAGAAATCAACGAATATGCATGCTAAATGATTTATTTATGATGTAAATGTTGCCAATTGGTCTTTTGAATTTAAAAGGAAAAACCCAACCAAAATTATAGAAATTTATCAACCTTAATAAAACCAAACTCCACACCTATCAAGAGACCAAAGTCTCCCATCAAGTAATCTGCCGCCCCGCCCCGCCCGACTTACATTATTACAGAGTCGTTCTCTATCAGCTTGTCAACCAGACTTAACTATATATTCATTTCAGAAATTTCTTCATTTTGGGTGATCGTGGGCGCAGCTGCACCCCCGGGCCGCCCCGCCCCCCCGACCAGCGGCGGGGCGGCCCGGGGGTGCCGCTGCGCGCCCGCATTAGAATATGAGCGAGTAAATCTATATAGATCAAATCATCAGAGCCCATAGAATCTTCACTGGTTATCAGACAATCACAGGATTTATATAACTTCAAAATATATATGTTCTTTGCATATATAGTTAAGTCTGGTTGACATATCAAGAAACTAGTTATTTCACTCTAACTAAAATCTTTTATAAAAAAAAAAGCCTACCAAATCACTCTGACTAAAGTCCTTTATAAAAAAAAACCTACTGATTTATAAAAAGGGTTACCTTGTTAAAGAAGTCTGGAAGCTGCAGAGTGTTGAGAGATGAAGATGAGCAGGAAGATGAAAGCGATGATGGAAAAAATGGCTGCACCCCCAAAGCTCCCCACATTTGACATTTGTGATAATGATTGAATGAATCAGTGGCTGCTTACTCCCCTTTTATATTTTCAGCGATCCAGAAGTGGATCACATGCGGAGAGTGTGTGGCAGACTTATGAAGAGAGAAACGACAGTATTGATATTGTTTATGGTAAATGCAGCCCGGACAGCGTGCTCTGGTGAGCTGGAAACCACCCGGAAAATGTCACACGTGAATGTGAATATGGTGATAATAGCGCAGACTTCCACCCACTTGTGTCTTATAACTCGAAACTGCAATGTCTTGGTGTGCTCTGGTCAGATTCTCTTCCCGCATGATCTGCCCGGGGGTAAATAATACATGTTTTGAATTTACGTCATTAGTTTGTTTGTGAAGACTTTAAAATGTGTGGTTAGATGAATCGAGATAGTGATTCTGAAGATTTAGTTTGAACTCGAAAATTCTCGTTGTTCGGTGCTCAGACAAGTATAGCGTTAAAGAATAAAACCATTGAAAGGTCATCAGAGTGAAGTCTAAATTATCTAGAGACTTGATTTTTACCGAAAGCTTCTCCCTTAAAATTATGCTTCTTTTAATAATTTTTGAGGGATACCATATTGTATGTTTGAGTTGTTGTTGGCTCAAGAATTACCGGTTGTGTTTCTGGGTGAATGGGATTTCAAATATCCTTTTAACTATTGTTAATTCAATAATTTGTTAATTCAATATTCTCTTTAAACAGGTTGTGTGTTGATTGGTTCGCTGATTGGGGTCGGGAAATAGCTTCAAACCTAAGAATATATTGTGTGTCCATTCCATACTTTTTTTTATTTTTAAGAAAGACTGTAAATAATACATGTATAATTTTCTTAACATGAGAATCGACGCGTTGGATGTTATGATAATTGTTGATTGCAGGGATCACCTTCAAGCTTTCCCATAGACGTGAGACAGAGTTGCAAGAACCAACAATGGTGAAGGAATAATTTCTTTTTTTTGGGTAAGATTTCCATTATTCATATCATTTACCGGTATTGATGAGTGATGGTCTTGTAGGAGACGAATCTCCTTCGAGTTGTCGTTCGATTTAAACTAACTGTAACTTGTTCTTTTCCATTCTTGCACATGCCATTGTCCTGTAGAACTTTGTATTGAGAAATTCCGAAGCAATCCTTCGGAGTCTTAGTTCCGATCTCTGTTTATTTTTCTATCTTAAATTTTCCTAGCCATCCCACTCCTTGTGTCATTTCCTGTACAGGTCTCAAATTTGTTTTTTTCTTATATCAAGATTCAACATGCACTGCACACGCATGAAATTATAACCCAACGTTTTCCAATGAAAATGTAATAATAGAAAGAGATCAAATGTATATTACGTGCACATCGAGTTCGTTGTCATGCATTTTAACTTTATTGACTTATGTATAATATTTTGTGTGTGATTCATTACTAAAACCCAACTTTATATTCAATTATGATATTTATGTTAGGTTTTAGTTTCTTATCTTTCGTTTGTTTTGAGTTATAATTTAAACTCATATTTGTTGTATTGTTGTTTAATTTTTTAAATTTTATTTTCATTATTGTAATCAAACAATGGAATTTTTTATTTAAATATATATAGAAAATGTAATTCTTATGCATTAATGCAATTGTCTTTTCTTTTTTCATTAATTTTATTATATAATCACTTATATGCATTAAGGGTGTTATGTAAATACAGTTTTTGTTTTATTTTATTTCTTCATATAAATCCTTTGCATATAGTTAGTTATATTTTAATTAGAATTTAAATAGATTATAATTTCTTTTATTTAATTGTTGTTAAATAAATTATTACATATAAGTTTATTTTGTATTCTTATGTGATTAATATTGAATTTGATATTCACAAATATAAAAAAAAAAAAAAGTAACCACTTAAATGTAAACAATTAAAATCATGCATGAATTAATAAATAAATAAATGCCTTCTCTTTTTCATTTTAGAAACTTAATCATTTAAATATCTCATATTCAAAAGGAAGGTGTTTATTTTAATATATTCATTGGTAGGGTTAGTGTAGGTAAGGGTGGGGGGTGGTGGAAGGTATGTGAAAGAAAGAGAGAGCACAACTGTGATTTTGGCATTGATTTTTAAGTTAATTATTATTTTTTGAAAAAAAAAAAGTTGTTATTATTATTTTTTTGACATGAAATTCATAAAAAAAACTATTATTTGACCATTTTTAGTTAATATTTTTGTATAAAAATTGTGATTTTGACATGTTAATTCTAGCAAAACGTTTAGTTTTTTTGTTATATCTATGTTAAAAATGGTTATTTTTATGTCCATTGTTAAAAAATGTTGTTTTTTAGAAACAATTATTTCATGTGGATTGAAAAATTAATTAAGGATGTATAAATATGTAGATTATCTAAAATTCAAACTATCGACTTTCTAATTTAAAAATGCAAAACAATAAAAACCCCCCTAAAAAAAAAAAAAATTAAGATAGAGAACAAGAAAATATGAATAAAATGACGACTTCAAAAACTATCAAATTTAGAAAATAATTTTTTACATTTCACACACTAGAAAATTAAAAGTCAAAAAATAGGTCTTTTAAAAAAAGGGTGTGATGTAGAATACTCACTTTTTAAAATCAGCATGAAAATCACTACTATTCTAAAACTTGATTTCATCCTTGAACATGAAAAAAAATTAAAGTTCCAAAAACCATGTTCTAAAAAAAACATGTGTATTCTGCATCACCACTTTTGAAAATCGGGTCATTTTTTTGCTACCTCTACGAAACGGGTAACAGTATCAGTTCCCGTTTCAAAGTTTACATTATTATAGTTTCTTGGGCCAACAAGGAACTGCCTCCCAGAATTGCGTAATGCAAGCCTAGAGGTTAGTGTTGGCCCAAACTTGCATAATTTTTGGAGGGAAGGTAGAGCCTTCACTTCCATAAATGCGCAATGCTAGCCGGGCAAGGCAAGATTCGAGCTAAGGCAGCCTAGACCCGTCGACGGGCAACTGAAAACATGAGAATTTTGAATGCATGGTGATACTGAGTGTAAACAAGAGTGCATGATCATGCATGAAACCAGTAAGTACAGGATTCATAAAACAAGAAAGCATGCATGTGTTTGAAGCGAGTCACCGCAACGGCGACCGTCGGTGCAAAAAACAGTGTCATGCATGCGACAACAATGAGATGAAAACGAAAACTCAAACGGTGCTTATAGAAGCTAACATACATGCAAAAAACAACAGGCGCTCGTTGAAATCAAGAAAACAACACTTAACAAGACGAAACACAAAAAGCAACAGAAACGCAGTGCAAGACATGCAAAGTGGGCTTACCCCGAAATGGATTAGTTGAATGTGGCGACGACTCCTAGATGTGATGTGGGATGCCAGATCTGCAATATCGATGTGAGGAATGAGCTCTGCAGCGTTTAGTTCATAAGTTTTGATAAAATCGAGGTTATGATGCACATGCCACAAAAATAGGAAAAGTGACACTTAGCGGGAGGTTTCTAAAATGAGCCTTGCATGTAACCTCCAGCTACTAAAAATTGATCCCTAAATCTAGGGATGTCTTTGCATGCTGCCTTGGGAAAAGCAACCCATGCATGCAAATTAGTTTTGCTTGGTCCCTGAGGGAACTAGTCAACCTAAAGGCACATGCATCGTTCTGCGAACCTGGGATGAAAATTTGCACAGTTCCTGGTCTGGGTTGGGCTAACTGTCCCAGAGGAATTGCAAAATTTATGGGGTCAGCAGGTGATTGCCTCCCAAAATTGTGCAATTTTTGGGTTGCGCAGCAGTGCTGGGTCAGATTCCGTAGTTTTCTGGAGGAAGACGATCTGACTGCAACATACTTGTGTGAATGTCTGTGAAGATTGTGCAATTCTCACCTAGAGGCTGGGAAATTGACTGCCAAAACAACGCAAGGGACAGTCTGGGTTGTCAGGAGGCTAACTAACTGCTAGAACTACACAATGCGCAATTTCAGTCAGTAGTGACATGCAAACCAGCAAACTGCATTGCATAGTTTCTGGGGCCAGCAAGGCATTGCCTCCCAGAATTGCGTAATGCAAGCCTAAAGGTTAGTGTTGGCCCAGACTTGCGTAATTTTTGGAGGGAAGGTAGAGCCTTCACTTCCATAAATGTGCAATGCTAGCCGGGCAAGGAAAAATTCAGGCTAAGGCAGCCTAGACCCGTCGACGGGCGACTGAAAACATGAGAATTCTGAATGCATGGTGATATTGAATGTAAACAAGAGTGCATGATCATGCATGAAAACAGTAAGTACAGGATTCATAAAACAAGAAAGCATGCATGTGTTTGAAGCGAGTCACCGCAACAGCGACCGTCAGTGCAAAAAACAGTTTCATGCATGCGACAATAGTGAGATGCAAACGAAAACTCAAACGGTTCTTATAGAAGCTAACATACATGAAAAAAACAGCAGGCGCTCATTGAAATCAAGCAAACAACACTTAAGAAGACGAAACACAAAAAGCGACCAAAACACAGTACAAGACATGCAAAGCGGGCTTACCCCGAAATGGCTGAGTTGAATGTGCCGACGACTCCTAGATGTGATTTGGGATGTCAGATCTGCAAGATCGATGTGAGGAATGAGCTCTGCAGCGTTCGGTTCATAAGTTTTGATAAAATGGAAGTTATGATGCGCATGCCACAAATATAAGAAAAGTGACACTTAGCGAGAGGTTTCTAAAATGAGCCTTGCATGTAACCTCCAGCTACTAAAAATAGATCCCTAAATCTAGGGATGTCTTTGCATGTTACCTTGGGAAAATCAACCCATGCATGCAAATTATTTTTGCTTGGTCCCTGAGGGAACCGGTCAACCTGAAGGCACATGCATCATTCTGCCAGCCTGGGATGAAAATTTGCACATTTCCTGGTCTGGGTTGGGCTAACTGTCCCAGAGGGATTGCGCAATTTATGGGGTCAGCATGTGACTACCTCCCAAAATTGCGCAATTTTTGGGCTGCGCAGCAGTGCTGGGTCAAATTCTGCAGTTTTCTGGAGGAAGACTATCTGACTGCTTTGCGCAATTCTTGAGCTCAACAGGCTGGCCAACTGATTTTTCAATTTCTGGGGGGGAAGGTTGGCTCCCCTCAAGAATTGTGCAATTTTCTAGGGGAGTTGCTTGGCTAGCACATGGTCTAAGTTCGAAAAGACAACCTGTGAGAGGAGTGAAGAAAACTAACATGCACAGGCTGACAAGATACTGAGAAACAACTAAATCCTCTATGCTTGATGGTGCAAGACATGCTGCTGAGGCTAGTTGATAGGGAAGCTCCAAAGCAAAGCTAAGGAAAAATTTTGGAGGGTGTTTGTAGTCGCTACAAAACTTGGCGACACACTGGTAGAACTCCAACTCTCTGAATGGACCTTGTTCGTGAAAGGCAAGTCTAACACCTCCGGAAGTATTGTTTAGTTCTCTGTTTTTCTTGGTTTCCACACTTGCTTGATTGTAAGATGTAGCATCTGCCAAGCCTTTAGTCGGTCAGCACACATTCCAAGCCAAGTCAACACAGTTGTTTCGATTGGGGATGAGGGGTATATTGGTGCACAAGTCATATGATCGTCAGAGTTTTAGTTTCATCTCTGGTGTTGCTCCGCTGCCAGCAAACTTGGACAGTACCCCGGTGGAGTCACGCAGGAACACAAGCATCGCTCCGCTGATAGCGAGCCTGGTTGGTACCTTGGCGGAGTTACTTGTATCACCTCTCTATACATGAAGCATTTCTCTTCTTTCACCTTATTCATTTTTCATTTTTTTTGAAAGTTTTTGACATTTTCATTTTCATAATTGTGCATAGCACTTATTCATTTCAGAGGCAGAAGAGGGATCTCGACTTATTGAGAGCAAAAGAGGTTTTTCCTTTAGAGAAGTAGTTTATATATGCCTCTGATGTGCTTTTTAAGGTTTTCCCCCTCACCTTACTCTACTTGGCTGAGATGACAAGGATTAACCCAAAAACAACCAACTAGAGTAGGTGATACTAGTTAGCGTGCAAGAGTTGTGTTTTCACCAAGGTTCACTTCGAACAATACATATTTTCCATTGGTATATCATGGACTGAAGATAAAAATGTCTTCATGCAGAGACAGGACGATAGATAACCAAGTATTTATAACTGCACAAGTCCTCTTGTACTTTACCTAGCTTGTTTCAAGAGTCATGCACGGTTTCACGCGAAACTAACCTATGAACATAAACAAGAAAACAAACACAAAACAAAGCAAAATCCAAAGTAAATGCATAATCAAACATACAAAGCAAGTAAGAAAACATGCATGCAAGCAAACAAACCAAAAGCAAACACTACTCCTACTCCTAAGCTAATGGTGCATGGGTCTACTCACATGAAGTGATACTTCCAATGCAGCCATCGGCGCATTGGTCGACCCATGTTGGTGAAGGCATGGTTCGCAAACAACACAGTTGTGCGAACCAGCAAACATGAAAGATATAACAATGAAGCCAAACACACTTCAGGTTTCAATGCATCCACAGAACATAAGTGAGTGCAAGTGCATGACATGTGGTCCATGGACTTACCATGGTGCGGTGTGACACTGCATGCAGATGTTAAGCATACACACACTCTTGACTCTGACATGCAAGCAAATGAAAGAAACAAAGACAACTTGTGTCGCACACGCGTGCTTGTAGTGTAAGATTCCTCCAATGTATGAGTGATGGGATTGTGTAATTCGAGTGGAGGAAGTGAAATATGAGTGTTAGATTGATCTTCAGTGCATACAGATGAGTGATGAGGAGCCTTGGGTGTTTGAACAATTTCCTGATCGGAAGTGAAACCAACCTCAGGACAGCGAGGGCCTGACATAACCATCAGCTCGGGCTAAAGTGCCTCGACAGTCTGCGGGATTTCAACTTTGTCGATAGACAGATCATCATAGACTAGTGCCTTAGATAGATTAATAACAATTGAATCAACATCGTGATCGGATGAAGAAGTAGAGAGATCACGACAACCAAGATCAGAAAATTTAGGATGTTTGTCGGCATCCTCATGATTTGATGAATCACACAGAGGGGTAGATGAGAAGCAAGAATGTTCACCCTTTGTGTTTCCAGAAAAAGCAGATGAAAAACCAAGTGGATCTTCAATGAACGATTTTCCTCTATGTTGTCGAATGATGGACTGACATCCGGTGTGTTCTGCGAATGATCAACAATGGGTGCATCCGTAGACAGAGATACAAATGCGAAATCAGGGATGGTAGAATCACCAGGGATGTCAGGGAAGAACTGAGGAGGCTCAGATAGAAGGGATCCATCCTTCGCCGAGGGTTGATGCTTAAGCTCCCATTCATACTCAATGGTAGCGTAGGCTGGTTGTGCAACACCAACTCCGTCAATAGCTTGATCCTCGTTCACAACAAGTGTAGAATCTGGAATGGAAGAACATAAGACAGTGCGATTCGGAGGATCATCAGAATACGAAGACAGAGGTTGAGGTACGAAATACATGTGATAACCCATGGGATTGGCAACCCAATCTGCGGGACAAGTGAAAGAAGTGATGTTGGGAGGATGTGACGGTTGAATGGATGTGTGTGCATATTCTCTCACATCACTCTGCGGTGGTGGAGTTGTTTGATGAGGGGACGACTGAAGGTCATTTGTGATGGCGGCCATGTTCGTCTGTGATTGTGCAACTCCATCACTGAAGTATGTTGAGCAGGGTTTGAGCTTGAACTTCTTCTTGGGATTGACAGATTTGATAAGGCAATATTCAAATCTATCCATGAGATACTAAAATTTCATCTGACTTTTCGGGGCTTCAAACATGAATAGACGGAAGCGCTCTGAAAAATCCATAGGTGATTCGTGCGGGGCCTTCCGTTGTTTTAACAATTTTTTATCAAGTACTTCAGGATCAAAATGGTGGAAAATAGATTCGATTAGATCGTTGAACTGCTTGAATGAGTGCATAGAGTTATGAGGTAGTGTGCCACACCATTGTGATGGGTGGTCGTGAAGTGTGTGTGTGAGCAGCGAACAGACCTCTATTTCATTAAAATCTTCCATGCCCTCCATGAGTGCATGGAATTCATCTAAGTGCTTAGGCCAGGCCACTTTGCCTTCACCATCATACATGATTTGTGACAAGTGATCCCATAACTCCCTCTCGATGTGAAAGATATGTCTGTTGGACAGACATTTCAGAGGGCAAACTATAACAAACTCCATGATAGATGTGCGAAGACTCAAAACAGATGATGAGGACTCAACTTGTCATCTAGCCCTCCTTCTAGCACCAAAATGTTGATGGTACTGGACCTGCCAACATGTCAGGGGATCTCCCCAGTAAGAAGTCCCAACTAGACCTCAGATCGTTTGGTGTAGGAGTCCCAACAGTGGGTCGTACGGTATCACCTTGACCACGATTGCACACAGAGGAAAGTAAGATGTCATTGTTGGTAGCAAGGGTGTGACATATGCAGCAAGTCAAGGAAGGTGCATGAATGGTTCTAACACACAGAGGGTGAGGTGATTGCACCCCTTGGAAACCTGTGAAAGCACGCAGTTAACAAAGGAACACACGAGCAAAGATGCATCACAAACTAGAAGGAAAGTAAGCTATAAATCCAAAGTGATGATTAAACCAACAACACATTTCAGTAATATTCATACATACTTATACAGAAAATTCCATACGTGCATGCGTAAGCAAACAGATACATATATCATTAGAGTAAACAAGTTAGCTGAAATACAATAACAACATATGCATGAAGTGTGTTGGCTTTGTTATATTAAGAAGTGAAAGTTCCAATCATACAATACAACCATGACCAACCACTAGTTTCGACAGTGGAATGTTATAGTCATTACCGCCTGCTCCTCTAAAGAGATATACTAGCTCTGCAGTGTGGAGAAGCCAAGGCTTGTTACAATACTCTCCAAGCTTTCTCTAAGATACTCCTATCAGAAGATTGGTTGACCAAAAGCCTCTACAATGAGTTAAAAAGTAGTATATATATCAAAGGGTGGGGTGACCCTTGACATTCCCCTTTGTGACTGTTCTCCTACCCTCATGACTCTTCAACTAATCTATGACTGTTACATTTAGCTATTGACACTTAAACTTCCACTTGACAAGACGTTACATACAATTTGCACATGTACCCATGTGAGACAAAATAGGCTTGAGCAAGCCATGCAAGCTATCACTAACACTCGGACAGTTATGGTGAGAACAACTCTTTGACATCCTTGAGATGGTCGATTGTGGCGAACTGATGCCAAGCTTGGTCATTAGTGATGGTGTCTGTGCGCCCAATGGTGACATCTTGCTGAAAATGAACTCTTGCCTTCGTTGCATCTGGGTACACTGATAGGGTTCCTCTGCCCAACTCGTCTAATAACATGTGCGTCATCATCCTGAGTGTAGCTAGACCAACGACATACCGATGCATAGTGTCTATGTTGATCTTCGAGTGTGTGCTGATGACCATGCGCATCAACTTGTCAAAATACATGTTCAGCTCCAGTCGGACTTGCTTCTTGTCTTCGCTTTGGTGAGTGTGCCAAATGGGTCAGATCGCATGCATGCGCACAATGACATCCATGTTCCTGAATACCCTTGCATGTGATCGAAAACACTTCTCACCTTGTCTACTCCATGCCAGCTGCTGGATGGGTCCATAACTTGTATGGGCGCAGTTTCATCAATTTGTTCATGTTGCGCCTCCTGTTGTACCTGTTTCTACTGTAACTCCTCCTCTCGTCTGTGCAATTCTTGTTCTTCCTTGAGTTGCTATGTCAGCACCTGCAACTCCTTCTCTGTTTCTCTCTCTGCCTTTACGCGATCCTCTTGTCATGTTGTTTCCTCATAGCCTCAAACTCCAACGTTGCTTTCATCACAAGTGGATCTGCTTGAACTTGCAACTTTGCTCCGCCTCTGCATTGTCAACCACCTCCCTCTTACATTTGTCGCATGCAGGTGTGCTACCTTCTGCAGTTGTTGATGGTGTTGCTCAATGTGACACTGCTAAAATTTCATCTTGATATCTTTTTCCATGAACAACTTGATGTCTTCATAGATAGGCAAGTTCATAGACACTTGATCGACTGCATCCCCAGTTGTGTTCTAAACGGTGTCATCAACTCTTCTCTCCTAGAAGCCATTGTACCTGTGTTGCTGAGAGGCAGACGAACACCTGTGATACCTGGAGACATAGAAACACTCATGAAAAGCAATTTGTCAGTCGAAAACCAAAAAAAAATGGAGGACTGACATGCAACATACATGTGTGATTATTTGTGAAGATTGGGCAATTTTCACCGGGAGGCTGGGATACCGACTGCCAAAACTGTGCAAGGCACAATTCGGGTTGTTGATAGGCTGACTGACTGCTAAAACTATGCAATGCACAGTCCAGCCTAGCCTACTAAGGACTGAAACTGCGCAATGCGCAATTTCAGTCAACAGTGACATGTAAACCAGCAAACTGCATTGTGCAGTTTCTGGGGCCAGCAAGGCACTGCCTCCCAGAATTGCACAATGCAAGCCTGGAGGTCAGTGTTGGACCAGACTTGCACCATTTATGGAGGGAAGGTAGAGCCTTCACTTCCAGAAATTTGCAATGATAGTCGAGCAAGGCAAGGTTCGGGCTAAGGCAGCCCAAACCCGCCGATGGGCAACTGAAAACATTAGAAGTCTGACTAGATGGTGACATTGAGTGTAAACAAGAGTGAATGATCATGCATGCAAATAGTAAGTGCAAGATTCAGAAAACGGGAAAGCATGCATGTGTGTGAAGCTAGTCACCGCAACGGTGACCATCGGTGCAAAAAACAGTGTCATGCATGCGACAACATTGAGATGCAAACGATAGTAGGCGCTCATTGAAATAAAGTAGACAACACTTACACAAGCCGAAACACAAAAAGTGACAGAAACGCAGCGCAAGACATGCAAAGCGGGCTTACCCTGAAATAGTTGAGTTGAATGTGCCGACGACTCCTAGATGCGATGTGGGATGTCAGAGCTGCAAGATCGATGTGAGGAATGAGCTCTGCAGCGTCCGGTTCATAAGTTTTGATAAAATCGAGGTTATGACGCGCATGCCACAAATCTAGGAAAAGCGACACTTGGCGGGAGGTTTCTAAAATGAGCCTTGCATGTAACCTCCAGCTGCTAAAAATAGATCCCTAAATCTAGGGATGCCTTTGCATGTTGCCTTGGGAAAAGAATTCCATGCATGCAAATTAGTTTTGCTCAATCCCGGAGGGAACTGGTCAACCTGAAGGCACATGCATCAGTCTATGAGCCTAGGATGAAAATTTGCGCAGTTCTTGGGCTGAGTTGGGCTAGCTGTCCCAGAGGGATTGTGCAATTTCTGGGGTCAGCAGGTGACTGCCTCCCAGAATTACGCAATTTATGGGCTGAGCAGCAATGCTGGGTCAGATTGCACAGTTTTCTAGAGGAAGACTGCCTGACTGCTCTGCGCAATTCTGGAGCCCAGTAGGCTGCCAGGCTGATTTGTGCAATTTCTGGAGAGAAGGTTGGTTCCCCTTTAGAATTGTGCAATTTTCTAAGGGAAGCCTGATAGACTGATTTGCACAATTTCTAGGGCAAAGGTTGGTTCCCCTCCAGAATTGCGCAATTTTATGGGGGAGCTGCTTGGCCAGCACATGGTCTAAGTCCAAAAAGACAACCTGTGAGGGGAGTGAAGAAAAATGACATGCACGGGCTGACAAGACACTAAGAAACAGTTGAAGCCTATATGCTTGACGGTGCAGGACACGCTACTGAGGATGGTTGGTAAGGAGACTCCAAAACGAAGCTAAGGCAAAATTTTGGAGGGTGTTTGTAGCCACTACAACAGTGTTGTGTTGTGTTTGTATGTCGAGTGTAGGTGTCTGTGTTGTACATCAAGTGTAGATTCATGTATCGTGTGGTGTTGTACGTTGGGTGTATGTGTTGTACATCAGGTGTAGATACATGTATTGTGTGGTGTTGTACATCGTGTTTGGGTGTATGCATGTGATGTACACTATGTGTATGTGTATGTGATTGAAGAGGGGAAAACACACTGGGTGTTTGCTAGGTGTGGTAACCAATCCAATGTGTGTAGAGAAAGAACAAAGGCAAAAGTAAGGATCGATGAAGGTTAAGTATTGGTATTTTATTTCAGTTTTATTATGCATGTGATCTATGAATTTGGCTTATGATGGTTACATGTGATTTATGGTTATGGTTTATGATGATTTCATGTGATTCATGATTTTAATTTTTGATGGTTGTGTTTTGAGCTAATCAGATGTGATACGTTTATTCATGATGATTTGATCAAATAGCTAGTTTGACTTGTTGTGATCGAAAGTAAATAGAGTTGCAAGTGTACCTTATTGACGAGCTACCAATGAGGTATGATTTGAAGTTATTTCACTTTATTTTGAATCTAATGGAAATTATGGGCTGGTACAACAAAAGCATGCAATGCTCAGTTTGGAATGGTTGAAATCGACTGCAAGAATTAGTAGCATCAGTGAAATTTATTGGAACAGACAACAATATGCTGGTAAAACACTCCAAGAGTAGGGCCATTGTGGGACACTGGTACCCAATAGTGTCCATTGATTTCCATGAGCATGTTATGACCAGTATGATGGTTTTGAGGCAGGGATATGACTTGGTTTTTGGACCTTCTGATGCGAGGAAACCTTACCAAGGGAGGGGTCGCCCAAGGGACTGTGTAGTAGAGAAGGGATGTGCGCGGAACTTGGAAGGTGTGTGACTGCATGGAAGGGGGTGATCGGATTGCTTAAGGGGATGTGTAGCAAAGAAGGGAAGGTTGGGGATGGATTTTTTTTGGTCATTAACATTTCCATATGGAATCAGATGCACATTGGGAGTGTGCCCTGAAAAAATGAGTCGGTAACTATTCATTGAGAGGACAGTGGTGCAGGATTGTAGCGTTGGACATTGGATGCAGTTTTTACTTTGGCAGTGGATTCTGGACTTCCTAAGAAGGAGGTGAATCCTGGTACTAATTTCAGGGTGGAGGTGTGAGCCACTGGATTCCCTTGTTGCGGATGCAGACATCATATCCTTTTATTTGCTAGTTAGAGCAAATGTACATATGTGTATATCATTGTAAATACTAGATCAAGATGGATTTATAAAGCTCCATAGAAAGTATGATTATTTGTTGGTTGAAGCAAATATGCTTGAGTAAATGTATGTGGTTGTTATTTTAAATACCGTAATGAGTTGTGTTACAAAGCTCTAGTAAATGATATGTTTGTCATGTTTTAGCAGTGGTCACTATAAATACTTCAACGAGCTGTGTTATAAAGCTCCATGGGCAGTATGTTTTGTTTTCAGCGGTCTACAGTGTTCCCCCAAGGGGGAGGGTTCTGTAATAGCCCTGGTCAAAAATTCATGTAAAAAAATATAAGACCAAGGTCATGGTACACGCATTCCAAGTTGAATGTTGGGCAAAACATCCTAATGGGTGTTCATTTCAGTTATTATGGCTAAAGGAAATTGACAAAAGCAATGTCAAAGGCTTTGGAAAGGCAAGAGGCAATTATTGGCATTTTATTTATGAAAATAAAGAAAATTAGGAAAAAAGGAAGGTGAAAGGTCACAGGATGCATGTGAAGAGAAAAATGAAAGAAAATAGAGGCCTCATTAATAAAAAGGCTTATGAGGATCAGTTGGTAACTTTTTGTCAGTTCAGTTTGAAGCACTCTCTCTATTCTCTCTCTCACACACTCTTGGACACTTAGAGTTTTCTTGGAGTACTTTAGCATTGGATCAAGAAAGAAAAGAAGGCAGAGGAAAGCAAGGAAGAGTAGGATCTAGCAACTACAACAAGATTATTTGCAGGGATTGATTTGCATGTGTGATTTTCTTACTATTTTTGGCATGCATGGCTATGCATGTGTGTTCTTGGTTCTCTTGTTGTCATTGGCATGGATTTTTCCAGGTGTAACAGTTTTTTGCAACCTAGCCTTACCATTTCCAGATAGCCTTTGTGTGATGAGATTCTCATGTTTTGGTTGAGCTGGATTGCCGGATGGATTCAAAACTAAGTGAGCTGGATCTCTAAAAGGAAGAACACATGGCCTAGTGATCCCTGAACCAGACTATGAATTGCAGTAAATCCTTGGCCTAGTAACCCCTAATCCAGACTATGGGTTGTGGTAAAGCCATATTTTGTGTTGCCTCGGTGGGCCTAGGAATCCTCGACCAGCGAATGGCAGGATATACAATAAAGCCTAGAGGTGGGTACCCTTGATCAAACCTAGAAATATTTGGCCAGTGAATGTAAGGATATGTAGTAAACCCTGGAGGTGGTGTCTCGATTATGGCCTAGTGATCCCTGAATTAGATTGTGGATTGTGGCAAAGCCTAAAAACTAGGAGAGAGTAAAATTCCTCATAGTGTAGGTGGAGAAATCCGGTGGCATCCATGCTTTTTTTTTTTTGTTATGAGTCCCACATTCATGCTTGGAATATGGCATGGGGGTGATTGGTTGAATGAAAGATTTGGTTCAGCCAATCTATGGTCAGGTGGTTCGTGGAAGTCCCAAACTCGGTTGTCTTTTGCATTCATTAATAAGAGTTGCTTCTCCTTGGTATTTCATGTGTAAATGTACTACTTTATATCTGGATTCTATGGTTTTTGTATCATTATTATGTTTGTTGCTTATATGTTGGTTATGAGTATGTTTTATGACATTGATGATGTATGGCTCTCATCATGTTTTTATTTGTAAATGAATATATGACCTAATAGATGATAATGTAACTAATGTGATAATGCAGCAATGCTTCTTAGCAATTCTCAGATAAGTAAGAGACCCTCGTGCTCAGATCTGTTGTTATGACCTATAGAATGCATATTTGTGACATGTTTGACGAAATGTCTGTCATGGCTAGTAGGGGTCTAGTCAAGTCTTTGTTCAAGTATTTGCATTTGTATCATTGTTTTGATGTTACTTTTCATTTCTGGAAGTTTCATGAAGTTTTGGGCAGTGGCCTGAGACCTGGCCCTGAAAAAGTGGAATAGAATTCGGGGTCGTTGGCTCTGATCTAGCTGAAAAATACCCCAGTCACTTGCATGCCCTTGCTATAAGAGCAACTAGAGGGTCCCATTTGCATGCATGCCCATGTCATGGGAGCGACTGAGGCTCTAACTCAGTAAGATGTTTGGTTGTCTTAGGGGTGGTCACCTGGAAGGGTTGGTTGGCTTCAGAGGGTTCTGTAGCATGTGTAGAAGGTCAGATTGGTTGTGTTGTGTTGGTTCCACTTCCTTAACTGTACATAAGGAGTTGAATCAAATCATAGTAGCCTCTTGTCACATGTTTACCTCAGCAGACCGGTTAACTTGGGTAAATGTAGGAGGAGGGTGTTACACCCAACTTCTTCTAAAGAGTTGTAATATTTTTTTTCTTTAAAAATATGCAATAGTATTGAAGTAAATGAACAAAGACTAAAGGCTTCTTTCCTTTCTCTCCAACGCAACCCACTATTCAATTTTTATATCAACTAGTTTAATTCCAAATAGTACAACCCATATATCTCAATCTATGAGAATATCCTCCATCTCAAGCTTTCATTGCTCAAAGTTAGTGTTTATAAACTTCTCCATTTTAGCCTAAATATGTTTGCCATTTCCCTACAACAAGATTCCTTGTGTGCAAATTCCCATGAATCAAATCAACCTTGGATAAAAAATAAAACCTTGTTCATAACACCTTATCTAAGGTGATCAAGCTTTGACAACAAATGAAAGGAAATAGAGATACATAGTATGCTTCGTCTACTAATCCATTAAAATAATGTGTATTAAGTAAATAAACATAATTGCATAGCAACATGCAACCATATGATAATGTTTTTTTAAGAAAATCCTCACACTCTAAAACACACTCAATCTATTATTAATAATAATAAAAGTGTTCCAAAGAAATTTTGACAACATTACAAGTTAAAACGCATAATATGTTTTCCTCTTACCTTAGCACTCAATAAATATACATAACAAAATATAAACCAATTATGGTTTTGAATTCTACATTTTGGAAATGTTCAACCATTAATTAACCGATTGCTATTACTTAACGTGTATTTCCTACCAACGATAGACTTCTATTCCCTACACTACTCAATAATAATTCCCTGGTTCAACCATCATTCCCTATTTGTCTAATAAAAATTGCAAAGATATTTAATACACTTGGTCAAATAATACTTCAACTCTACTAAAAATACTTTCACCTAAAAGTTGCAAGTTATTATAATTCAATGTATGCTACATGTTATTATAATACAATGTATGTTACATAGCAATGTTCCATTGGTGATCATTATAAATAGATTAACTCTTGCAAGTTATTATAATTCAATGTATGCTACATGTGATTATAATACAATGTATGTTACATAGCAATGTTTCATTGGTGATCATTATAAATAGATTAACTCTGGCTGAGATGCTAAGCGAATCATTTGCTTTTTATCTTATCACACCAAAGTATTTGTTACCAAATAGATGTATGTGCTCATCATAGTTTTTTTTAATGTTATATTGAAACATTAACATGTTTGTTGAGTGCCATGAAAGATCTCCCCATCATTGTTTTTAGAAGTTCAGGTGCATTGCCCAACAAAAGATAATATAGAGATGTGCTTGTAATTGTTAACTAAAGGTATTTTTTATTTGGAAATTGGATAAGAGGAAAAAGTTTCCAATATATTTAAATAAATCTTACCTTATACTATTGACTTTCAATATTTTATCTTTAAAGAAACCTCACCATAAGCTTTCAATACTTTTAACTTTATCATTTGCTAAATACAGTTCACTAAAACTATATATATCCAAGTAATTATTGGTGATCTAGTCTTTTAAAATGGGAAGCGGATCATAAAACTTATTAAAATAAATACTCAATTAATTTAAATTATTTTATTCATTTATTAATTTCTTATTTTTATTTTATTATATTATTTAATTTAGTTATTAATAAAGTCGTTATTTATGAGTGAAATATTTTTGTTATTATTTTTAAATAGTGAATTTTCCTGTGGAAATGAAGTTTCACCAAAGCAGAAGTCTTGGGTTCAAATCTTGTGCTGCCCTCCCCCTATAGCGGGGTGAATAATGGACATGTAAAAACATGAAAATCAAAGTCCTATGAAGCTTACGAAAATAAAAAATAAAAATAAAAAATAAAAAAAATCAAAACATTTTTACTATACATAAGATAAAGTTTAAATTTATAGTTCCAAAGACTACACAAAATTTTAAAATCAATTAAAAATATATAAAAAGCATTGCATAATTAAACTATATTATCATGTGACTTGAAAAAAATATGTCTATCGCTCTAGTTAGGGTTTCTAGCCACCACGCTGTGAAGTTTGTCGTCGTGGTTTTGGATCCTTCTTTTGTTCGAAGCCATGGAAGCCAGGGGCAAGTGGACCAAAGTTATGCAATGAAAACAACCATGGATGTCGTCATGGCTTGGTTTTTCTGGTAGAAACTTATTTGGACCAGTGGCACTCTGTTCCCGTGGGTCTCTTTGAAATAGGGGAGCATGATTTTATGGTTTCATCTTGCATGGTGGACAGCTAGAAGACAAAAGATGGCACCCTTTATGTTGATGAGTGGCCCGCAATCATGGATGAGAAAGACTTACAAATGTTGTGGTCGTCGATTTGGGACAGATGGGTCAGTTTTGTGAGGTTATTCCTCTCTCCACTTATCTCTTTCTTATAGATTAAAAGTTTGGGTTCCCTTGGTGGGGTTTCACTTGTTTGTGGCGATATATGTATGCATGTTGCGTCTAGTGCCCCCACGCGAGGGGATTTGTATGCTCTTGGTCACTGTTCTGAGACCCTTCATGGGGGGTTTTACCTATCAATGCACTCCCAGACTATTGGGCTTCCCATGCCAACCCCGCCCATGGGGTATTGGGTGTAGTTTTGTCATTTAGGGCATAGTTGGGCTCCAGAATCCAGGGCAAAAGATGGATCTTTTTCTTACAAGGACACAACGAACGGAAAGGGCACCCTTTCTTTCGATGTTTAACAAAAGCATCATTGGACCTCAAATCAAAAATAATCCGGGTCCCTACGTTGTTGAACAAATAATGAATTCTCCTACCATGTAGGTAAATTTTATAGAAGTAAACACTCTCTTATCTTCCCACAAATCAAAGGTCATTTGTAGATTTAATGGGTTTTGGCCCAAACCTGAGGATCTGCACCAATGGATTTTAACCCTTTGGACGCCAAATTGCAACATTTACTTATGTTCCAAAGGCTTTTTCGTTGTCCAATTTGACACTCAAAAAGAAATGTAAAATGTGTTGAATGATGGCCCATGGTTTTGGGGTAAGGCGGGACCTTTTCATTACTCCATGGTTTCCGAAATTTGATGCTACAACTATGGTGGTTTCCACCATGCCGGTTTGGGTGAGACTCCCAAATCTTCCCCTTCCTTTCTAGCACCCCAAGGTCATAGAGGACATTGGGAACACTCTTGGGAAATTCAAGAAAATGGACAATGAAAGGACAAAGAAAGGTATCTTTACTTTTGTCAGAATATGTGTTGAGATTGACCTCAATAAAGGGTTTCCTGGCCATATTCTTTTGAAACACAAGGATATCTGCTAGACACAAATTTTAGATTATGAGAACATGATTTTTTGGTGTCGAAAATGTTTTCAAACCGGCCATTTAAAGAACACAAGTCCCCAAGCAAAAAAACCCAAAAAAGAAGAAGAGGCTGATAAATAAATAAAAGGAATGGTAGTATTCTGAGTCACACCTTACAGATGATGATGAGGAGGAAACTCTGGAAAACCAACCAACCCAAAAAGAAGAGGAAGCTCTAGTACACCAAGGTTTACAAGAGAGTGTGGTCACACCTGATGATGTTACTCTTAAACAAAATATGACAAATTTTGAAATTCACACGGTTTTAGAACAACAAAATACCAAGACACACATAGAGGATGGTTTGGGGTATACAAAATGTGTCCATGTATCTGAAAGCTCAGAGTCGGACAAAGAACATCATCTAGATATGTCAGAGGGTACTTTGCCGGATATGTCAGAGGGTACTTTGGCTTTAGTTCCAGTTGTGAAAGCTCAGACTCGGACAAAGAACATCATCCAGATATGTCAGAGGGTACTTTGGCTTTAGTTCCAGTTGGATTTGACTTGTGTGTACTTGTGGGTATGGTAGCAAGTCCATAAAAAGAAAGGGAAAAAATGGAAGATTAGTTCTACTTGACCTTTCAAAAAATTTACTTTTTATTGTTTGTATATATATTTTCTGCGTTATTTGGCCATTACTCTGTATGCTTTATGCATTTTTCTTCTTAGCCTCATGTGAAATCAAAGAAGATCCTAGACAATACACTGTACATACATATACAAAATGTAATTTTACTTCAATTGATGAATAAAAATCCATAGTTTTTTCGAGAAAATACCCAAAAAAGACCTACCCTATTATGTATATTAATTTTATAAAATTTTCCCTAAGTTACCACTTTCATTTAATTATTTAATTATTAACCATGAGTAAATACATTAAAAAAATTGTGAATATCCATGCAAATCTCTATATTTTATTTTGGAAATTTTTAATAATTAAATTGTAGATGGAAGAATTGATGAGTCGGATATTATCGTTTTCATCTGTGTGAAATTGGGAAACCTTTTTAAGAATCATGAAAAGTTTTTAAAATAATCTTGAAACTCAGCTCTTAGGAAAAAATAAAATCAACTCCAGACCAAATAAATCAAATACAATATTCGTAAACATAACCACAAATGCAATATATCTAATCACAACATCGAAGGCGAATGCAGCACTCCCAACGAGTCTGGAATGATCAATGAGTACATTGTGCATTACCCCCACCACCATTTCAGCGGATTTGTAAAACTGCTCTGAACTAAATAGTCACAGTTTCACATTATAGAACACCACCGATTGCCTGCAGCATCTGCATCAGTGCGTTCCGAACGGCGTGACATACTTTCCAGTATGGCCTTGCATTCTGGGCATTCAGATGTTTCCATTGCCCCTCCAAATCCACGCACCACATAAAAATGGTCATTCTGACATTTAAACCAATGCCCTCTTTCTCCCATCTCCTTATTCATAACTTCAATAACCAGTTGTTTAACTCCATTGACGGTCATCACCTCCCTTTTAATTTCCGCAGTTTTTGCATGACCAGGGTTTCTTCGCAGAATAATGTCGCAAATCTTCAACCCAGTAGACAAGTCATTTCGAACAGAACAGACCAATGCCCATTGGAGAAGTGCATCAATTGCTAACTCATTATCTGCTAATTTAGAGTAAACATTTTTGGTTGTTAAGCCAGATTTCAGACTTAGTGTTGGAAGCTTTGCCAGCATGAGTGGCTTGTAGGCGCTGCGCTCTATGATAAAACTGAGATGTTGTATTGCTTGCCTGTGGGCAAGCAACCCACAGAGAGCACACGCCTGGCCCAGATGGGCTTCAAGAAGCCCTGGATTGCTGCCGAGAGCTTCCAAGAATTCTTGCCTCGCTGCCAAATATTTTTTCCCCTTTAGCATATCGTAGCCTCTGTTCACTTTATGGAATCCAATAACTCGTTTCTTCACTTCTTCGATCTGTTGCAACTTCGTCTTCACAATGTTTGAATATCGCGGCGTTCTTCTGACAGGCGATCCACATTGAGGACTGCGTAGCAAAGAAATTCAGAAGGTTCATATATTAATAGAATAGAAAAAACATTGCACAACAGAAATATTTTGTCACTTATATTGCAAATCGTAGAACTTACCATTGCTTTAGCTTCACTGCAGTAATACCTGCATTATCCCTGTCCATATAAGTATCGAGCACACTTACTTCAAATATATGTCCACATTCTACGAGCTCCACAATGTTTGAATATCGCGGCGTTCTTCTGCCAGGCGATCGACATTGAGGACTGCGTAGCAAAGAAATTCAGAAGGTTCATATATTAATTAGAATAGAAAAAACATTGCGCAACTGAAATATTTTGTCACTTATATTGCAAATCGCAGAACTTACCATTGCTTTAGCTTCACTGCAGTAATACCTGCATTATCCCTGTCCATATAAGTATCGAGCACACTTACTTCAAATATATGTCCACATTCTACGAGCTCCACAAACCTGGCAGATGGATCACACTTGTCTAGATCCATCTGCGTAATGTGGTCTGAATTCTTGTGAGGGCAAATCCTGCAAACCCTGGGGCAGGGCTCACCGCATAGACCTAGGCAAGGATGCCCGCAACTTAGAGTTTTTTGGCACGATTGGTTGCAACGAGGCCTGGTGCATGTTTCATGGCAGAGGAGATCACAAGTATGATGTTCGCACTTCCATTCACATTTTACCATGCAAGGCTTGCATAAGCTTCCGCACATAAGACCGCAACGACTATGAAGGCAACGTTTCTCGCAGACATTTTTACAAGGAGGACAGATCTCAGAGCAACCGGCCATGCATTGGTGGCCACATGGAAGATCCCTGAGACACCGTTCCTTGCACGGAATGTGTTTAGTACCTTGCTTGCATCCCCTGCATGTTCCTCTGCAAATATGGTCACATCCTGGCCTTAGGACCTTACCACAGAGCTGATAACAAATAATGTTATGGGGGTCTTCACAGCATGGCAACATTGCTTGATGTCGACATTTCAAGACTTTGATAACATTTACTTTACAGGGTCCGCAAGGTCTTCCACACTTTTGTTTACACTGATGACCGCAATGATGCCGAATTGAACATAATTCGTTGCAGATGATTCCCCTAAGAAGAGTGGAGCAAGGAAGAGTTATGCTGTGGCCACATGGAAGAGATCTGAAGCACCGTTCCATGCAGGGAATGTGTGAAGTACCTTTCTTGCATGACTTGCATGTTCCTCTGCAAATATGTTCACATCCTGGCCTCAGGACCTTACCACAGGGCTGGTCACAAATGAATTTACAGGGGTCTTCATAGCATAGCAACTCTGCCCGATGTCCACATGGCAAGGCTTTGATGACATTTACTTTACAGGGTCCGCAAGGTCTTCCACACTTTTGTTTACATGGATGACCGCAATGAAGTCGAATTGAACATAATTCGTTGCAGATGATTCCCCTAAGAGGAGTGGAGCAAGGAAGAGTTATGCTGTGGCAACATCTAGGTTGAAGACTCTTCGAGACAGGGATCTGGCAAGGAGGGCAATATGTGGGGAAATGGCATATCTTCGGGCACTGATGACCACATGTCTCGAATTTCTTCGGACAAGGCTTGGGGCATACGATTGAGTCATGGTCAGATGGATGGCATTGCCTAGAGCAAGCATGGCCGCATTTTAACTGATATTCACATGGTCTTCTGCAACCTCCGTCCTCCATTTGTCTGAAATCTTCGGCTACAGAGACTTTTATTTCTGTTTGCGGATGCCTTTGGCAAGTCAGTGTTAATGCCGGTCCAATGGAATTGGAATTCTCTAATTTCTGAATTATTGACTCCCACAGAGTACTTTTAGATGCTAGAAGCTCTGCATTGCCAAAGATGTAAAGCCCACTCTTGGCTCTCGACAGTGCCACGCAGACCCTGTTCACTACCTTGAGAAATCCAATATTTCCTCTTGACCCTCCAATTCCCGGTATTTTATTGCTCCTCACCAGAGACAATATGATAATATTTGCTTCTTCTCCCTGATAATTATCCACAGAACAAACTCGAGGGGTAGGTGAAGTGACATCATCTATCTCCTCGTTTTGGCTATTCCTGGGGCAAAGACGGTCATTTAGATCTCTTTGAATTTCACTCACCTGGCCTTTATACATTGTCAGAACTGTAATGTCGCTGTTCTTATATCCTTGTCTGAGAAGATAAACACAAAGTTCCACTGCAAGCCGGGCTTCGCTTATGTTAATCTTACCATTGGTATTCGAGATCTCGGATTCCATGGCCTGATGATCTAAGAAAAACACATCATTTCTAATTCCTTTGATGCTTTCATAATTGATTACGCTAGAGTGGTCGCGCAATGTGGGATAGATATCTGTTATTAATTTTGAAATTGCGGGCTTCATTCTTCTTTGGCATCTTAGGGTCACATGCTCGATCCCGCCGCTTATCAATCTCTCAAAGAGGGAGACATCCAATTTGTATTTGGTGGCTAATTCATACTCTGCAACAGAAGGACGCAACTGCAAGTGATCGCCAAGGAGAATGAGATGTTGGGTGGAGGAGCTAATGCAGGGCAGAACATGGGCTTCCAAAACCTCGGCAGCCTCTTCTATCACCACTATTTCTGCTCGTAATGCCTGGAGAATGTCATAATTTTTAGCAGCCCCAGTGGTTGTCATTCCTACAACCTTTGCTTCTCTTAAAATTTTGAGGCTGGTCTTATGATCATGTTGAAGTAACCCACCACATACTTCTCTGTATCTCTCAGATAGACGATGCAGTTCCTCCTCAGCCTTTTCTTTGGCTTTCTGTAACCAATGATTATGCAGCTTGATCCTTGATTTTTGGGGCAACAACCATAAATCCTGGGAACTAAGTATGTAGTCCAGAGGTGTATCTGCTGAAGAATATTCATTCCACACTCTCTCCTTCAACCATAAATCTTCTATGGTCTGACCATTAGCTGAATCCTTGCTATAGAGAGATTCAATATGCTGTTCTGAAGCTATACCCGATAGCATCCCTCTGGAGATTTGTGTTGCTCTCACACACGCTGTGCACCTTCTGATCTGCTCTTCCACATTTCTTTTATCACGCATTAGTTCTCCGTGTCTAACACGAAGTGCACCAAAAGTACTTGGACCACGTTTGAGGACATTCAAGCTTCGCTTCAGCGTAATTTCATTCTTTGATCCGCCACCGATTCGAACAATATTATTTTCTACGGAATAAATGGATTCCAGGAATTGATCCAGTGCATGGTTGGTATAACAGATTACCAAAATAGGACCACAGTGGACATTAAAAAGGAGAATCCTCGCAATGGTTAAGCCGACATAGGTTTTCCCAGTTCCAGGAGGGCCCTGAATAATAGCCAGCCTCTTTGTCAGGCACAGCTTCACGGCTTCCATCTGGCTTTCATCTAAGGTGGAATTCCACTGTGGCCATTTCTGCAAGATGTGGATTGCGCTTCTGCCCAAATAATTTCGGATCCCTGGAAACGCACATTCTAAGTTATATAAATCCTTGAACTGCCTTTTCTTCAGATAACCTGGCTCTGTAGGTTGGGTTTCTAATGATAGAAAGTGCTCCCAGAAAGGAAGCTCTTTCATTTCTGGCCGTTGAAGACATTCCAAAACATGGACATAGGCTTCATAGTATGCAGTTGACTGGATCATTTCATAGGTTCTGTTCTTTACTAAACTCGCTAACTTACCTTCATTGCTGGGAATCAGCTTCAAAGCAATGCTTCCCTTCTGAAAGCTAGTGCTGTCTGCGTCCTTGACAATTCCCCATACATAGTTCCGAAATCCATCGCAGGAAATGCACAGCAGTGAGCCAGACATCATTTGTTTCGAAGAGCTTGAATTTGCTGCCTCCTCCTTTGTTGTTTTCAAAAGGATGCAGTGCTCCAGCCCTCGATCCCCACATTGGATTCCAATAAATTTTACATTCTTGTATCTAGGGATATTATCTGGAACAATGTTCTTGCGGAAACCTTGAATTGCACCTCTGAGTGAGGCAAAGCAGTCCTCGCGGACCAAACGAAAGTGCGTGGATAAGTATTCATCAACACTTTTATAAGTCTGGCATACTTTGTTGATAGGCAATGGTTCCGGACTCTGAGAAGATATTTCATCTTCAGTTGGTAGAATTGGCAAACTCCCCACATCTGTAGATCCCTGTGCAGTCAGCGATGAAAATTTAATTCGTAACTATCTTCTACAATCTAAAACAAAATTTTCTTTTAAGTACAACTCAAAAAATTATCCCATCACATAAAACAAAATTTTCCTCAAGTAAAACTCAAAAAAATTATCCCATCACATAATATATATATGAGAAAAATATGAGGGCAATGTGTATCCATTTTTATATGAAACCTGGCGATGAACCACGACCTCACCAAATCCAAAGACCAGAAGAGTCCAGTAATACAGGTTGACCGTTGATCCAGAGCTGCAGGGCATTAATAACTGTGTACATATATCAAATGGCCTATAGGCAGTGAATTTAACACTAAAAACATAAAATTATGCAGTTTATTTTTAGGTAGGAAATTTATTATGGAATGACGGTATTAATTTTGTTGGAGTAATTCTTATTTGTGATTTGAAAATTTTAATTAAAAATGAATTATAGGGATGTAAGATTATGTGGTTGGTTAAAATGGAATAACTGAATTTAAATGAACTCTTATGACGTATAATTTTATAAGAAGTGAGATGTACATTACATTTAGTACATACAAATTAAAGGTGGAGCTTATATCATTATAACATAAATTGACTTAACTTGATTTAGTCAAGTTAATAGCGGTTTTTTAGTAGTTATCCAAAGGATAGATTTCACTCTTGTCATTCAAATTTTAAAATATTTTCAAAAATTTACAATTTGCAATTTACAATTGAGTTAACTTCAACATTAATAATATTGGTTGATGTGAAATTTAGAAATATTTCCAAAATTTACAATCAAATTAAATTTATAACTATATTTATATTTATTATTTGCTTAAATTAATTTGTTTACTCTTATAAGAAAATAGATCAATTTCCACAAACTTATGGAAGATTTTAGTTATGATGAATTCAAAATTAACATAATTTTTTTAATATTTAAATTAATTTAAAATAGAAGACAATTTCCAAATTTGAATCATAATAAAATTGGGACTTGTCTAAGTAGGTGACAATTGGGAAGGGTGCCACATTCCTCCTGCTAGATTTGTTGATGGGTGGTGATGCTTTTTAGATCATGATCATTATTTCATTTTCTAGTTGTTATGAGGTTGCATAAGGGTCTAAATTCTTGATGCTCTGAGAGTCTGATTGTCTGATAAACCTGGGAATTCAACGTTGGATGAAGGAATGTTGTTTACGTGGCCCTGACTTCATATTATAAAGAAAGGATATTTTATGGTGGGGAGGTGTTGATCCCAGGGTGGTGGGGTCCCTACTTTTCACTCCTGGTTGTAGGTTGGGTGACTGCCTGACACGTCTTTTCTGTGCACTTGGTGCATACTTCTAAATACCTCAAATTGAATAACATGAAAAACATTGATGGTCGTATTGAGATTTTAAATGTTAATGTGTTTGCCAATGAGGCCTTCATTCATGCCACTTTGGATGTTGAATTGAAATACCTTAATAAACGATCCCGCGTGATGGATCTTGGCCCCTCGGATCGTCTATCCCTTCTCCCTGCTTCAAATCTTCCCACAGGTGGACTTCATGCGAGGCGTCGGGAAAAGGTTTATTCTCACCAGGACAATAGATTTCGATCAAGGAATAAGGATCGAGGAAAAATTATCTCTCCATCCTCTAAGACGACACTGCCAAGTTTTGGTTATAATGTATTATGGGATAGAGTTATTAGTTTACAGAAACGTGCACTTATCGGGTGTTGGGCATGTGCGGAACCTCCTCTTCAAAACATGCAGGACTGGATTAGGACACATGGAGCTCCCATTTTAGGATATTCTCCTAAAGCTAGTTGACTAATGAACTCTTGGTATAGCTTCCACTCCCTGCATCAGGAGTCAGGACGACCTGGAACGCATCATGGGGCAACCATGGGTTCATGGGAGAAGTTTTTTTACACCTCCATCGATGGTATGTTGGTTTTAATCCCTTTCATGTTACTCCCAAGAATAATTTTGTCTAGGTAAAATTGTCGGTTTACCATTAGAATTCTGGACCAGACATGTCCTGAAGGAGATTGGAGATGCAAGTGGAAGGTTTATATATATTCACCCAGGCTCTTTGGGTGCTCGGGATAAGCGGGTGGCGTGGTTATTGGTTGAACTTGGTTTCTCTAGTGGGTTCCCGAAGCATATCGACTTGGAATGGGGCAACTTCTTCATAGACAATACTTAGACTATTGGGGCATTCCTTTTAGATGTTTGTTGTTCCATTATACCGGTCACCTTTTGGATTGATGCCGTAGACAACATATGCAAAGGGGTGTTGATTGGCGTCATCGTGGAGAAGTGGTTCAGATTCTGATTTCAGGAACTGATGTTTCTACTAAGAAATCTCTGTTCAATTATGAATTTTCGTCTCTATCACTCTCTACTTCTACTTCTCCTTGCCCTTCCCCCGCCCTGTTGAGATTTTCTGTTTGTAATGAAATAGGAAAAATCTCAGCTGATGACAACAATAGAAATTCAGTTCCTAGATTAGCTCCAGGTTGTTGGGAGGTGATTAATGCCTCCTATATTTGATGTGAGTGAGTTAATGAGGCTGTTAGATTCTCTATGCTATATAACAGGCAACCATTCGGATGTTTGTGAGATGGTGAGAGTTTTGTGAGGATTTCATGATGTAATCTCCAGTTTGAATAATAAAATTGCCGATGCCTATGTTTGGTGGACGTAGCCCAGATTGGTTGGGTGAACCACGTTAAAAACTGTGTCATATGTGCTTGATATTCTGCTATGTGTTTATTTGTTTATTTATTTTTGTTGTGCATCTCTCCAACAATTGGTATCAGAGCACGTTGGAGGAGCGGCACTGCTGGAGGTGGAGCGCGGAGTTGGTTTGGTTGCTGGTGAGCAGATCGATTGCTGCCTGGAGGTGCTGCGTGGCTCAGGCAGCGTATGTCTGCTGAACAAATCGTGCTGGAGCGCTGGTTGTGCTGGAGCGTGCTATAGGTGGAGCGCAAGAGCGTGGAGCTGTGCCTGGTGCTGGTACGTTTCAACAATATTTTGTAAATATTGGACAGCGTTGGAATTTTGTGCAGCGGATGGGTGTATATCACTGCTGCGTTGACACATTTTTCTTTTAAAAAACCGGCGCGGATATTTTTTTTTTTTAAAATGGCGTGGATTTGCCTGGTGCGGTGGTGAAGATAAGCCATATGCTTATCTTCAAAAGCGTTAATACATATTTAAAAAAGGTGCGTTGTACATTTAAAAAAAAAAAAAACACTGTGTGGCGATGAATTTATAACCAGCGTGGATTTCATAGTGGATATGTGTTATTTTTATTTGTTTGTTGTGCATCTGGGACCAACAATTTTCCTGGTGCGGTGGTGAAGATAAGCCATATGCTTATCTTCAAAAGCGTTAATACATATTTAAAAAAGGTGCGTTGTACATTTAAAAAAAAAAACACTGTGTGGCGATGAATTTATAACCAGCGTGGATTTCATAGTGGATATGTGTTATTTTTATTTGTTTGTTGTGCATCTGGGACCAACAAGTGGTATCAGAGCTCAAGGTGGAGCGCTAGTTATGCTGGAGCACTGAGGGAGCTGTGTCTGACGTGTTGGAGGAGGTGTTGCCTGGAGGCGCTTTGTAAAGGTTATTTTTTGCTGAGTAAAGGTTCTGTACCTGCGTGGAGAATTGAATGCTGGTGCGTGGAGGGCGTGGAGGTTTGTATTGCCTGGTGCTGCGCTGTAATACCTGCTGCCTGGAGGGTGATGTCCAGTTGCGAGAGCGCTGAGGTATGTCAATCTATTGCGTGAAGCCTGCAATTTAATCGCCGGTGCGTGTGTAGATTTATTTGAAGCCACCATGATCAGAACCGAGAGTTTGCAATAAATTCATTTCGCAAAATAAAAAGCGCTGGAATATTGATTGGGACAGCATAAATTCGATGTAACAAATGTTTTGTTTTACATTATTCTTGGTTATACAGTAAATGCCCATAGAGGTAGCGGGTTCAAGCTTGCTTGAATATGACAGACACGGTGTTTTCTTTGATACATAAAAGTGAATCAAATTATATATGAGATCACGAGCCTGAATTTTTTAAATCGCTGGTGCGTGTGTATAACCGAGAGTTTGCAATAAAGTTTTGTTTCAAAACCGATTTGCGTATACCAGTTCTGTAATGTAAATGAGGATTCCCGTATGAAAGAAAAGGCAGCCATCGATGGGTATTGGTTGCTGAATGGAAACTGCGCTGCCCGTAATTTTTTCCCAACTACAAGCCCCCACACATCAATGTTAAGCTTGTTATACAGATTAGAAACAAGAATGATATAATTTTTTATATATATTATCATTATTCGGTGATTTTGATTAAAGCGATTAAACAAAGGTGAGTTGGTTGGAATCATTGGAAAGGCGGTAGGTGCGTGAATGCATGGATTTCAGAGGATAAACCAGTTTTTTGTTTTGGGGTTTTTTATAGTAGTTCACACAGCAAACAAAAAATTTGTTTTGTGTGTAAAAACAAAGGCATAGGCAGAAATTTGTGTGAAGTGCAAACGGCAGATTTTTTTTTTTTTAAAAAGGCATAGGCAATTTTTTGCTGGTATTTAAAACGTTGGTATTGGAGATTATTGTGCTTTTTGATACAAAATGGCGAAAACTCAAAGTGCCCGGTTTGAAATTGAGAAATTTAATGGCAAGAATAATTTTGAGATCTGGAAGGTGAAGATGCACGATCTGCTGGTTCAACAAGGTGTGGCGAAAGCACTGTTGGGGAAAAACAAAAGACCTCCTTCCATGACGGAGGATGAATGGGATGAGATGGACGATAGAGCTCTGAGCGCAATTCGGTTATGTCTGGCGGACGATGTTCTGTTCAACATTGTGTCAGAGAAAACCGCCGCAGGCTTGTGGTCGAAGCTTGAGAAGCTCTATATGACGAAATCATTGACAAATCGGATTCTCCTGAAACGGCAGCTTTACGGTTTGCGGATGAAAGAAGGTACCTCAATTGCTGATCACCTGAATGTTTTTAATACCTTACTGGTGCAATTAGACAGTCTAGATGTGAAATTTGATTCAGAGGATAAGGCAATAACTCTATTATGTTCATTGCCTGAATCCTGGGATCACTTTGTTACTTCCATAAGCTTTAGTACATCAGATATCCTTGAGTTTGACGATGTTGTTGGAGCCTTGTTGGCTGAGGAGACGAGGAAGAGGTCGAATGCAGACACCTCTACATCAGAGGTAATGATGGCCAGAGGTCGCTCACGAGAGAGACACTCCGGGGGAAAGCATAGCGACTCTCGTTCGAAGTCCAAAGGAAAGAAGCCCAAGGTGAAGTGCTGGCATTGTGGCAAGGCTGGACATCTGAAAAAGGATTGCTGGAAGCGAAAGCAGGCTGCTAAAGAAGGCTCTTCGACAGAAAAGAAGGAAGCCAACACCACAGATACAGGTTCAGTATCTGGTTCAGGTATGAGTGATGAGGTATTGTCTGTTAATGTTTCAAAACATGATCAACATTGGTTGTTAGATTCCGGGGCATCTAACCACATGTGTATTCATAAAGATTGGTTTAAAACATATAAATCAATTGATGATGGTGTTGTGTACATGGGTAATGATGTAACATGTAATATTGTGGGAATTGGGAGCATACAACTGCAAATGTTTGATGGGACAACAAAAATATTAACTGATGTGAGGCATGTACCAGATTTAAGGAAAAATTTGATTTCATTAGGAGCACTTGATTCAAATGGATATAAAACTGTAATTCAAGGTGGAGTTATGAAAATCTATAAAGGTATCTTACTAGTGATGAAGGCTAAGAAGGTAGGAAATCTTTTTCAATTAGAAGGTAGAACTGGGTCAGATCATGTGTCGGTGTCTGAACAGGACAGTAGTTCCATTCGCCTATGGCATCAAAGGTTGGGGCATATGAGTGAAAGAGGATTAAAAATTTTAGCTGACCGCAAGTTACTTCCTAATCTAAGATCTGGAAAGCTAGATTTCTGTAAACATTGCTTGTTTGGAAAACAAAGTAAACAAAAGTTTAAAACAGGCAAACATACTAGTAAAGGCATACTTGATTATATCCATTCAGATGTTTGGGGTCTAGCCCCTACAACGTCATATGGTGGCTCGTCATATTTTGTATCATTCATTGATGACTTTTCTCGGAAAGTATGGGTCTACATGTTGAAAAAGAAGTCTGATGTTTTTACAGTTTTCAAGCAGTTTAGAGCATTGGTAGAAAACAGCACTGGTAGAACTATAAAATGTTTAAGAACTGAAAATGGTGGTGAGTTTACTTCCAAGGAGTTTGACAGCTATAGCAAGGATGCAGGGATTGAGAGGCATAAGACCACGGTTTATACTCCTCAGCAAAATGGAGTTGTTGAACGCATGAACAGGACTCTAAAGAGCAAGGTGTATGCTGAGTAATGCCGGGTTGCAAAAGGAGTTGTGGACGGAAGCAGTGGCAATAGCTTGTTATGTGATAAACCGATCTCTATCAACGGCAATAGGCTGCAAGATTCCGCAAGAGGTATGGAAAGGACACCCTTGTGACTATTCTAAACTCAGAGTGTTTGGTTGTGATGCATATGCTCTAGTGCCTAAACATCAGCGAACTAAATTAGATCCGAAATCGAAAAGGTATGTCTTTGTTGGGTATGGTGATGGAACAAAGGGATTTAGATTGTGGGATCCTACTACCCGCAAAATCATCATCAACAGAGATGTAAAGTTTGATGAATCCTCTCTTGTACAGTTAAATGTAAATAGTAGATTGAAACAGGATGATGTATCTGATTTCCAGCATATTCAGTTTGACAGCATTTCTAATGATAGTCATAACGACCATAGTTCAGATTCTAGTCATGAACAGGTTTCAGAATCAGATTTTGAACAGGCTTCAGATGGAGGTCATGAACAGGTCTCAGATGGCGATCATGAAGAAGTTCCTACAGATGATAGACAGCCAATTGTGGAAGCACCAGAAACATTCTTAAGGAGGTCTACAAGGATCAAACGTCCTCCAAGAAGGTATGATGATCATGTTACTTCAGTTGCTTTGATCGCTAATGATGATGAACCTTTGTGTTATCAGGAAGCTGTAGAAGGTTCAAATAGTGACAAATGGAAAGCAGCCATGAAGGAAGAAATGATGGCCTTAGGTAAGAATGGCACGTGGGATCTGGTTGAACTTCCTAAAGGCAGGAAAACTGTGGGATGCAAGTGGGTGTTCAAGGTGAAACGGGGTGTGAATGATACGGAAGACAGGTACAAAGCGAGACTGGTTGCAAAGGGGTTTTCTCAGAAAGCTGGCATAGACTTTCATGAGATATTTTCACCAGTGGTTAAAATTGTTTCAATTAGAATTGTGTTAGCATTAGTGGCTTTGTTTGATTTAGAGTTGCAGCAATTAGATGTTAAGACTGCATTTCTACATGGAGACTTAGATGAGGAAATATATATGGAACAACCGAAAGGGTTTGTTCAGCATCGCAATGAAAAATTTGTCTGCAGGCTCAAGAAATCATTATATGGCCTGAAGCAGTCGCCTCGGCAGTGGTATAAGAAGTTTGATTCTTTCATGTTGAGTCAGAAATATGTAAGAAGTGAATATGATCATTGTGTTTACTTTAAGCAGTTAAATAATGGCATGTTCATTATCTTAGTGTTGTATGTTGATGATATGCTTTTAGCAAGCAAAAGCATTGAAGAAATCAACAGGTTGAAGACTCAGATGGCAAGGACGTTTGATATGAAAGATCTAGGAGCGGCAAGACAGATTTTGGGCATGGAGACTTTCAGAGACAGGGGCAATGGTAAGCTGTGGCTATCACAACAGAAGTATGTTGAGAAAATACTTTTGAGGTTTGGTATGAATAATGTGAAGCCTGTGTCAGTCCCTTTAGCTTCCCATTTTAAGCTTTCTTCGAGTTTATGTCCTAATACAGATGAAGAAAAGGATTATATGTCTCGAATTCCGTATGCCAATGTAGTAGGATGTTTAATGTATGCGATGGTTTGTACTCGACCAGATATTTCACATGCAGTTGGGGTTGTCAGCAGGTACATGGCAAATCCGGGTAAAGAACACTGGTCAGCAGTGAAATGGGTGCTTCGGTACTTGAGAGGCACAAGTAGTTATTGTATTTCTTACAATAAGAGTAGTTAATTTGTTTGCGGATATGTTGATTCCGATTTTGCAGGTGATCTGGATAAGAGAAGATCAACTTCAGGGTATGTCTTTACTCTTGCAGGTGGAGCTATAAGCTGGATGTCAAAGCTACAAAACATTGTTGCTTTATCCACTACTGAAGCAGAGTACATTGCTGCTTCGCATGCTTGCAAAGAGGCGGTTTGGTTGAAAGGTTTGCTTGGTGAGTTTGGTAGGTTACAGGACAACATCAGGTTACTTTGTGATAGTCAAAGTGCAATACATTTGGCTAAGAATCCGGCCTATCATAGTAAATCAAAGCATATTCCAATTAAGTACCATTTTGTAAGACAGGTTATCACTGAAAGGGGAGTCTCTCTTGAAAAGGTGCATACAAAGGAGAACTGTGCAGACATGTTCACGAAACCAGTTTTGTTGGAGAAGCTACGCTGGTGTTTGGCTTCTCTTGGCTTGCAGAAAAGATAAAATAATAATAACAGGGCATCAGGCGAATTGTTGTCAAGGTGGAGATTGTTGAGATTTTCTGTTTGTAATGAAATAGGAAAAATCTCAGCTGATGACAACAATAGAAATTCAGTTCCTAGATTAGCTCCAGGTTGTTGGGAGGTGATTAATGCCTCCTATATTTGATGTGAGTGAGTTAATGAGGCTGTTAGATTCTCTATGCTATATAACAGGCAACCATTCGGATGTTTGTGAGATGGTGAGAGTTTTGTGAGGATTTCATGATGTAATCTCCAGTTTGAATAATAAAATTGCCGATGCCTATGTTTGGTGGGCGTAGCCCAGATTGGTTGGGTGAACCACGTTAAAAACTGTCATATGTGCTTGATATTCTGCTATGTGTTTATTTGTTTATTTATTTTTGCTGTGCATCTCTCCAACACGCCCCTGTTTCAACCCCCAAAAAGAGTCAGGGTCTCTCATTTTCTCATGGGATACCCATCTTCCACTTGCCTCGGCCCCCCGCCCACTGTCTTCGCCCCCTCTACCTTCTGGGCCACCTCAGACTTGCCCTTCCATTCCCCATACTAGTAACCCCTCTATACCTTTTTGTCCCCCTGCATCCTCACCACATATCGATCCTCCCCTAGCAGATTCTGGTCTTACTCGGAATTCGGTTTCCTCCCCCCATTCTCGTGCCATCCCGGGGCATGACAACTCCCGTCACAACTTGGTCGAGAGCGATATTCAGTTCTTGATGGTCAACCCTGCAATGGATCTTGATGCTCTTTCCATCCACAAGGCCCATCTCACAAATCCCCTCCATCAATCAACCTTAATTCGACCCGCAATATCATTGTTAGAAGACGTGGGGGTAAGGGGTCCCGGCCTACAAGAAAGGTTCAACGATTCCTACACTTTCTGGATACTTCTGATTTGAGAGATATTCCCATCATCTCTTCATATAACTCTCGGGTCCTTGGAGCAGTTGCGCCCGCCTCTAGGACCTCCTAATGAATTGTCTGTCTCTGAATTTGAGAGGTTTGGGAGATCTATCTAAACAACTGGCCCTCAAACACCTTTTTGGATCGATTCGACCTTTCATCATAATGCTACAGGAAACTATGACTATGTCTGCAAAAGTCATTTCATATTTCAATTCTTTTCTTCCAGATTGGTATATGGTTGTTGTGGATTCTTGTGGCTTATCTGGGGGTTTTGTTGTACTATGGGGCCCTCGATGGGCCACACTACAGGCATATAAATGTTTTGTTGGTATTCTATTGACAGAACATATTCATGGAGTAGCTGATATAATTCATTTCCTAAATCTGTATGCACCATATAAAGATCGCATTTCCTTTTGGGATCGTATGGAGACATGCGATATTCTCAAAATTGTATCACTCATTTTGGCTGGAGATTTTAACGCCACTATATACAGGGAGGAATGTTGGGGGTCTCGATGCAAAAGGGCTCTTATTGTTGACGATTTATATCACATATTTGATTCTAATAACTTGGTGGACGTTTGACCCAACCCTCTCTCTCTCTTACTTGGCATAATGGAAGATCATATAGGGAAGCGACTGGACTGCTTCTTAGTTCATGAGAATCTAATTGGAACACTGGGAATTGGAGATCCTGGGTTGATTGCACTTTTATATCAGACCACCTTCCCATAGTTCTACAGTGGCGGTTGAAACAAATTCAGTTGGGGATTCCCTTTAAATTCAACAAAATCTGGTTAGAGGATGCAAAATTCAATGAATTGATAAAAACTACTTGGCTCTCAGTGACAAGGGAAGCGAATATTTCTCCAATGGCATTCATCTCTGAGAAACTACAAATTCTTAAAAGTCGGGGCAAAATTTGGTAGAGACTCGAGAAGAAATCACTCTCTCAGGAACTGAAGGATATTATGGAAGAAATGGTCTATCTTAGGAGGGACATGGAGCAAGGCGACCCTTCTATACCTATGTGGGATACACTGAAATATTTGGAACACAGAAGGAGGCACATTCTCCAGATACAAGAAGCTACCTGGAGACTGAAAAGCAGAGCATTGTGGCTCAAGGGGGGGATAAAAACACTCATTTCTTTCATAAATATGCAAATCACCGGAAAAATATAAATTCCATTTGGCATATACTTGGAAGGAATGGAGAGAAGGTGTATACGACTGGGGAGATACAAAGAGAAGTTGTACACTTTTTAATACCAGGCTCAATTGGGCATGGACATTGAAGATCAGATTTGGGCTATACGATGGAATACCCCCAGATGTTTAATGAGGAACAAAATGAAGTCTTATATAGCTCGATTTCCAAAGATGAAATTCTCAGGTACTGAAATCCTTTTCTAAAGATAAATGCCCAGGCCCAGACAGTTGGACAATGGATATTTTTCTGCGCTTCTTTGATTTAATGGGAAAGGAACCTCTGGAAATGGTGGAAGAAGCGAGGATATCTGGTAAGGTATTTGAATCCATTAATTCTACATTTATTGCACTGATCCTGAAAGTGACTGAAACTTCTACCTTCTCAAACTTTAGACCTATTTCACTCTGTAATACTTGCTACAAACTTATATCAAAGATCATTGTGGAGCGGATTAAGAATACTCTCTCTGTCCATATCTCTCGGGAACAATTTGGCTTGCTCCATAACAAGTTGATTCACTCCATAACAAGTTGATTCACGATGCGGTGGCTACTACACAGGGAGCTATGCATTCCATACATACAAAGAAATTGGAGGCATTGATCATGGAGGTTGACTTAAAGAAGGCATATGACTGTGTCGATTGGTCGCTCCTGCATCTCATTCTGACTAAGATTGGTTTATTGATCCATATGGTTGAGTGGATCATGGCTTGTGTCACATATGTTCAATATGAAGTCATTGGGGACTATAGCAAGGATGTTCACTCTCACCATTATTCTTTATCCTGCTGATTGATGGAATCAATCTTAAAATAAACGTTGCACGGTCCTCGGGCCTGTTCTGTGGTATCCGCCTGGGATCCCGTACTGATATTACACACAAGTTTTTCCTGGCCAACATCCTCACCTTTGGAATGGTTTCCAAACAACAATGGTTGACATTACACTATATTACCCATAGATTCGGTGCTGCTACGGGGATGATGGTTAACGAAGATAAACCTTTAATCATATACTCTTATGGTGATCAGCAGGAGATAAAAAGAATTACATAACTCTTTAATTTCCGTTCACAACCCTTAGTGGATGGACTTACTGTTGTAGCAGCTGCAACACCCTCCAAAATTTTGGCTTGTACTCAAATTTTAGAGCTTACTGTGGATCCTGTGATCATTCGTTCCTTAGTCACTTATTTGGTAAGCTGATGATCTCAAGCTTCCCTCTTTGATCTTAAGAGTCGTTCACGCTTTTATCTTTATATCGTATGTATCATCTTTGGGCATGGGGATTATCACTTGTCATGCAAAGGGAAGATTTTTTTGCTTTAAGGGGACATCTTTGTGAGAATGGGTTGTCCTCACCACATAGAAATGTTTCGCACTCATTTCACGCACTCTTGCACAAGTGTCGCCTTTATCCTCTCAAAGTATCTCATCGGAGCCGCACTTGTCATAAGCTACCGCAAAGGTTGTTGCATTAAGCGTAGTATGCTTTTATATGTTTTGGATGGTCTATCTTGTATCAGTAATTGTTCAAGTGTGTGATCATAGTCAAATTCTATCACTATTCACATCAATTCCATTGATCCCACACTTAGCCAAATTCTGGAGTTTCCCTAGCAACCTAGCCTCATCCAACTTTCCTGAACTGCGCACTTCGCATCTGCAACCCTCAAGCTTTTCCCTTGCCTGCTGGAACTGCGCAATGCGTAGAAAGCCCAGCCTCCCTTGGCATCCAAAACTGCGTAGTGGCTTCCTCCAGTGTCCTTCCCTCAGCTGGAACCCACTGTCTCCAGAAATTGTGCAGTTTTGTCCCTTAGGCATCTCAGCTGCCCAGACCTCCTTTCATCTTGAAACTGTGTAGATGTTTCCTCCCAGGGCCTCATCCCACAGCAGTCACTGCCCACTGAAACTGCGTAGATGTGTCCTCCCAGGTCCTCATCCCGCAGCAGTCACTGCCCGCTTAAACTGCACAATTGTGTCTCTCAGTGGCCATGAAGAAGGATGACATGCTAGATGACTCTCAAGGAGATGAGGAGAAAGATAAGGAGACCAAGGAACCCAGGGTATGATAGAAGATCGAGACCGCATGAAGACTCCATTTGATGCATAACCCTTTGGAGGGTAGGTATGGAAAACAAAGCACATCTTTTTGAAATACACCTCTTAGTGTAGCATGAAGGACCGCTTATCATTTTAATATCATTACGTCTTCAATGACATGCATGGTTGCAAGCACTGCCAGTGATTCCATTTGTTTCCTCTAAGTGTCTTGTTGCCTTTCGCTTGTTGGATCAACTGTCGTCTTTTGGCATGTTTGGTTGTGATGTCATCTAACATTTCTGGTGACCTTGAAGGTTGGTATTTGTATATACAACTTGTCCTAGCCATGTAAACACCTATCACACTCATACACAAAGTTCTAAGCATTGTCGCACAAGTGTCATCACGGTCGTCCTAAAGTCTATCTCAAGTGTCGCACTTGTTGCCTTTTGTTCTAGACAGTCTCACAAAGAGTAATGCTTTGTTTTGTTGTTCCGGTGGTCTATGTTGTTGTGTCGTCGAAGTATGCTAACTGTGTGATCACAATGTCAAGTTCCTCACATATTCACTTGCCTCCCACACTTAGCCATTTTCCTGAAAATCCTTTCGACCGAACAACTCTTTTTCACCGGACCCTGAATGAGCTACACACTGCGCAGTCTTATCCCTCAGTGATGTTGCTCTGCTACCTGGAACTGTGTAGTGCGCAAAGATTATCCCTAGGATAGTTGCACTGTGCAATCCCAGAGTTAAGCAGCCTGCCTTCCTTCCTAGAATTGTGCAGAAGTTGCCTCAAGCTCAACCTGAACTGCGCACTTCGCAAAATCAGTGATCAAGCCTCCTCCCTGTCTGCTGGAACCCCACAATGCGCAGAGACCTAAGCCTATTTTTCCTCCTAGAACTGCGCAGAGGTGTCCCCATAGTGTCCTCCCTTAGTTGTGACTCACTGATCCCAAAAACTACGCAGATCTATCCTCTATGGTCCCTCTGCTGCCTAGTCCTGCCTCCCCTCAGAAAACTGCACAGACCTACCTTCTAGGGTCTCACCTTGCAGCTGCCACTGATGATCTCAACTGTGCAATCCTGCCTCTCAGTGGCGTCTGCGCAGTTTTTCCAGGCAATGAAGACTGTGCTCAGGAGTTCCTCAGCCAAGCCTAAGTTGCGCTCTGCACAGTCTCAGTGACCAGTCTCCCTCCCTGTTACCTGGAACTATGTAATGTGAAGTTACTAGGCCCTCTTTCCCAAGCTCATTCCATGGATAACAGCGCATCATCTTAGACTTGGAAGTTTTTGGATTTGATGTCGTCCTGTCATGACTGAATTGCAGGAACAGGTACACTATTAGATCATGGGGAGATGATGAAGAAGGAGAAGAAGGAGCAGACATGCTAGAAGACTAACTTACAGCTAGACAGACAAAGAAGCTTATCAAGTACAAGCAAAGGGAACACATGCATGCAATCACCTCCCAAGACCAAAGATCATTGAAGACCCCACATCATCAAGCTATGTGGAGGAGAAGAGAAAGCAACAACAACATCCATCACTCGACAGCAACAACGCTTTGACATTGTCACCTCAGCAACCTAGTCCATGTCAGTAGTGTCATGTTAAGTCGTGTCATGAGTTGTCAAAGGCCACATCACTACTGTGAGCCAGGTCTATTGTAAATCAAATGTAATGTAAAGTGGAAATCCAATGGACACACACGAATATGAAGAGTCATGTCTGTTGAAAATTCATAGGAATTTGAACAGTCATGGGGGTATTCGAAAAGTCACAAGGTTCAGGCATTACCCTTGGTTATATATACCCCCTCATTTAATGAGCAAAGGACTATTCACCTTGGCTCCTTCCACGAAGCATAGAGAGTTTTTAGTTAGTTCTTTTGGAACTTTTGCTTAATACAAAAGTTTGTTCAGGCCAGCACGTTTTCACGCATGTCTTGTGGATGTTTGTAAGACTATTCTTTCGACATTTATAATTCATATTTGTTTCACATGTACTAAGATAATTGAACTATTTCGGTTGTTTTAGTACTTACCTTGTTGGGAATGTCTTGTATTGGTTATCACTGATGTCTCATTCTTGTGGACTACACTGCAGGATACTAGACAGACCTACCTTTCTCACTGGTTATAACGACTGTCACATCCGTTGTGGACTACTCCGCTCGATGGTGGACAGATCTTCCCTTGTAATTTGGTTTTAACAACTGCCACATCCGCTGTGGACTATTCCACTGAATGCTAGACAGACCTTCCTAGTTTGAGTGTGTCTCTTCTTGGGTGGTACTATTACCTCTCACTTAGAGGCTCACTTTTCTCCCCCCTTTTGCAGTAAGAGAACCTTGACACAATTACTCTACACACTCACCAGACACACTTACCTTGTTGTTTGAAGATACCGGCGTAACACTCTCATGTGCTAATAGCTAAAGCCAAGGCAGATCTCTAAGTATATGGCAACCGGGCCTTTATACCGAATGGATCTCCTATAACAAACAGTGTGAGGTCTAGTTGGGACTTCATATCGAGGAGATCCCTTTAGTTGACGGATTTCCAGCACCGTCAACAAAATGGTGTTAGAAGGAGGGTCATATGACAAGATGAGCCTGTTCCATCTGGCTTGAATCTCTTATCTAAAATGGCTCATACACAAATCGTACTCCCGAGGTGTTTCTCCAATTTTTCCCTTGATCGAATTTCACCCCCGAATGAGCTTCTCGATCACTTGTCCCAGTTAAAAGTTTGATGGTGAGGACAGAACATCTGTAACCAAGCACATTTATGATTTTCTTAAATTTTACGAACCTTATGAAATCAATAATGAAGATCAAGCCTTCGATAAGTATAACTACTGAGATGTTTGTGGAAGGATCAATCTCTTAAGAATGGAGCCTAACAAATCAGTTGAGAAGTTATCTGACCTATTCCTTCACCTTTGCTGTGAAATTCCGGAAGAAGATTTGAACTAGGATTTCTTGAAACAAGAGTTTGAGCACTTGGTTCTTCTCTCTTCCTACGGTGAACCTGAAGCTCCTGATTTTTCTACTTCCCCAACTCTTGGGAATCATGAGGCACCTCAAATCGCAGAGGAGAAGCCTACTACTCCTTTATTCCTTGTCCTCCTCCTTTTTTCAGTCCCAATGTGGATGCCTCTTTGCGGTGATCATGAAACTGGGAAATCTGCGAATCAAATCTCCAGTCCATTTTCTCATTCGTCTCCGGCTTCAATGGATGAAATTCCAAAAATGGGTCACGATGCCTATGATGAGGACTCACTCCTCCATTCTGCAAGAGGATGTCACCGTTCACAACTCTAATCTCGAGACTGATCCAGATTTTTGTTATCCTCTATCTTCTTCACATCATGACTCCTTGTACCATGACTCGCTTGATCAATCTGCTTCACCAGCTAGTTTTTCGCATTCTCTTGATTCTCAAGTTGTTGGCTCAAATTGTGATTAGGTGCAAGGCAATCAAATTACGTAGGTAGAGGAGCAGAAAGGTGAGGACACTATCAATTTTTCCTCTCTGTTTCAAAATTGTCCGCATCAAAACAATGAGTTTCCATTCTTGAACGATTCTCAATCTTCTAATCTCAGTGGAAAATCCAGTACAATCAATTCTTTCAATCAACTCCCAGCCTTGGGCGGTAGTCATCCCAATGATGATCACTCTATTTTCGTATGTCATGACAAACACCCAAGCACATCATGTGATCTTCCAGTTTCTCATGAAGATTCTAATTTAGATGTAGAATCTGCTTTGGTCAAAGAAGATGTTCATATCGAAACTTCCTCTTCACCTCACTTTCCCTTGTGTCTGGCCATTCGCAACGCATCTACATGCGGCGGTGATACTCCATGTTCTCTTGCTTCTTCATTCCATGAGATATCTCCTTGATTGACACAACGCAATGAGGTTGTCCATGATGAAATTGAAAACAATCTAATCATAGAGTATCCTTCCCATTCCCCGTCATCTCTTCTTTTGCATGAAGACAACTCTTCAAATCAACTTGCTCATGAGATATCACCAATGCATTTATCTTTGAATGTACTATCAGAAGAGCCTCTTCAACTAAGTAATCTGATTGTTGTTGAAGCTGAAAAATCTGGTGAAAACTGTGACAAAGATGGCTGCCATCTGAAGAACATTTGTGAAATTAGCAACAGCAGCCACCCTCAAACATTGGATGATCTGGTTCAAGCTTCAAAACGTGATTCTACAATTCTAGAAAGTTTCGGGACCTGCCAAGGAGTCGAGGCACATCAACTTCCGTTGATAGTTATGTCAGAATCTCGCGACTCCAGTAAGCCCCTCCGAACTAAATCAGATTTGGTTTCTCTCGCACAATCCATCTATCTGCATGGTTGCACTCGGTGTGAATTCTCGTGTAAAAAATGTTTGGTATTTCAAGTGTGATCTCTCAAATTTTCAAAATTTCACTTATGACCGAATTCACAAATCTGTTGCAGTTCATTCGTCTTCATGCAAATCTCTCACATCAAACTCGTGTTGGGGATGTCCATCTCTCATGAAATCATGGAATTGTGAAGTTGATCATCTTAAGGACTATGTTTGCCCGCAAGAATCATACTTATCGAATTTCTCCCTTAATGGTCAGCTCCTCGGTCTTCTTGCGAATCTTGTATTGCAAATTTGTCCTCTCATCACACCAGAAATCTTCGTGTGATAATGGACGCACAAGTTGTCACACGAATCAAGTTCTTCTCCCTTCACCATGCCTCAACTGGTTTCATGTCTTCACGGTGCTAGCATCCCTTTTAAACTCTTTTGATGACTATGATGCTTGCACAATTGGTCACCAGTTGCAGGAAGGTGGTCTATCATATCTGGCTCGCAAGGAACTTGGTTCGATTGTTTAGAGCATTCGCAAGATTGTTCAAATTGATTTTTCTGCGTTTATTGCAAGCTGGGAATCTAATGCTTCAATTAGCTCATCTGATCGTCATTCAGTTTATCATTTTCCCATCAACACATCCAATGACAGTTGTTTCACACTCTTTGATCTTCATCACTCAACATCTCTCTATTTAGATTTTTGTCAAGCAAGTGAGGCACTTCAGCCTTCGCTAATGGTTATGGCAGGTCCTCACTGTCTTGGCATGACTGTCGAGAATGATCAGATCTATTTTTTACAAGATTCCCATCGTGATCTCGCTTCTCAAATTGAAAATTCATCCTTTCAAAAATCATGAGGCTTTCAAGACGGCCATCATGAATTTTACGATCCAATCGTTGAATGGTTGGAACAATCTTACTTGGCAAGCTCTATTGCAAGCAACAAGTTTCAATCCTTTCTCGGCTTGCTAAGAAGCTCGGTGCAGATGAGGACACATCCACAAGAGGCTTTCGAGGTTTGTCGAAAAGGTAAGCACGTGAATTGGGTGAAAGTAGTGGTTGTGACCCATCTTTCTGCCCACAGGCAAGACCTTCCTTTTCTTGTGCAAGTTTTTCAAATTTTTATTTCTTATGCTGCACATCACTTTTTATCTGTTTTAATCGTTCATATCTTTGTGGATGCAGGTCAAGAACGACTATGGTGGCTTCACTAGAAATTTCATTACACGTAACCCCGACTTTCTAGCTGTTAGGATAGGAGTAAGATTAGATGCATCTTAGTTTTCTTTCCTTGCACTCATTCCCTGTAGTTTGTCCTGGTTTTCTTATTTTGGATCTGCATCGTGTTTTCTTTAGTCATTTTGTTATCTTGTTTTGTTTCCTGGTTCTTGTCTTCTTTCTTTTTGCTTTGTTTCCTTCCTTGTTGAGTTTTCCTTTCATTTCCATTACGCGAATAAGTGTTGTGCTTGGACCTGTTTGGCTTCCAAGTGTGTATGTGGTTGAAGTTCAAAGATTCTTATGACACTTCAACATTTGGCCAGTCCTGTGTCTGGCTTCCTTGTAATTGGTTGTATCTTTTGGCCGATGAAGTTCTGACGGAAAATACGATCCTTCCGTAAGGAGAGTTTTGGTCAAACCATGAACCTGTGTCTAAGCTAGGAAACCTCTGCCTATACTCAATTTTCTGCTTTGGTGTGTTCAAGCTTATCCAACTAGTAGAAATGGAGAAGGGGATAATCTAAACGAGCAAACCTGAATCAGAGGTCTTTACATGCTTCTCTGAAGGAACAACCTCTCCTACTCTCAATAAGACGGGATCCCTCTTTCACCCCAAAAATAAATAAGTGTCTATGTACAGTTCCCTTTAAAAAATAATTAGGCGAAAGAAGAGAAAAGCTTCCTACGTAGAGAGGTGAAGGCAGGCAACTCCATCGGGGTACTGTCTAGGCTCATTGGCAGTGGAGCAGTGCTTGTGTTCTGGGTGACTCCATCGAGGTACTGTCCAAGCCTACTAGCAGCGGAGCAACACAAGAGATGAAAAACTATACTCTGAAAATCTTAAGCTCGCCAGCTAAACTACCCTTCCCAATTCGAAACATTGTAATCTAGTTGAAACTTATGTTGTGTTCAACTAAGAAGGTACAAGGCGAACCATGTCTGCCCATGGGGTAAGTGGGGAAGCTGAAGTAATCTACACGATGAATCAATTTTCCCCGAAGGACCAGGGCCCTGCACTAAAAATGAACAAAGACAAAGAAGTTGGTATTCAATCAGTGTGTCGCCAAGTGTTGTAGTCGTTACAACACCCTCCAAAATTTTGGCTTGTACCCAAATTTTGGAGCCTACTGTGGATCCTGTGATCATTCGTTCCTTAGTCACTTATTTAGTAAATTGATGATCTCAAGCTTCCCTCTTCGATCTTAAGAGTCATTCACGCTTTTATCTTTATATAATATGTGTCATCTTTGGGCATGGAGATTATCACTTGTCATGCAAAGAGAAATTTGTTTTGCTCCAAGGAGAAATCTTTGTGAGAATGGGTTGTCCTCACCACATAGACATGTTTCACACTCATTTCACGCACTCTTGCACAAGTGTCGCCTTTATCCTCTAAAAGTATCTCATCGGAGCTGCACTTGTCATAAGTTGTCACAAAGGTTGCTGGATTAAGCGTAGTATGTTTTTATATGCTCTGGATGGTCTATGTTGTATCACTTATTGTTCAAGTGTGCGATCATAGTTAAGTTCTATCACTGTTCACATTAGTTCCACTGGTCCCACACTTAGCCAAATTACAAAGTTTCCCTAGCAACCCCTCATCCAGCTTTCCTAAACTACGCACTTCGCATCTGCAGCCCTCAAGATTCTCCCTTGCCTGCTGGAATTGCGCAAGCGCAGAAAGCCCAACTTCCCTTGGTATCAAAATCTGCACAGTGGCTTGCTCTAGTGTCCTTCCCTCAGTCGGAAACCCACTGTCTCCAGAAATTGTGCAGTTTTGTCCCTCAGGCATCTCAGCTGCCCAGTCCACCTTGCATTCTAAAACTGCGCAAATGTGTCCTCCCAAGGCCTCATCCCGCAGCAGTCACTGCCCACTGAAACTACGTAGATGTGTCCTCCCAGATCCTCATCCCGCAGCAGTCACTGCCCGCTTAAACTTCGCAATTGTGTCTCTCAGTGGCCACGAAGAAGGTTGACATTCTAGATGACTCTTAAGGAGTTGAGTAGAAAATAAGGAGACTAAGGAACCTAGAGTATGATAGAAGATCGGGACCGCGTGAAGACTCCATCTAATGCATAACCCTTTGGAGGGTAGGTATGGAAAATAAAGCACATCTTTTTGAAATACACCTCTTAGTGTAGCATGAAGAACTGCTTATCATTGCCATATCATTACCTCTTCAATGACATGCATGGTTGCAAGAACTGATAGTCATTCCATGTGTTTCCTCTAAGTGTCTTACTCCCTTTCGCCTGTTGGATCAATTGTCGTCTTTTGCCATGTTTGGTTGTTATGTCATGTTTGTGAACCTTTCTGGTGACCTTGAAGGTTCGTCTTTTTGTATACAAGTTGTCCTAGCCATGTAAACACCTATCGCACTCATACACAAAGTTTTAAGCACTGTCGCACAAGTGTCATCCCGGTGGTCCTAAAGTCTATCTCAAGAATCGCACTTGTCACCTTTTGTTCTAGACAATCTCACAGAGGGTAATGCTTTGTCTTGTTGTTCTAGTGGTCTATGTTGTCGTGTCGTCAAAGTATGCTAAGTGTGTGATCACAATGTCAAGTTCCTCACAAGTTCACTTGCCTCCCACACTTAGCCATTTTCTTGAAAATCCTTCTGACCGGATAACTCTCTTTCACCGGACCTCGACTGAGCTACACACTACACAGTCTCAGCCCTCAGTGATGTTGCTCTGCTGCCTGGAACTGCGCAGAGACTGTCCCCCAGGATAGTTGCACTGTGCAATCCCAGAGTTGAGCAGCCTGCCTTCCTTCCTAGAATTGCGCAGAAGTTGCCTCAAGCCCGACTTGAACTGCGCAATTCGCAAGATCAGTCATCAAGCCTCCTCCTTGCCTGTTGGAACCCCGCAATGCACAGAGACTTGAGCCTACTTTGCCTCCCAGAACTACGCAGAGGTGTCCCCCCAGTGTCCTCCCTCAGCTGGGACTCACTAATCCCAAAAACTACGTAGATTTGTCCTCTATGGTCCCTCTGTTGCCCAGTCCCACCTCCCCTCAGAAAACTGCACAGACCTGCCTCCCAAGGTATCACCTTGCAGTTGCCACTGATGATCTCAATGTGCAATCCTACCTCCCAGTGGCCTCTGCGCAATTTTTCCCAGCAGTAAAGGTTGTGCTCAGGAGTTCCTTAGCCAAACCTGAGTTGCGCTCTGCACAATCTCAATGACCAGTCTCCCTCCCTATTACTTGAAACTGCGCAATGCGCATTTACTGGGCCCTCTTTCCCAACCTGTCACCTACCTCGGGCTCAATCCATGGATAACGTCGCATCATCTTAGACTAAGGAGTTTTTGGATTTGATGTCGTCCCATCATGAATGAATTGCAGGAACAGTTACACTGTTAGATCATGGCGAAATGATGAAGAAGAAGAAGAAGGATCGGACATGCTAGAAGACTAACTTACAACTGGACAAGCAAAGAAGCTTATCGAGTACAAGCAAAGGGAACACACGCATGCAATCACCTCCAAAGACCAAAGATCATTGAAGACCCCACATCATCAAGCTATGCAGAGGAGAAGAGAAAGCACATCAAAGAACACATCCATCACTTAGCTGCAACAACGGCTTGACATTGTCACCTCAGCAAGCTAGTCCATGTCAACAGTGTCATGTCAAGTCGTGTCATGAGTTGTCAAAGGCCACATCACTACTATGAGCCATGTCTATTGTAAATCGAATGTAATGTAAAGTGGAAGTCCAATGGACACACATGAATATGAAGAGTCATGTCATTTGAAAAGTCATAGGAAGTTGAATAGTCATGAGGGTAGTCGAAGAGTCACAAGGGTCAAGCATCACCCTTGGTTATATATACCCCCTCATTGTATGAGCAAAGAACTTTTCACCTTGGCTCCTCCCACGAAGCATAGAGAGATTTCAATAAGTTCTTTAAGGAGCGAGGAGTGGCTCCAATGTCCCACTACTGGGGGTAGTGATGTATGATGTACATATGTCTTGGAACTTTTGCTTAATACAGAAGCTTGTTTAGGCCAGCATGTTTTCATGCATGTCTTGTGGATGTTTGTAAGACTATTCTTTCGGCATTTGTAATTCATGTTTGTTTCACATGTACTAAGATAGTTGAACTATTTCGGTTGTTTTAGTACTTACCTTTTTGGGAATGTTTTGTATTGATTATAACTGTTGTCTCATCCTTGTGGACTACTCCACAAGATACTAAACAGACCTTCCTTGATGACTGGTTATAACGACCGTCACATCCGTTGTGGACTACTCTATTGGATGGTGGATGGATCTTCCCTTGTACTTTGGTTTTAATGAACGCCGCATCCGTTGCAGACTATTCCACCAAATGTTGGACAGGCCTTCCTGGTTCACGTGTGTCTTTTCTTGGGTGGTACTATTACCTCTCGCTTAAGACTCACTTTTCTTCCCCCTTTTATAGTAAGAGAACCTTGACACAGTTATGTTACACACTCACCAGGCACACTTACCTTGTTATTTGAAGATACCATCTTAACACTCTCATGTGCTGACAGTTAGAGCCAAGGCAGATCTCTAAGTATATGGCAACCGGGCTTTATACCAGATGGGACTCCTTCACCAAACAGTGTGAGGTCTAGTTGGGACTTCATATCTTGGATATCCCCTTGGTTGACAAATTTCCAGCACCATCAACACTTACATACTTGGGCTTCCGCCTTAAGCCAAATAATTACAGGATTACTGGTTGGCAGTGGCTGCTGGACAAAATTCAGAAAAAAGCTCTTCTGTTGGTCCCATCGTTGGCTATCCCTTGGAGGCAGATATATTCTGGCACAAGCAGTTCTCCAGCAGATCATGGTGTATTGGGCACACCTATATATTCTGCCTACACTAGTCGTGAACAAAATCAAAAGTTACATGGCTCAATTCATATGGGTGGGTCTGGATTTGAGACATAAATACCACCTCATTAAGTGGGAGAAGATTATTGTCCCTAAAATGTTCGGAGGATGAGGATTACTAGACATTACGAATTGTGGATGGGCTCTCATTATCAAAACAATTTGGCGCGCACTTTTCTAGGAGGGAATCTAGCAAGACATAATTTAATCCAAATATCTACGAAACAGAAAAGTCGATGACTAGATTAGAGAAGGACTCATTGGAATCAAAGCTGGATCTTATATATGGACTAGTTTCTACAAGGTGAAAATTTGGTTTCTCAGACAAATTACATGGTCATTTGGTAAAGGGAACCACATAGTGAATTGATAATACACTGGGTGTTGAGGATGATAATCCTCTCTCTGAGGATACATTGGTCAGATTACGCTCTAGAGGGTATTTCTTTCTAGAACAGGTAATCCTTGGATGACGTGGTAATTTTCCTATATGGAGAAAGGCTGATGACATGGGTATGGTCAGTCACTATGCAAAGGAATGGAACTCATTCATTCAGCAACTAAGTAGGGCGGGCCTTTGCAGGACAGAGGAGGGAGATCACATTACTTGGGCAGGGAAATTATGCAACAACTCAGTGGTAGTAGCGGATTCCTACAGGTACATTATGAACTCTCTTTTCTCTCTTACTTAGCCTGTCTGGTTCTATAAGATATGGAAACTAAATGTTCCAATCAAAGATCATTCTTTACACATGGTTGGTTTGGCACAACAAAACTCTGTCTTGGGAGAATCTGTGGAAAAGAGGTATACAAGGGCCAAGTAGATGCTCACTTTGCAGGCATTCGTTGCAGACAAATGCACATCTTTTTCTGGAATTTCCTATTGCATTACAGATCTAGAATTGTATACTACTCCAACACAACATACCTTTCAGATGCTTCCAATCCATTGATCAATGCCTTATTTGGTGGACTGAATGCGGGGGTAAACTCCAAGCCACTCCTCTTTTCATCTTCTGGGAAATCTGGCGGGCCAGAAATAGTTTTATATTTGAAAACCACATGATTGATGTTCACAGGATCATTTTCAATGTCGAGAAGTGTATGGACACCATGAAAATCAACACATAGAAGGATAAGGATCTATTGATCTGCCACATCCCACCTAACATTCTTTTTCTTGCAGGTTATTTTGATGGCGCGACTCAAATAGGTGTTTGCGGTTGTGGTGTATGGCTCAGAATTGATCACGGGTCACACTATAAAATATCTTGGTATGCAGGTGCAGGTAAAAATGCAGGCAGAGATTCTGGCACTTTGGGGAGTGCTTTGGTTCTCCAAAAATGTAATGTCCCAAGTGGAACAATTTGGGGTTTTCTTGAAATTCTAACACAACCCAATTTCGCCATAAAATTTTCATTCAATTTACAAAAGATTGCCATGTAAAAATAAACAAATAGAGCACTGCAATCCAATAACACAATGAATAGGAAATCTCTCAGCTTTTATTATAATATATAAACTAGGGATACATGCACATACAACTCAAAATAGCTGAGATGAAAGTTGGCCTCCAAGATAATCTGTTGCACTACTATGTTGACCCTTTAAACTGATTTGAACTGCACTGCTAAGCTCTCCTGCAAATTCTGAATGAATTCACCAAGGGAAGGTGGGTACTCGCCCAACCTCACTGAATCACCCGAAAGTTTCTGTCCTAGGGCTACTGCTGAAGTAGAGAACTAGGTTCTCAAACCTCTCCACAAGAAGAAAACACAAATCCAAGATGTTTCCAAATGACCTCCTCTTTATCTTTTATATATCGCATGGATAGATCTCCAAGCCTCTAGAAGCATCTTATTTTATTATTATTCTAGAAGCTCCTCCATTAACATTATGTTAAGTGACCTTTTAATTTATTTTATTTCACTTAAGTCACTTTTGGCCCATTTCCTCCAATTAATTATTTTTCCTTAATTAAACAACTAATTAAAGTCATTTTTAATTAAGGAAATTAGTAAATCGTCCACCATACTCTCTTCGGCCACTAGAAGTCAATTCTCAGTGTCCCATCTTGTAGATCTTCTCATTCTGGTTCCAACGAGCTATTGCACTAACATGTTCCATCAATTAATCTCCCTGGAATGCCACCTCGAGCATAATTAATTAAGTTAGGCTCCATAATAATGCTAATTAAAGTTGTCAGAATGCGACGGAACTAAAGACAAACTGTGCGGATGATGAAATATACCAAAGGAATGCCATCAGATCCCTTAAAAACTCCTCAAAACTCAATTGAAACGCCTAATGACATAAACCTACTCCACTGACCTAACCATCCCCTGCCCTAGAAATCCACCTTGGTTGTACTATGTAGGAAAATAAAAATGGGGACATTACAAGAAATTTGTCCATTGACTTCATTCACATGTATGGAGACTCCAAGACACTCGTTGATGGGATTACAACCAATGCAATATTCTCTCCTCCAAACCTATGTGGTTGGATTTCCCACATCAACTACCTCAAATAGTCCTTTCAGCACATCACTTTTTAACATATTTCCTTTGTCTAAAAAGGGCCTCATAGATGGTACTGGCTACAATTTCGTATATATGGAAGAAAATACCATTAGAGACGAGGGATCTATTCTACTCCCTTAACATTAACATTGGACTCTTAGTTATTTAGTCTTTTTTGTAGTCTTATAGTTGAACTTTACTTGTTGTTTTATGTTTAGATATAATCCTCGGAACACATCTGGGACATGCAATCATAGTTTATATATTTCTGTTTTTTACTTGGTATGATATGGGCATGCAGTCATAGTTTATATATTTTTGTTTTTTACTTGGTATGATATGGGGATAATTGCACTATGTAAATTTTGAGATCAATACGGAAAATGCACTGGTACATTATATAAACCAATGTTTTTTCATCTAAAAAAAGTGACAATTTCGCTAGCACTGTTATTTTATCATGGGAATCTAGAGATTTTTCAAAATGTCTGACTGTCTAAATCATTTTTTAATGGTGGAAATGGATCAACACCCTCAAGAACTGCCAAAACACCTAAAATTCTATAACTCTACAAATGAACCGCTAGAGCATCTAAACTTCTATAACTCTACAAATGTACCCTGGATTTCCAAAAAATACAGTGAAATGTCAAAATCGTACCAAAAAAACCATTTTTTTCAGAGCAAAATAGTTACCTATTTAAATTATGTTATAAAATTCCTCACCTACTTAAATTACACTTTAAAATTCTAGTAATGTTAGATCTAAGACTTTTGTGATCCATAATTTAGAAAACAGTGTTCTTTACAATGCCATTAATCTGAAAAACTGTTTTTTAAATTCTAATAATATTTAAATTTTAAAATTATTAATTTAAAATATCATTTAATATTCAAAATTTTATTTATTATTAAATTATTTTACAAAAAATCAACCCAAATATATTATATATAAATTAAATAATATTAATAATATAAATTAAATGGTTAATAATTATTCATCAAAGAATGGCACAGTACATGGTTTTGAATATTAAGATAATATATTTCTATTTTGAACTGTTGTATTTTTCATGGATACTTTTCACAGTCTTTGTTGGGCTATTACCTCCCTGCGTGGATACAGGTATCTAGCTTTGATGCTTCTTCGGAAGATGATATCTATTGATAAAAATATCGGAATATGCATATGCATCTACAAAATGTAATTTATGTTTCTTAATGAAATTACGAATTTTTCCATGGGAAAAAAAACTATTCATCAAAACACTTATGTACCATTTGTCCACCTATCTTAAATAAATTTTTGATGTGAACGTTTCTCAATAATAAGACCGCTTCAACCCCGATTTAGACCAGCAGAACCCCACTCCTCCCTTCACCCTAGCGTCTATCAATGGAATCTGCGGGCCTTCATCCGGATTTTCCAGCTATGGAAAATAATGGCTCCATTTGTGCAATTTGAGGGTTGTTTCAAGACGAGAGTCCGACGGAAATTGAATGTCGGCAGACGGATTCACGCAGATATGAGGGATTTGTTGAATAAATTTAGAATTTGTAACAATATATATGAGTTTTGAAATAGATATGAGTTGAGTAGCAAACACTCTGATAAGTTTTGTAAGGGAAGAATGAAGAAATTCTTATTTTACCTAACAACCCAATATATTTTCAAATTATTAAATTTATATTATTTATATAATTTTTTAAATAAAGATTATCACAAATTTATTTCAAAAAGGCTACAATTTTGTTTGGATAGTAATTTTTTAATCTAAATTAGATGTTTTTTATGTTGTAAAATTTTGATTTAGAAGTATTTTAAAATTAATTATGAAGATAGAAATAGATTCAACACCTTTAAACATTTTAAGGCATTTAAAATTCTTTAACTTGATAACTACAACAGATTTCCATAAATTTAAATTTTTAAGACATCTAAAATTCTATAACTTGACAAGTACAACCGATTTCCAAAAATTTCAACTAGATTTTCCAAAAACAGTGAGAAAATCTACATTTCTAGTGAGAAATTGTCACCTACTTAAACTACCCTACATAAAAATGCCTAAACTAAATTAAATAAATGTTAATAAATAAATAAGAAGCATAAAACCTGTATTTTGAAATAGATTTTTATAAATACTCAAAATTAAGATGAAAAAAGACCAATCCAGGATTTTGATTTTAACTGAAAAAAAATGTTAATAAATAAATAAGAAGCATAAAACCTGTATTTTGAAATAGATTTTTATAAATACTAAATATAAAGATGAAAAAAGACCAATCCAGTATTTTGTTTTTAACTGAAAAAATTGTGCTCAGAGCAGATGTATATAGTTTTACTCGATATTGGACTACAAAACCTGTAAAAACCACATTTCTCTACCTAGCCACAGGACTAGTATACTGTATTTTTGATATCATTTAGTGAACACAGTATTCATTGATGGCTAGAATAACCCTTACCTGGTATTGCTCTTCAGACTTTGAAATTTGCTGAAGCCTTTTCATTTTATTTCGATATTCGATGAGCTTGCAAAATTGTTGATACACTTCAATCTTTTCAGCGCCCTCGGGAATCTCATCAATGGCTTCTCTAAAAGTCTCAGCTGGAAGGAACCTCCATCCATCCGCTGTTCGATTTTGCATCTCTTCCAAAAGATGAAGAAAGGGCCATAAATCCTTGGGCTTCGGCTCCATCATGGCTCCGACATGGGATTGAATCTGCGTGAGAAATGCCGACCCCAGAAATGCTCCGTATATTTTATTGGTTTCAAACCTTTCCACGCTACATCTTATGCCATCCTGGGTTACAAGTTTGGCCAATTTGATGACAATCTGAGACGACAGAGAACGGTTGTCTGCTATCTGTCTCAGTATATCAAGCCCTTCGGGCGAACTGAGGAAAGAAATGAGATGGGTTGTAGAAATCGTTAGCTGATTGTCCAGCCATCTCTCGATTTCTGATAAAGATGATCGAATTCCAACCCTGGAGAAACGATGTTCATCTGAAGTTCCAGAATTGCTCCCGAATGACATTTCGCTCCCGGCAGTGCTGCTGCTGCTCTCTGATCGGGAATCGCAGAGGAATTCCCAATTGGAGAGATTGGGGGATTCCTGTTACTGTGGACTCTGTGCTGATGAGAAAATAAGTTTCCACTGGAATACACTTCCCATATTTTGACAGAGCAGAAACCTGGCGTCTGTCTGATCCCTCAAATCAATTGATAAAGTGGAATAAGGTGATCACAAAGAGAAACATCGCGGTTCCTTCGATTCAATTGACAAAGTTGTAATAAAGGAAGTAACGAGTACAGTAAACAGTTCTAAGGGCAGCGTGCCCGTTTACAGCAGCAAGTGGGAAAGAACTCTCACTTCATGGCTCGGCGCGGAATTTCTACCAAGTATCAATAAAATAATAAATTAATATAATACTTTTTCTTTTTCCGCGGAATTTCTACCCAAGTATCAATAAAATAATAAATTAATATAATACTTTTTCTTTTTCCGTTATAGAGTTGTTTTCTAATTTTTAATGTTTTTTTCTTGAATTCACGGAAATAATTTTTAAATTTTTAATTAGATTATGATTTTTGACGTTCAAAAAGATTCGTAAAATATTCCAAATTATACAAAATCCACGGCTAAAATATACACATTTTTACCCGATTTCAAATAAATTTAATTAAAAATAATTAAAAAATAAATTTACATTTTAATTATTTATTAAACCATCACCCCTCTCACCCTGCTTAAAAAACCAAATAAAAAAATATTAAAATAAATAAATTTATATCTTAACCATTACCCCTTTCAACATGTCACAATAAGCCGTAGTAATAATAATAATAATACTTGATTAAATATAACCCTGAACAACATAACAGAGACACCTCAACATATAGAAATAATGTAAAACCAAAACCACTCAAACCATCACAGAAATACAAACATATAGAAATAATGCAAAACGAAAACCACTTAAACCATCATAGAAATACCGTTTAACTTTAAGTATGGGGGATTTACGCAGTGCATTATATTAGATATCATTTTTGGGATTCAACTGCGTTAAGTAAGTCATTCAAACGTATGACCATTTCCATGAGAGGTAGTCCTAAAGTGACTAATTTCTCATGATTTTTGAATAGTTCACTTAGCAATCCTCGTGTTACCGTTTAACTTTACGGTAACACGAGGATTGCGGCTGTGTTGCATTTAAAAAATCATTGGCATGGTCTATGGAACATAATGCCATACAGTCTAGGACGATGATACCAATATATTCAAACAAAACTATATAATAGAATTCCAATATGATTTCATCTTTCATATTTATGCGCATGGGACGATGGAAATGTTAGTGAAATATGTGCAATATTCTAGTTTATACGCACGGACATGGTACAACATTAATATTTGCAATATATACCGGGGCAGATTATAATGTTTATTTTTATTATTTAATAGTGTGGTAAGTAAATTAGATATCAAACCAATTAAAGATGAAATGAAAAAATTGATAGAATTAGACCATCAGCGTAACAAAAAGGCCTTGAACTTTATAATCTTCAGTTTGGAAAAGGAAGTAGACGAGAATATTTTAGCCATAGCCCAAACAAAATTACATAATAGATTACAAATTGAAACGTGTCTTACAGAAGCAACAAGGTTGGGGAAATTAACTAAGAACAAAGGAAGGTTGATCCGAATAAAGGTGAGCTCTACTGACCATAAGTATGACATACTTAGTAAAACCTCAAGTCTAAAAGGAATGAGAATATTTATAAATGAAGATCTCATTACAAAAGATCAAACAGAATTAAGAAAGGAGGTTCAAAAGGTAAAAGAAGCTAGGAAGAAAGGACAATGGGCAATAATCAGAAATAGAAAAGTCGTTATTCGAGATAGAAACCAAAAAGATAGTAATAAATAACAATTCAACATGCTCAAGATTCTTTCTTGGAACTGTTGGGGCTTTCCATGGAACAAAGGCCCCAAGCTAAGTTGGATCTCAAATGATGTTGATATTATAATTTTGCTTGTTGAAACTTGGGAGCACGAAGAATCTGAGGTCCCTAACATAGATGGCTTTGTACTATGGTCTACCTAGAATAAGTGATCCTCCCATAAAGGCATTGGGGGTATAGCTTGTTACATTAAGAAGAACATCTCCTCCCATGCTAGGATTTATAAAAACGACCTTTACAACCAATATAGTTGGATAAAGATTACTGACATTGATGATAAAAAGACCTACATAGCAATCTGTTATTTTTCCCCCATTAATTATAAATTTTATAAGAAAAAGAATCTAGATAAAAATAGTCCTTACAATGGTTTAGAGAATAATATTTATAGCCTAAGGAATGACGGTAATATCCTTTTAATGGGTGACTTTGATGCTCAAACTTCAAGCAACCAAGTTATTCTTTTAAGCAATTATTCCAACCCTAATCCTCTTTGGTTAGACAAGGACCTTACTCTAGCTAGCCGGTACAAAAGGAGCTCTGAAGACCTCGGGGAGAATTTGTTTGGGTTGTAACTAGTCAAGCTATGTAGTGCTCAAGATCTCATAATCTGCAACGGTCTAAAGAAGTGGCCCAATTCTAGCCAGATGACCTGCATCCATGGGCTTGGTAGCAGCGTGGTAGACTATGTTATTTCCGATCTCCCTCTATACAACGAAATAATAAATTTTGACATCTTAAACGACCACGAGCCTGACTCTGATCATAGGCCTTTACTTATAACTCTCAATTTTGTCATGCATAGAGATCCCATAGAAGATAATCCTTATAGCCAAAAGAACTTAATCTTTGATAGAAATAAAAATGATATATTTTTAAATGAATTAAAAACTAATTTGCTTCATTTATCTAGTATAGGCAACATAGAATACCTCTATCATAATTTTACTACAACCCTCTCATATTCTATTAACAAGTCCTCAATTAAAGTTTCAAGTAATAAAAGAAATAGCAAAACCAACCCATGGTATGATAAAGATTGTATAAAAACATACAAAGCCCTAACTAAAAGGAAAAAAAGGCAGTATATTTGTAAAAGACAAGAGAATCTCTTACACCTCTCTAAGATAGCTTCTAATAAATTCTGGAGGCAGATTCTAATTAGGAAAACTAAAGATAATAATAAAATTGCTTTACACAACTGGAATTCCCATCTTAAAAAGCTTTATGAATCTCCAAATGTCATGGATAACTTTGAAATCCTGCTCACAACGAAAGAAGTTTTCTCATTAGAAGACATTTATTTTGGGGTTAAACGCTTGGAAAATGGGAAAGCTAAGGACATTGAAGGTTACCAGGCGGAAATCTTAAAAATTGGAGGTTTTGTCCTCATCCCCCACATCCAGAAGCTTTTCAATCAAGCAGTCAAGCAAGGCTTCCCTAAACCATGGACTTAGAGCCTCATTATCCCTATTTTTAAAAGTGGGGATACAAATAACCCCTCTAATTATCAGACATTTATGATCAACCCTCTCTTAGCCAAGTTATATGGTATTATTTTGGAAAATAAGTTGAGCATTGCTTGAGGATACAAATTGCTTGAACATGAAGGTAAGTGGGCTAAAGGCCAAGCGTGTTTTAGAAGGCAACACTCAACAACAGACCACCTCATTACGCTTAGGATCATTGTGGAGGAATGCCGCAATGATAAATCCAATCTCTTTTGTTGCTTTGTGGACTTTAGAAAGGCTTTCGATATGGTTCCTAGAAACAACCTATGGAATAGATTAGAAGAGCTAAAGGTTCCTTTCGAGTTGAAAGTTGCTGCTATAAGGTTATACAAGAATGTAATCCCCAAGTTAAAGAGAAATGAGAGGTGGTCGAAAGATATTAAGTGTAATATCAGAGTTAAACAAGGTTTCCCCCTCTCCCCTACCCTATTTGGCATTTACATCGACAAGCTAGAAGGTTGTTTAGAGGAAGCAGGCTATGCTGGCACGATCTTAGCTGGGATAGTCATCATCCTTCTTCTCTATGCTGACGATATTATTCTTCTCACAAGGTGCCCATCTGATCTTGATAAGCAACTTAGACTTCTTGAGGATTTATGCTCTACCATGGGTATCACTGTTAACACTAACAAAACAAAAGTTATGATCATCAAATCCAAGAAGGAAACTTATGCTAATTTTATGTATGACAATAGTAACTTGGAGGAAGTGTCTTCTTACAAGTACCTAGGAATTGATATTCATCACAAGTTCAACTGGAACTATAGCATTGAGAAAAGAATTAATGGGGGTGGAAAGCTTATTTTGGTCTTGAAAATAATTGTAAAATGACAAACCTCGTAATGTGGGATAGAAAAAAGTTCCTCTTTGAAACTTTAGTCACTCATGTTATCTTATATGGATATGAGGTTTGGGGTTGCAACATCTCTAGAGAATCATGGAAAAAGATTGAGCAAATCTAGAAGCATTTTATAACGTATAACCTCAAAATTAAAAGCAATACACCCTATCATATTCTCCTCATAGAAGTGGGTCTTTCCCCTATCGAGAGCCTAGCTATGACTAGGCTTCTGTTGTACAAGCACAAACTCAATAACATAGGAGACCATAGACTTCCTAAGCTAGCTGCAAATTCTAGCCAAAACCAACTAAAGTTGAAATGAGGTTGGTATAAAGACACAAGGACCTGGTTAAACCATTGGGAGATTGGCAAGAATGTTGCATTGCAAAACATTAATAACATTAAAAATATTGTTACTTCTAAGTTCAAAGAAAAATTATGGTGTGAGAAAGATTTAACAGATAAAAGAAAATTAAGATATTATAAGGAGGTCATCAACCTCACCCTAGAAGATCAAAAGTATCTCTCTGTTTTAACTAGCTCAAATAAGAAAATTAATATAGCCAAGATTAGAACGAACTCTCATGAGCTCCATAGTGAAACGGGTTGTTGGGCAGTTCCTAAAACACCATGGATGGAAAGAATTTGCCATCTCTGTGACAATATGAACATCGAGGATGAAAATCACTTCATCTTAGAGTGCCCCACGTACAACCACATTAGATCTCAGTTTCATAATCTTTGTTGCAATACTGACCTTCATAGCCTTTTACGATGTCAAAATTATAGTGAGCTCGAGAGGCTCTTCTCCAAGCTTTTTGAGCATAGGAATAAAATCTTAAATCAAACTAAATAATTCATTTCTTTAGGTCTGATAGACCAAAGTTTGGTCTCAGTGGACGTTAGCCATTATCATCATCATCATAATATTAAATTAAAAGTTATTTTTTATTTAATGTGTACAATTATATTAAAATGTTGTTGATATTGTGTTGTTGAAATATGTCAATAGGGGTATATCAAATATATGCACAACTTCAAAGTGATATGTAAGTATGTCTATGAGTGTTAAAATAAAAGTAAAATGTTCTCTAAATAGAAAAGCAACGTTGACTATAATAAATAAATAAATAAACATATATATATATATATATATATATATATATATAGTTGTCTATATGACCTAATATAATTTCATGTAAAGTAATTAGAAGTAACAAAAAAAAATATGTGAGTAAGATGTTTAAAACTTATACTTTTCAAAAATATTATAATAGGTGATATCAACTTCATATATATCTGTATATAGAACAAAAATGTTAAAAGAAAATATTTTAATGTTGTATAGAATAATTTTTCCAATAGGTTATGAATAAAATATTTTAGTATGAATTAATATTGATGTATATTTAAAAATACATTAATAACAAGAAAACCAGTTTAATAAGTGTTGATAAAATAGCTTAATACACATGTTATGTAACCTCTATAACATTCAAAAATACAATTTAAACAATACAAAAATACGCATTGTTTTTTTGCGCTCTAAAATAAGTTTGCACCTGAATAAATTTGATGGCATGGCCCAAAATATGTTCTTTTAAATTGGCCCAATGGCTTAGTGAGGGAATCCAAAAGATGTTCTTTCAAGTTGGCATGATGGTCTATTGGGAGTGTTACCCACCACCTATGAGTAGTGCATATAGGAGAATTTTTTTCTCCTCAATGATCCTTAGTCGGTACCCAGCAGCCCCTTGCATCCCCCAGATAGCTCGATATGCCATTTTCTCTGCCACCTAAGCAACCATGTGGTCCCTCACCCATCTGTTATGAATGTATGTTTGAAGGTGGGCCTCTCGACCCCAAAGGTATGACTTTTCATTGGTTTGGTTGAGTAATTTTGTTTACTTTTCATGGGCAGTTTTGGGCATGGATTGGTGGGGGAATTCGACGAAAAGAGTGAGTTATATTTGTATTCTTGTCTCCACTACCCGATTTTGTGGTTACCCTTGTATCCTAGTCTTGTGGTATCTCCTTTTCTAGCCATTAGCTTTAGGAATGACACTACCTAGGAAATACCGATTTTGGTTGTGTGGTCACGTTTCCCAATACCACCTATATTATTCCCCTTCCACTCATTTTAGCCCCATTTGTATCTTTCCCCATCCGGGTCCACATAGGGTAAGCCTCCCCTTGCCCACACCTTGGGTCGGGTCTGGAATAATGTTCTAGGGTCCAGAGGATGTTCCAACTAAAAAGAAAATAAAAAGCATAATTTGGTCACTCTCAACATGGAATGTACCACAAAATGCAAAAGATGATCAAGACATACAAATTAAGCACGTGGGAAAAAGTAAAACATGAGATCTACCCCTTATCCATGGCCATCACCCCAGTTCCTATGGGCCCTAGATGACCCCCCTCCATCATTAAGGAACCTATGATTGTCCCAACCCCTGGTGGGCGATGAACTACCCCACCTTAAAGGGGTATCCACTGCTATATATTACACATAATGCTCTCATCCCCTAGAGCCCTAAGCAGTTATGAAAAAAATAAATCAAAGGCAAAAGGCATATGAAGAAGGGTGGAAAAACAAAGATTGGGGTAACTCATGTACAACGATTTTCTCCCTCCTACACTCATATACCCAAGTGTGGGCTTCCCTCAATATAGCTACCCTTACACCATGACATGTGGTCTAGATGTTTCCTCTGATCTCCACTCTATTCTATTACTATATTGTATGCCATGAACCACTTGAGGGATGTACCATGGACATGTCACCCCCTTTAGAGGTTGAAACCACCTAATAGGGTCCTTGGTTAACCCCCTTATTGAGCTTGGATACACTTGTACATGTCAGAGCCCACAATGGAAGGGCATGTTGCCATGAAGTACCCCATTGATTCCATGACTTCTAATCTCTTTTACTTTATTATTCTAATGATTTTTTGTACTGGAAGGCAAGGGGACACATTGGATCTTATGCAATAATGCAGATGGGTTTCCACCTGGGGCTTTGTTTCCCTATACGTGGTCCTAGCTCTCTAGAGGGCCACATTGACACTTATAGGGTGAGAGTTGAGAGTCATGAGCCTCCACCATAACAGAGAAGGGCATGTTGCCATGAAGTGCCGCACTGATTCCATGACTTCTAATCTCTTTTACTTGATTATTCTAATGACTTTTTGTACTGGAAGGCAAGGGGACACATTGGATCTTATGCAATATAGCAGGTGAGTTTCCATCTGGGGTTTTGTCTCCCTATACGTGATCCTAGCTCTCTAGAGGGCCACATTGACACTTATAGGGTGTGCATTGAGAGTCATGGGCCTCCACCATAACATAGATTACTTCATGGATCCCCAACATCGCTCATTGGTTTCTCATGTTCCACCTTTCGGATGAGGATGATGCACATGGTTCACCATGCCCAACCAACTCCACACTTACACCATACACTTGGAAGATGTTCCAAGGTACAAAGGATGCTCCCGCTACAAAGGGAGGGCTTTTATCATCATCCTATCTCTTACACATGATCTATAGGCATTTTCGATCCACTTGGAGACCCATGATGATGTCATTGTGCCCCCACACCACACTTAGGAGCACCATGGGTCAAACAAGGGGCCAACCTCTTGTCCACTATATTTGGAGTATAGTTCTTCATCATGGCACCCCTTAGACTTCACTAGGTCTCCCCAAAGGCCCAATGATTCACTTTGTTCTGTTGAGAATGCAACAAGATGATGGAGCTTAGTGGAAAGAAGTCACCTTCACTAAGTGGGCCCGCGGGCTATTTTTGGCGCAAAGTCTATTTTTAGACATATGGATCATGGTCTATGAGTTGTAGGATGCTATTTGTAGATGATTGGTCATGTTGGTAAAAATAGATGGACTTCTGTTTTTAGACATATGGGCAGAGTCTATTTTTAGACTGCTAGTCTAAATATAGAAAAGTTGAATATTATTAGCTCATAATAATATTTGGACTACAAACATTATCTTATCCTCTTGGAGCACCTCAGGTTGAGCTACAGATGTGGCACATGCAGCTGTCAAAAGGAAATATGCTTTTCTTATGGGTCAGTTGAGCTATTGCATGGTGGACTTCAGTTAGGACTCAAGTGATTGAGTTTGGTGGAGTTGATTGAGGAGTTGATGGAGTTGTGTTCAGTTTGACTTTGTTGAACTAGTTGTATTTAGTTTAACTGCAAATACACTAGTGATGAGTGATGTGAATTAATTGTTAATTAATTCACTAATTATTAACTCATAAAGCAACTAAAGAATACATCAGTTAACTTAGTGCATGGACAGTTCAATGGAGACAGGTGTTAGAGGTTGATATTTCTATCAATTGTGACTATAGTTGTGCATGAGATTTGCACATGCATTGATGGAGATTGCCAATGAGGATTGCGCAGTACAAACCAAGTAAAAACGAGCTTGGTAAGTAATCATACTCACTTTGGATTGCGCAATAGAGGCAGGCAAGCAGCAGAGGAGATTTGAACTTGTGATTGATTCAGATCGGAGCTAGTTTGTGTGTAACAGGTGGAGATAGTACTGAGTACTTGTGAGGAGTATTGTACTATGTATTGTTACATGTTCTCTATCATTATAATATACAGATAGTGTGGGGTTTTCAACTGTATGCTTTCCCCGGGTTACATACTGTGTTAATGTGCGCATGTGATCCGGATTTAAACAGGAACGCAACAAATTACAGAGATAACCATATACACAAGGATGCAACGGAAATAATACTTCATTTCATTAATGGAAAATACTGAAATATGCTTACAACCAGAAATGGAAATAAACCAGCTAGGGCGATGGTAGCTTATCTCTGAGAAGAGATGAGTTGGCTACATGCCTCTGAACTGTGTTACAATGAGGCTCGAAGGCCTATTTATTGTTGAGAAACAATGGAAAACCCTTAACATTCCAAAACCTAACCCTAGGAGATGAAACGCCAAACTGTGGGCCCCGTTTGGGGTAAATTGGTACATCAACTTCCCGGGGTCGTAACTTTGGCATATGATCTCTGTTTGACGCGTACAATAGCTCATTAGAAAGATCTATCCGAGCACTATCATTGTTGGAACGGGCAACATTTTCCATGGACCCATGTTGCCCCCGGATTCCCCAAAAAACATCGTTTAGGGCCTCAAAACGGCTCCGGAAGTTCAGGACCTGAAAAACTGCTAAAAATAGTAAGTTGTGCTACAATTAAAGAAACTGAAAATGCTGAGAAAGACAATGGTGGGGTTCCAGGTGGACTTGGCAGGTGGCTACCAATATCCACCTGGATCATTCCTCCCCACTTAGGAAGCAATGGTCCCCATTGCGTTGAGCTCCTCCATGAGATGAGGAAACTTCTGCTGAACTTGTTCCCTGGTGAGCCACTTGCCCTGCTGAAGGAGTTGGCCTGCTTTGACAACTCGATACAGTTGGATATTCTGTTGGCGAGTGTTCTTGATCTGTGTGTCCATGATCCGATCAGTTGCAGCTTGTTCCATGCAATCTGGATTTAATTCTGTGGGTTTGAGCTGTTCTGCAATGTCGGATGTGTCTAGCAATGGTGGAAAGTATGGCCGAAGGCGGTCCACATTGAACACTGGGTGCAAGCCAAGGAATGGGGGAATGCTGAGCTCAAATGCATTGTCTCCCATGGCCTTAGTAATGGTGTAAGGACCATATCGGAGTGGTCTCAATTTCCGATAGGCTCCAGTAAGGCGTTCCTTCTGCAAATGCAACCAGACTTTGTCGCCCACCTGAAACTTGTGTGGCACCCGATGTTGATCATGTCGCTGCTTGTACTTGGCATTTGATTTCTCAATAATGTCGTGGACCTGCTGGCGAATATGTTGGATGCGCTCAATGAAACTGGTGGCCTTATCTGTTTCAGACTGGACATGAGCCGAATTCATGTGAGTAGCTGCAAGTGGCATGGCCACATCAATGGGGCATAATGGCTGGAATCCCAAACCCACCTGAAAAGGGCTATGGCCAGTGGAGCTGTGAAGAGCTCGGTTGTAGCTATGCTGAACATAGGGGAGGCTCTCGTCCCATTTGCGTGGATGCTTTGAGTTATACATGCGCAGAATGTGCACAATCATCCTATTGACAACCTCTATCTGGCCATCAATTTGAGGATGGAAGGCTGTGGACTTCGTGAGTTTGGTGTCCAGCATTGACCAGAGACTGGACCAAAATGTGCTGAGAAACCGACTGTCCCGATCTGAGATGATAGACTGTGGGATCCCAAAGTGCACCCACACTCGTTCAAAGAAGAGTTTAGCAGTGGCTTCTGCTGTGATATTCTTCTTGCAGGCCATCATAATGGCCATCTTCGAGAACTTGTCGACGACCACAAAAACACAGTCATTTCCATGTTTAGTGGAAGGAAGGCCTGACATGTAATCCATGGAGATGGATTCCCAAGGTCGACTAGGGGTAGGCAGCGGGGTACAGAGGTTGTGCTTCTTAATGGTCGGTTTGGCAATGGCACAGGCAGTACATGATCGGATGTACTTCCCAACATCCTGTCGAAGATTCGGCCAATAGAAATAATTTTGCAGTACTGCCACTGTTTTCTCGACCCCGAAATGCCCAGCAGCCCGACTGTAGTGTGCTTCCCAAATCATCTTGGCACGCTCGCTTGAAGGAACACAAAGGTGACCGAGGTGGCATAATAGGGCATCCTGGAGGTGAAAATCTGCAACATGCCGACCCTCCAAGAGTGTCTGGTATGTGTGGCCGAATTCTGGGTCGCTTTTGTAGAGAAGTGGCCAATCAGAAGTCTCGTGCCCACAAGAGTTGAGCACGGTGGTTAGCGCCATGATCGGTGGTCGACTGAGGCAATCTGCAACATTATTGGTGCTGCCCTTTTTATACTTGATATTCAAGTGAAACTGTTGCAGGTATGTAGACCACTTCTGATGGCGATCATTTTGCAATTTCCCTTGGGTCTGTATGAACTGCAGAGGTCGATGGTCTATGTGGATGACCGTTTCCTTCCCCAAAATGTAATGCTTCCATTGTCGGCCTATACAATGGAATACATCTCTTTATCATAAGTGGGGTACTTCCAGACTGTGTCTGAAAGTGTTTCACTGTGATATGCCACTGGATGTCCATGTTGAGTAAGGACTGCCCCAATAGCATAGTCAGAGGCATCTGTCTCGACCTCAAATGGTTGTTGTAAATCTGGTAACGCGAGCACTGGTGCCGTGCAGAGGCGATCCTTCAACTCCCTGAATGCCTTCTGTTGAGATTCAGACCAAAAGAATTTTGCTTTCGCCCTGCCCTTGGTGACTTGACTCAAGGGCCAAGAAATATGAGAAAACCCCAACACAAACCTGCGGTAGAAGTTGGCAAGACCTAGAAAGCTGCGGAGCTCTGTTAGAGTGGTTGGAGAGGGCCAATCCCGAATGACTTGGATCTTGGCTGGATCGACATGCACCCCCTGTTCATCAATGATGTATCCCAGATACTGAACCTGGGTCATGCCAAAAGTGCATTTCTCCAAATTGGCACATAGCTTGTGTTGCCGCAGTGTTTGGAGAACCTGTCGGATGTGGTGGACGTGCTCTTCCCAACTCTGGCTGAAGATCAGAATGTCATCCAAGTATACTACTACAAAGGAGTTGGTGAATGGCCGCAAGATGTCATCCATTAGCCTCATAAAGGTTGCAGGAGCATTCGTCAATCCGAAAGGCATGACCAACCATTCGAAGAGGCCCTCCTTGGATTTGAAGGTAGTCTTCCACACATCGGAGGGTTCGATTGGTACTTGGTGATATCCTGACTTCAGATCGATCTTGTTGAAATATTTCGCCCACTTTAGTTGGTCTAGGAGGTCATCAATCCACGGGATCGGGTACCTATTACGGACAGTGATCTTGTTCAGCGCCCGATAGTCAACACAGAGTCTCCACGTCCCATCCTTCTTCTGTACCAACACGATCAGACTCCCACAGGGCGATGAACTCGGACGGATGTGACCTTTCTGCAGGAGCTCCTGAATCTGCCTCTTGATTTCATCATTCTCTAGAACGGAGCGCCAATAAATTGGTCCATTGGGTAGCGGCGCACCTGGGGTCAGATCAATGGAGTGCTTGACTTGACAGTGCAGAGGAACCCCTGCCGGGGAGGTGAAGATGTCCTCGTACTCCTCCACAATCTTGTCCATCTGTAGTTGTCGTGCAGAGGGACCCCGTTTGGAGGCCGCGGCCACTGTCTTCTTCTTTCCTTGAGGGCGTATCATCAGGAAAACAAATTTCCTGGTTTTGGAAATGATCTTACTGCATTGTTTTGCAGTAATCAAAGAGATGGCGGCAGGTGGTGCTACCTCTGGTATCCTGAACAACTTATTTCCCAATGTAATAATAACAGCACGAGGCCTTGATTCATACACAGCATGTCGCTTCCACAAGTATGGTTGTCCTAGTAATACATCACAAACTTCAAGGGGAGCAATGTCACACAATACCTCATCCGTGAAGGGCTTGATGTTGTATGGAAGGCGATACTACTGGCTCACGCGAAGATCTCGTCCTTGGTGAAGCCACCCAATGGTGTATGGTTGTGGATGTGCTGTGGTCGGTAAGCCCAACCGCTTCACGACCTCTGCCGAAATGAGGTTCTTTTGACTCTCGCTATCAACAATGAACTGTATCGGGGAGCCCTTTACCCACATCTGGGAGTGGAAGAGACGCTCCTCCTCCTCTGGATCTTCGGGTTCATTTTTCTGGAACTTTGCGGTAGCGACAGTGGCGCTGGGATCCACATCAATGATCTGCTTCCCTTTTTCATACCCCTTATCAGGTTCTGACTCAGAGTCAGAACATGCATCTGATTCTGAAACCTTTAGCTCAGCCACCAGTGACTGCTTGGCCCGACACTCACTTGTGTTGTGAGTGGAGCTCTTATGGAACTCACACCATTTTCCAGTGTCCTTTCTCGGGTTCGTGGCGCTGTTCTTTTCTTGCAGCTTCGACTGGTTGTCTTGGGCTGTCCCGCCTTCGCTTTGTCCTTTGTTCTGTGGTTTAGGGGCACCTTTTCCCTTTGGATTCGCAGATCCAAAGTCTCGCTTCTTTTGTTTAAACTTCTGCTCGATCTTGACGGCATACCGGTATGCTGCGCCGAGCGAGGGGATATTTAGGAATTGTATTTCTTCCTGGATGTACTTATGCAGGCAGCCACGGTATTTGAGTATCAAATGTTGCTCCGAATCCTTGATACCCAACTTTGTGTGAAGGGTATGGAAAAGATTGGTGAACTCCGGCACGTCTTGATCCCTTCCCTGCCGCAGCGTGGTCCACTTTATGTATTCATCCTCATAGCTTCCGACAGGGTAGTACTGCTCCTTGATGGCATCCCGGAACGAATCCCAGGTGGGTGTGGCTGAAAATAGTGAGCTAGTACTTTCATCCTTTAGCTTGTAGTAGGTTTCCCACCATTCCTTGACGTGGGGGGCTGCTTTGAGAAGAGCAAAAACAATATTTTCCCGACTCGAAAATTCATGAACAGAAAAATAACCCTCTAGCAGATTTAACCATTTATCTACGACATCTGCGTCTATCTGACCCTCGAATATGGGGATTTCAAAATTAACTTGTACCTTAAAGGGTGTGGCGTTTCCATAGTAGCTGCTGGAAGCCGACGCGTTGCTTCTGGGTAGCCGCTGAAGGATCTGCGCAAAACTGTCCATCATCACGTTCTGTTGTCGCTCGAGGGCTTCTTCGAGCAAGATTTTGATGGGATCTCCTGCCCCCTCGTCTTTCTTCTCGTCCGCCATGGGAGGCCATCGGGATTTGCGAGGCTGGTCTTGCAAAGGTTCAACCAGTTCAAGCCCTAACTCCTTATATCCCGACCTTGTTGGGGACATGCAAAGAAAAACAGAGAAAAAGCAGACCGCTCTGATACCACTGATCCGGATTTAAACATAAATGCAACAAATTACAGAGATAACCATATACACAAGGATGCAACGGAAATAATACTTCATTTCATTAATGGAAAATACTGAAATATGCTTACAACCAGAAATGGAAATAAACCAGTTAGGGCGATGGTAGCTTATCTCTGAGAAGAGATGCGTTGGCTACATGCCTCTGAACTGTGTTACAATGAGGCTCGAAGTCTTATTTATTGTTGAGAAACAATGGAAAACCCTTAACATTCCAAAACCTAACCCTAGGAGATGAAACGCCTAACTGTGGGCCCCGTTTGGGGTAAATTGGTACATCAACTTCACGGGGTCGTAACTTTGGCATATGATCTCCGTTTGACGCGTACAATAGCTCATTAGAAAGATCTATCCGAGCACTATCATTGTTGGAACGGGCAACATTTTCCATGGACCCATGTTGCCCCCGGATTCCCCAAAAAATGTCGTTTAGGGCCTCAAAACGGCTCCGGAAGTTCAGGACCCGAAAAACTGCTAAAAATAGTAAGTTGTGCTACAATTAAGGAAACTGAAAATGCTGAGAAAGACAATGGTGGGGGTCCAGGTGGACTTGGCAGGTGGCCACCAATATCCACCTGGATCAGCATGCGATTAATGTTTCATTGTTTTTAATTCCGCAAAATTGATGATCAACGTAGAGGAGGTCATGTATTATGCATGCATTCCGTAATAGTGTATAATCAGGATAATCTCTGTGAATAAGTGTCATATTATTCAAAATTTCTACATGGTATCAGAGTTGTTGATCATCAGGTCTATTATTCAAAAAGTGTTTACATTTTATTTCTTCAGGCAGAGTCTGTAATCGGGCCAGGTAGCCTCTGGATTCATCCTTCCTTTGGAAGGTGAGATATCCGGTAAAATCCCATACAGTCAATCTCTGTACGAGAAATACTTTATTCTCACGAATTTTAGATCAGAAGCGGTTGAGTTTTGAGCTGGTGGAATTCGAATTTGCGGCAGTGTTTTCTTGGTGTCAAAGTTGAAATGTCTTTCAACGGATTGCGGTTGGAGTATGCCCTTGAAGGCAGCTCGAATTATATTGCATGGAAAGACAGGATGGAGGCGGTGTTAGATGACAATGGGCGGAAGGAGTTCATAGAGGCTAAGGTCCCAAAGCCTACTGATACTGCTCAAGTTGAGGCTTGGCAAAAGAAGATAGCAAAGTGTCGAAGGATTCTGTTGGAGGGCATGAAGGATCACATTGTGTCTAGCCTGCATGGAAAGGATTCTCCATACTTGATGTGGAAAGCGTTGACAGATCTATTCCAAAGCAAGAGCGATCAGAGGAAGTTGGCACTCAAGGATAAACTCAGAAACATTAAGTGTGAGAAAGGAGACAGTATGCCCAAGTATCTCATGAAGTTCACTCAATGCCGGGATGAGTTGGGGAAGTGTGGGGGTGACTGTCAATGATGAGGACTTGGTGAGCTTGGCTCTCCTTGGTCTTCCGAAGAGTTGGCATTCCTATCAGGACTCTGTCAATGGTCGGGAGAAATTGCTAGGATGGGAGAGACTTTGGTCAAATCTTGTGCAAGAAGAGATCAGGAGGAATACCAGGGACGGATCTTCATCAAAGGCAACTGATGAAGAAAATTGCGCTTTGGTTGCCAAAGCAAAGAAGGGAAAGAATAAGAAAGCTTCTCATTTCGGTGCGAAAGGCAAGAAGTAAGACATGTCCAAGGTGAAGTGCTTTCACTGTCACCAGCACGGTCATTATGCCACAAATTGTCCACTGAAGAAGAAAAATAAGCAAGTTGCTGGATCTGCAGCGGGAGAGGCCTTAGCTTTGCAGTTTGAGCTTGATTTTTCATTGATCGCATGCTTGGTATCAAGTGTGATGGGATCAGTATGGTTCTTGGACAGTGGTGCGTCTTTTCACATGACAGGAGATTGAGATTTGTTTTCTGATCTGGAGGAGAAAGATCTTGGAGTGCACATCGAGATGGGCGATGATGGTAGATACGGTGCAACCGGTATCAGTACCATTTCCTTTGAGAGGGAGTATGGTAAACCCTTCGTATTGAAGGAAGTGATGCATGTTCCAGGATTGAAGAATAATCTTATCTCTGTGGTGATGTTAGAAGACAAGGGATATGATGTTGTTTTCAGCGAGGGAAAGGCTTTCCTGTGCAGTAAGACAACTGGAGAAACCCGGAAGATAGGGGTTCGAGTCAGGAACCTTTATCAGTTGCATGTAGATGGTTGCACAGCAATGGCATGCAAGGCAGAAGGATTGGTGAGCCAGGATGATGGCGAGTTGTGGCACAGGAGATTGGGTCACCTTCACCATGGAGCCTTGAAGATACTGCAGTAGATTACTACTGGGCTTCCTAAAGGCACTCTTGCGCAGTCAGATCAGTGCAAGGGGTGTACTTTGGGAAAATTTGTGAAAGCCACCTTTCACGAGAAGGATAGTCGTGCCACGACGATCCTTGAGAGAATTCACACAGACGTGTGTGGACCTTTCTCAGTAGCTTCGACAACAAAGCACAGGTACTATGTGATCTTTGTTGATGATTTCTCTCGAAAGTGCTGGATCTTCTTCATGCAGAAGAAGAGCGAGACATACTCAAAGTTCTGTGAGTTCAAAGCATTGGTCGAGAAGGAGTCGGGGAAGAAGGTGAAGGCTCTTAGGAGCGACAATGGTGGTGAATACATCTATGGCGAGTTCAAGGACTTCTGCAGCGCAGAAGGGATTCGAAGAGAGCTCATAGCTCCCCATAACCCACAGCAGAACGGGGTTGCTGAGCGGAAGAATAGAACGATCGTGGGTGCTGCACGGGCGATGTTGCATGATCAGGGCCTACCCCTTCACTTGTGGGCGGAAGCATGCAATACTACAGTATATGTGCAAAACCGTTGTCCTCACAGGATACTTGGCATGAGTACACCCGAGGAGGCTTATTATGGTAAGAGGCCTGATATTTCTCATTTGAGGATTTTTGGTTCTAACGTTTACATGCATGTGATGAAGGATGCCAGGAAGAAGCTGGAGCCGACCGCAGAGGTTGGGATATTTGTGGGGTACACTGATACGCCCCACAACTATTGTGTGTATTTTCCAGACAGTCGCAAGACTGTTGTGCGACGGGATATAAAATTTCAGGAGGAGAAAGCCATGAAGTGTTCGCTTGAGAGGGAGCCACACTTGCATGCAGATGAGGAGCTATTAGTTCCTAAGGATGAGCTTCAGGATGTGGATCAGCCACAGGACGAAGTTCATGGAGTGGAAGAGACCACTCATGCAGCGCCAACCATCAGAGGGCGAAAGCGCATTACAGAAGCTGAGCGACTGGCTCAAGATGCAAAGAAGGTTGTAGGACCACCTACAGCTCAACGTAGACAGAGATAGTCACCTGAAAGGTACACTGGATACATGGCTCTTGTGAGCAAATGTGTCGTGACTAAGCCATCCTCTTTCGAGGAAGCTGTGGAGGATCTCGCATGGGTAGATGCCATGGTGGAAGAGTATGATTTGATTGTTAGAAACAGTGCATGGGAGATTGTCCCAAGACCGGAGGGAAAATCAGTGGTGGGTTCGAGATGGATCTACAAAGTGAAGCAGGCAGCTGATGAGAGTGTGGAGAAGTACAAGGCAAGAATTGTTGCCCGAGGCTTTTCACAGATAGAGGGGATCGATTATGAGGAGACCTTTGCACCTGTAAGGTGTTCTTCCATACGGACGATTCTTGCTCTCTCAGCGCAGACGGGATGGCACATTCATCAGATGGATGTGAAGACTGTGTTCCTCAATGGAGTCATTGAGGAAGAGGTGTACATAGAGCAACCCGAAGGTTTCGAGATCTTCAGCAGCGAGTCGCATGTGTGCAGGCTCAAGAGAGCGTTGTATGGGTTGAAACAAGCACCACATGCTTGGTACACATGGATAGACAGTTATTTCACGGACTTGGATTCTCCAAGAGTGAGGCGGATCCTAACCTATACCAGATTGTGGTGGAGGGTAAGTTGCTTATCATTGTACTTTATGTAGATGATTGATTCTGACAGGTGATGAGCTGTTGATACTTTCATGCAAGGATGATCTTGTTAAGGAGTTTGAGATGAAGGACTTGGGCCTCCTTTATTATTTCCTGGGATTGGAAATTTGGCAGCGCAGTGATGGACTATTTGTTTCTCAGGGTAAGTATGCTCGGGAGATACTGGAGAAGTTCAACATGCATGGCTGCAAGCCTGTTGATACTCCTCTTCCTAGAGGTTGGAGGAAGGAGGATGCTACTTCAGCAGAGGTAGTGGATGCCACTGTTTATCGACAGTTGGTGGGGTCGCTTATGTATCTGGTCAATACACGACCTGATATATGCTATGTTGTTAACCAGCTTTCACAAGCTATGGTTAAGCCAACCAAGCTCTTCTGGAAGGCAGACAAGCATGTATTGCGTTATCTCAGAGGCACATCGGGATATGGATTGTGGTACAGACAGGAGGATGAGGTGAAGCTATGTGGCTTCACGGATGCAGATTGGGTAGGGAGCCCAACGGACAGAAAGAGCACATCTGGAGGGATCTTCTATATCGGATCGACAGCAGTTTCTTGGTACAGCAGGAAGCAAAGATCCATGGCACTCAGTTCGGCAGAGGCCGAGTATATGGCAACAAGTTTGGCTGCATGCGAGGCTATATGGATGAGGAAGATCTTGGTCGGGTTGTTCGGTTCTCACTTGGAGACTACAGTGATTTATTGTGATAACCAGAGTTGCATTAAACTCTCAGCTAATCCAGTATTTCATGATAGATCCAAGCACATAGACATTAGGTACCATCATATCAAAGATTGTGTGCAGCGAAGAATCATGTTACTTTCATACATTCCAACGGAGGATCAGGACGCTGATATCTTTACGAAGGCGCTCACCAGGAGCAAATTCGAATGCCACCGAGGTAGGATAGGGGTTGTAGATAATCCATATCATGTTGAGAGGGAGTGTTGAGAATGCAACAAGATGATGGATCTTAGTGGAAAGAAGTCACCTTCACTAAGTGGGCCCGCGGGCTATTTTTGGCGCAAAGTCTATTTTTAGACTGTCTATTTTTAGACATATGGATCATGGTCTATGAGTTGCAGGATGCTATTTGTGGATGATTGGTCATGTTGGTAAAAATAGATGGACTTATATTTTTAGACATATGGGCGGAGTCTATTTTTAGATTGCCAATCTAAATATAGAAAAGTCGAATATTATTAGCTCATAATAATATTTGGACTATAAACATTATCTTATCCTCTTGGAGCACTTTAGGTTGAGCTACAGATGTGGCACATACAGCTGTCAGAAGGAAATATGCTTTTCTTATGGGTCAGTTGAGCTATTGCATGGTGGACTTCAGTTAGGACTCAAGTGATTGAGTTTGGTGGAGTTGATTGAGGAGTTGATGGAGTTGTGTTCAGTTTGACTTGGTTGAACTAGTTGTATTTAGTTTAACTGCAAATACACTAGTGATGAGTGATGTGAATTAATTCACTAATTATTAACTCATAAAGAAACTAAAGAATACATCAGTTAACTCAGTGCATGGACAATTCAGTGGAGACAGGTGTTAGAGGTTGAGATTGCTATTAGTTGTGACTATAGTTGTGCATGAGATTTGCACATGCATTGATGGAGATTGTCAATGAGGATTGCATAGTACAAACCAAGTAAAAACGAGCTTGGTAAGTAATCATACTCACTTTGGATTGCGCAGTAGAGGTAGGCAAGCAGCAGAGGAGATTTGAACCTGTGATTGATTCAGATCAGAGCTAGTTTGTGTGTAACAAGTGGAGATAGTATTGAGTACTTGTGAGGAGTATTGTACTATGTATTGTTACATGTTCTCTATCATTATAATATATAAATAGTGTGGGGCTTTCAGTTGTATGCTTTCCCCGGGTTACATACTGTGTTAATGTGTGCATGCGATTGATGTTTCATTGTTTTTAATTCCGCAAAATTGATGATCAATGTAGAGGAGGTTATGTATTATGCATGCATTCCGCAATAGTGTATAATCAAGATAATCTCTATGAATAAGTGTCATATTATTCAAAATTTCTACATGTTCATCATTCAACCCTCTTAAGATGCTTCTTATTATGGCGTTGAGTTATTTGGTGGGCTTGTCATGAAAGTATTGTTATTATGCACATTATTTTATTTTAGGAGCTCACTTAGGCCAAGTTAGCTAAATCAAACTCATTAGACATTGTATAAATAGATGAGAGGTGATTCAGTCTATCATCATGACTTGGATTGGGTTATCCTCTCTTGTGATATTTTTTTTATAATTCATGGAGGACGAGTTTGGATGAATGGATGAATTTTGATGTTTGGATCTCTTTCATTTTGTCTTGGAGCTTCACTATTGTCATATGTTGATGATTGAATATACTCTTTATTACATGTAAGTACTCTTTAAATGCTATACTTGTCATTTTCTCTTGTCACATGCATGTTGTTGGGATTTTCATTATACTAGGCTTAAATTTACTCCTTTTCTAATGTGAAATTGTGGAAATTTGATCATTTATAGTTTTGCATCATGTCATGAGCCATGTATGAATGAGTGAATATTCCTATAGATGTTTTGTGTCAAAATTTTATCTTGATAAGTCATCAAATATTGAAAATCGAAGTATAAAGTCCTTGAAGTAGCTATTCTCATGCCCTAATTCCATGCGAAGTTGTTTCTAAGGCCTCCTTGACTAAGTGAATCCATTCCAAATATTAAAATATCCTTGATTCCATCTCTCCTAAAGGACAAGGCACTTTCCTCCACAATTGATCACTCAAAAGTATATTTTCCTCACCTTGCTCTCTTCCTTTCTAGGCCTAACCTCCATAGGTGACTTAGGACATCAATTTTCTCATGATTCACCCATCCAAAAAGTTCTATCTCTTTCCCACTACTACGTTCTTGTGTCTTCTAGAGGCCCTCAAAATCTAAAGCAATTCCGACTGTTGGATCTTTAGATATTTCAAGCCCTAGCTCCGAGATCAGTTCTTGCCCTCCGTTTCCCTTGGGTAGTGACCTCAATTGGGATCATTGCATCAAAATTACCAAAACATTCTCGTTTGATCCCCTCCTCCCCCTAAATTAGGTCAACCACACCCATGGTTGATCAATTTGATCCCCTTGACCTAATTTTGGGTCCACTTGGTATTGTGTGGTCCCACAACTTATTGAAGTAAATTTCACAACGACCACTTGGAAACCAAGTTTTCACAAGGATTTCTAGGACTAGGTATCTTCCTTACAAGTATTATCCTCAAACCCTAGCCCTATAAATCCCCTTTTCTCTTCTTAGGGAGCCTTATACCTTGCTTCTTAAGCAAGCAAACCATACAATTCAGTCTCTCTTGTGAATAGGCCTTAGGAATCACTCCTCATCCTTTAATTGACTTATTCATCTAGTGATTCCCTTTATACCGAATCTCCTCTAATCAGTGAAATTTTGTAAAGAGCAGGGAGTCTTGGCTGAGGTGATAATGGATTTTCGCTCCATTGTTTCCCTTAACCTAACAATTTCCCTTTAGGATCCCCTCCTAAGACTCCTTCTAGTTTGAGTTGTAACATTTTGGCATATTTGTAGGGGACAAGAACGTGTGTTTTGTTCCCCATACGACTTATTGATATATCATTTGGTGATTCCATTGGAAGAACGAAGCCCTATTTATTCATTGTACTTTAAGATCGATGCTTGTAGGGTGAAGAAAGCATTTTTGACGCAGGAAAACCCGCGTATACCCACAGTATGCATGGATTGCATATATCCTATTTTGTCCTAGGAAATTCAACTCTCTATCGAGTCAAATCTTTACTAATTAATGGTTTAAGGCCCCCTTACTTAAGTCTTATGCGGAATTATTTCATAAATTACACACAGTCTAACCTTTCATCAATCCTTCCATCGGAACTTAATTACCCTCGTAAACCTTCTTAACCTTATGCCTGCACATATATCCAACTTCATTAAACTTTAATGTGTTGTACATATATAACCAAACCCCACTTCTCCGCTTTGATATATTTGGACTTACCCATAAAAACCTTCTATCGGTGCTATTTCTATTATATACATTTTATAATGGAAATCCCATAAAACAAATATAAACCATACCTTATCCGCTTTTCCACAGACTTTTCACGTTTATCAATGCATGCCTTTATCGCAATCACAATCACAATTCTCCACGGGTCACACTAACACATGACTCTTTATCGCATCTGATATGCGATAACCTTCAGGTCTTCAATATAACATAAACCACATTCATTACTTTCTCGGTTTTGCTCTTACATCGCACTTCACAATGCTCCTTGGCCCGCTTACATCGCATATCGCAATATTTATCGGCTCGCTCCATCACACCTTTGCATATCGCATGTCACATTGGTTAAGGGCTAAGATCTATCTCCCATAAATATTTGCGATGCGGGATTTATTAAAGCTCCTCGACCATTGATCAGGGCATACAATCCAATGGTTCATAATGATGTTGCATGTCGCAAATCCTTGTGGGCCAAGATTAATTCCTTACCATTTAAGATGAAAAATCATATTTGTCCCAGGAATTTCAAACTCTCTACCAAGTCAAATCTTCAATAATGTATAATGGTTTAAGGCCCCTTTATTCAATCTCTACGCAATGATTTATTAACTAAACACAGTCTGCCCTTCATCAATCCTTTATATTAGAACTTATTCACATCATTTTCATTAACCTTTCGTTAATCTCTAATGCACCCTCATGAATTTTCCCAAATCTTATTGCCGCACATTAAACCTTCTTAACCTTATTGCCACATATATATAACCTTCCCCACTCTTATACTATGATTATATTTGGACTCAACCTATAAACCTTCTAAACACTTTATTTCTATTATAATTCATTCATAATAGAAATATTCCATAAAACATGCGTAACCATACCTTTTTCGTATTTCCACATCCTTTGCACGTTTCTCAATGCATGCCTTATCGCAATCGCACTCTCAGGGTTTCACGGGACTCTTAAGACTTCTCCTTTCGCATCCGGGATGCGATAACACACCCGCACTTCAATAAACATAAACCACAGTCATTACTTTCTCAGGTCTGCTCTTCTATTGCACTTCGGAATATCAGATATCGCATCTGTTAAGGGCTAAGGTCCATTTTCTATGGAATATTGCGATGTGATCTAATCGTCGATTGCATCGGACATCACAATCGCATATCGCAAGACTTATGGCCCAAGGTTAATTCCTCCCATTGGAATATTGTGATGCGAGATTTATTAAATCTCCTCCACCATTGATCAGGGCATACGATCCAATAGTTCACAATGATGTCGCATGTTGCAAATCCTTGTGGGCCAAGATTAATTCCTTACCATTTAAATGTTGCAATGTGGGATTTTAACAATGATCCTTCCATGCGATTTGATCCCATCCATTGATCTGGTAGATCCAACGGTGCCTGTGCATTAACACTTCATTCTTTCATTCTTCTTTCCAATTGGGTTTTTACACCATTTCTCCAACGTTTCTCTATGGTTTTGGTTATTTCAATGGTTCTTCGTCCTTCCATTGTTCTGCTGTGCGACTCCCTCCTGAGCTTAATTCTGCATATTATTTAATCACTGTCATTCTTGGATATTACTTTGATCCTGCAATCGGTTCACGCTCCATTACGATCCTCTGTCTCATTCTTCTTCACTGTGTATTCTGTCGAACTCTGCCTGCATACATATATTATATAGAATTCCGATTCACTCATAATTCATCATTCAACACTCGAAACACACACTTATACAGGTTTGGAATTAATCTCTGTATATATAAACAAACATTTACACAGTTTCTCTATCTTTGGCCTGATCTTCTAATGTCAGTGGCCTCTATTTTACAGTCTGCCCGTAGGCTTACAATCAAACCTCTCTAACCAGCTAACCAGCTATCTAAGCATCTAACCTATCCAACCTCTAATTTTGCCTTTTAGGCTTATATTTATACAAAAGGATTCTAAAACCAATTCCTAGTTTAGATCCATAAACCTCTCAACAAAATCCTAAAATCTCTTCCTCATCCCAAAGGATCCTCTCCAATCCACAAAATCATGAACTAACTCCTAATCTAAGATTTACGATTAATTATGAAATCCCTCAATCTCTCAACTATCCTAAATCTCCCATATTCTCCTAGATTCGAGAATATTTACAATTATGGCTCACTATATTCAATTAAATCCTATTCTCATTAAAATCACTCAAAATCCTAAATAATTACATTAATTCACACTTAGGAAACCAACTTCCTTGGAAACACAAAACCCCCTATGCCTTACTAAAATACAATGATATTGTTGAGCTGATTTCTCCTGCATCAATTTTTCTAGGCATCTTTTAATTCACCTTGGCGACTCCTACATAATTTACATGTATATCTCAATAGGATGTATTTTTTTGATGATTTTCTCGCTTTGGACATCACTAGCATCCCTAAGCACCCTAATCATGTCACAAGAAGGATGGTACGTGGGGTGCCCATATTTGATGGTGATCCACTCTTCGCAATCGATCACGTGGAAATATTTATTATGCATGCTTTAGAGGAGAAAGTGGTCCACCAGGATGTCCTTATACTATTTTTCATGAGATCTCTCCATGGTCATAACTCATGGTTGCATAATCACGAACCTAGGAGCATCTCATCTATTGAAGAGTTTGTTGATGACTTTAGTCATTTTCAAGTATGCCCCACATTAAGCATTCAAGAGGAAGCCTTCATCAAGCATCATCAAAACCTTGAAAATCTAAGTGATGAGCGATAAGACAAATCCTCCTAGGGTCCACATGATGAAAACGATGATTTTGAGAACACGTGTGTTGGGGAGGATGAGTATATAGAAAGTTAAGTTGAGTTTGACCTTACCTTTCTGAAGGATACTACTCTTGATGACTCTTGTTATGAGAACCTTGGGGAAGGTAATACCATTAGCCCCTTGGAAGTTGATATTGGAGATTATTTTCATATTGAAAAGGAGAGATGGGAAGTTGTTGGTGTTAAATTCGATTGTGCTCCCATTTATGATACTGACAAGGAGGATGAGGTTGGGATTAGTCTTCCCTTTATTTATGATGACATATCCATCAATACCCTTGGGAAGGAGGATCATTATTTTCCCTTGCATGAAAGAGGGAAGTTGGAAATAATTGATTCTTCTTTTTGGGAAAACCCTATCTTTGATACTAATGATGAGGCCCTTGCTCCTACCTCCCTCCCTTGTGATTCTGGGAGTATATCCAAATCACTTGAGCCTTTAAAATATGATTTTCAAGAAAGGATCCCCATTGAATACAATACCTCATCTTCCCCATCGCCTTTCCTTCTTGTTCATCATTTTGAGTCATCCACAAGTGATTCCCTCACCCCTTGTCATATGATCTCAAGTGACCATGAGCCCTTTCCCCCTTCTGAGTATAGTGTCAAGGAAGAGCCCCTCATTGAATATAATTTATCTCCTTGGACACACCCTTAGGATTATGATCACTCCATGACCTCCCCTCTCTAATGTGACCATCACCTTGAGAAACTTGTTTGTTGCACTCCTCTCATCCTCCGTTCCCCTCCCATCATGACCGTGTGGCATCCACAAAGCATAATATTATGAGAAATGATTGTGATAGGGAGTTCTTGAGAGTTATCATTCATTCCACTATTGTGTACTTAGAGGGGAAGCCTCACACTTCTAGATTGACCTATTTTCCTTCTCCTAGGACTTCCTTTTACTTCGAGTGGAGATCATACTTTCACACCTCTCACCTGCCTCATCCTCCATGTGATTGTGTCTACGTTTGCTTTGGGATTTATTACATGAGTAATCATACTGGAAAGCATATGTATATTTATATGATGATATGTTGGTTGCACTCTCTCTATGGTTACACTTAGTATTAGCCTTACTATATGCATGTTAGGGTAGGATGCATTGCATGCTGATTTGATTTTTGAGTCATAATACTAAGAATGGGTGATCATAAGACACCATGAAAACATGTTTCCCTATGTGCTTGGTCTTTGATATGTGTAGGTAACAGGTCTACGATACCAAGATATTTTTGGTGCTCTCATGACCTCTCGTTCAAGCAACTTCACACACTTCAGGGGAGATCATGTCCCAGTTAGAGCCAGATGTTACCCACCACTTGTGGGTAGTGTACATAGGAGAATTTTTTTCTCCTATATGGTCCTCAGCCGGCAGCCAACAGCCCCTTTTAGCCCCTAGATAGCTCGATGTGCCATTTTCTTCGCCACTTGAGTCAAACATGTGGTCCCTCGCCCATCTGTTATGAATGTATGTTTGAAGGTGGGCCTCCCGACCCCAAAGCTATGACTTTTCATTGGTTTGGTTGAGTAATTTTGTTTACTTTTCATGGGAACTTTTGGGCATGGATTGGTGGGGGGATTCGACAAAAAGAGTATCGGTTATATATTCTTGTCTCCACTACCTTATTTCGTGGTTACCCTTATATCCTAGTCCTGTGTGATCTCCTTTACTGGCCATTAGCTTTAGGAATGACACCACATGGTAAATCTCGATTTTGGTTGTGTGGTCCCATTTCCCGATACCACCTACAATATTCCCCTTCCACTCATTTTAGCCCCATTCATGTCTTTCCCCATTCAGGGCCACTGTAGGGTTAGCCTCACTCTCCCCTTGTCCATAACTTGGGTCAGGCCTAGAACGATACCCCAAAGAAAGGTTGATTCAGATAAAAATAAAATAAAAAGCATAATTGTCCACTCTCAACAAGGAATGTACCACAAAATGCAAAATATGGTCAAGACATGCAAATTTAGCACGTGGGAAAAATTCAAACATGAACTCTGCCCCTTATCCATGGTCATCACCCTAGTTTCTATGGGCCTTAGATGATCTCCCTCCATCATTATGAAACCTATGATTGTCTCAACCCTTAATGGGCAATGAACTACCCCACCTTAAGGGGGTATCCATTGCTATATATTACACATCATGCTCTCATCCCCTGGATCCCTGAGCAGTTATGAATAAAAATCAATCAAAGGCAAAAGGAATATGAAGAAGGGCAGAAAAAAAATTGCCAGGGTAACTCATGTACCATGATTTTCTCCTTCCTACACTCATACCTAGGTGTTGGATTCCCTCATTATAGCTACCCTTACACCTTGACATGTGGTCTAGATCTTTCCCCTAATCCCCACTATGTTCCATTACTATATCATCTACCACCTATCATTTGAGGGATGTACCATGGACATGTCACCCCATTTAGAGGTTGAAACCACCTAATAAGGTCCTTGGTTAACCCTCTTACTGAGCTTGGAGACACTTGTACATGTTAAAGCCCATTATCGAAGAGCATGCCACCATGGAGTGCCCCATTGATTCCATGACTTGTAATCTCCTTTACTTGATTATTCTAATTATTTGTTGTACTAGAAGGAAAAGGGACACGTTGAATCTTATGCATGATTGTAGGTGGGTTTCCAACTGGGGCTTGGTCTCCCTATACGGTGTCTTATCTCTCCAAAGGGCCACATTGACACTTGTAGGGTGAGAATTGAGAGCCATGGGCCTCCACCATAGCAAATATTACTTCATGGATCCACAAAAAATCTCATTGATTGCTTGTGTTCCACCTTTTGGATGAGGATGATGCACCTGGTTCACCATGCCCAACCGACTCCACACTTGCACCATGCATTTTGCAGATGTTCCAGGGTCTAAAGGATGTCTGTCGTTATAGAGGGAGGGATATTATCATCATCCTAGCCCTTACAGATGGTCTACAAGCATTTTAGATCCACCTGGAGACCCATGGGGATGTCCTGGTGTCCCCACACCACACTTGGGAGTACCACATGTTTTTTCTTGGAAAACAAGGGGTCAACACCTTTTCCACTATGTTTGGAGTCCAATTTTTCATCATGGCACCCCTTGGACTTCATTAGGCCTCTTCAAAGGCCCAACAATTCACTTTTTTATCATTTGAACCTCTTCGAAGGCTTCTTATTATGTTCTTGAGCTATTTGGTGGGTTTGTCACCAAAAGTATTGCTATTATGCACATTATTTTATTTTAGGGGCTCAACTAGGCCAAATTAGCTAAATCAAACACATTAGACATTGTATAAATAGATGAGAGGTGATTCATTATATCATCATGACTTGGATTGGGTTATCTTCTCTTATGATATTTTTGTTATCTTTCTTGGAGGGCGAGTTTGGATGAATGGATGAATTTTGATGTTTGGATCTATTTCATTTTGTCTTGGAGCTTCACTATTGGCATATGTTGATGATTGGATATACTCTTTCATACATGTAAGTACTCTTTAAATGCTATACTTGTCATTTTCTCTTGTCACATGCATGTTGTTGGGATTTTCACTATACTAGGCTGTAATTTACTACTTTTCTAATGCGAAATTGTGGAAATTTGAACTTTTATAGTGTTGCATCATGTCATGGGCCATGTATGAATGAATGAATATTCCTAGAGATATTTTGTGTCAAAATTTTATCTCAATAAGTCAACAAATATTGTAAACTGAAATATAAAGACCTTGAAGCAATTATTCTCATGCCCTAATGCCATGCAAAGTTGTCGTTAAGGCCTCCTTGACTAAGTGAATCCATTCCAAATATCAAAATCTCCTTAACTCCATCTCTCCCAGAGGAAAAGGCACTACTCCTCCATAGGTGATCACTCAAAAGCATATTTTTCTCACCTCTCTCTTCCTTTCTAGGCCTAGCCTCCATAGGTGACCTAGGGCATCGATTTTCTAGCGAATCACCCATCCAAAAAGTTTTATCTCTTGCCCACCACTTCGTTGTTGTGTCTTCTAGAGGCCCTCCAAATTTGAAGTAATTCCGATAGTGGGATCTTGAGATATTCAAAGCACTAGCTTTGAGATTGATTCTTGCCATTGGTTTCCCTTGGTGAGTCAACTCATTTGGGATCATTGCATCAAAATTACCAAAAAATTCTCCTTTGATCCCCTTCTCCCCCTCAATTAGGTCAGGCAGACCCATGGTTGATCAATTCCATCCCCTTGACCTAATTTGGGGTCCACTTGGTCCTGTGTGGTCCCACAACCTATTGAAGTAAATTTCCAAGTTTTCACAAGGATTTCTAGGACTAGGTATCTTCCTTACAGTTCTTATCCTCAAATCCTAGCCCTTGAAATCCTCTTGGCCCTTCCTAGGGAGCCTCATACCTTGCTTCTCAAGCAAGAAAACCATACAATTGAGTGTCTCTTGTGAATAGGCCTTAGGAATCACTCCTCGTCCTTTCGTTGACTCATTCATCTACTAATTCACTTTATATTGTATCTCCTCCCATCAGGGAAAGTGCGTAAATATCAGGGAGCCTAACTGAGGTGACATTGGGCTATTGTTCCATTTTTTCCCTTGACATAGCAGTTGCCCTTTAGGATCCCCTCCTAGGACCCTTGCTAGTTTGAGCGGTAATAGGGAGCATTCAAAAGATGTTCTCTTGAATAGGCCCAATGGCATATTAGGTGGATATTTTGAATGTAGACAATGGAATTCTTTTGAATAACATTAATTGCGCTGAGAGGCACATTCTACAACCCAATATGAGGGGGATGTGTAAGTATATCATGTCTCCAATAAAATAATAATAAAACTAAAAGATTAATGTCAACCCAAAACACAAATGAAAATAACCATATAGATAAAAAAAAACTACAATGCAATTCAACACAAAGAATCGAAAATCCCGCTCCAAAATATTTTAATATTTCTTTTAATTAAATATTTGTAAAATAAATCTTTAAAAGGAAAAACCATATCCTATGGATATATTAAAATCTTTAAAAACATAAATATTTCCATGTCAAAATTGTAATACTTGAAAATATTAATTTGATGTATTTTGATATTAATTTAATGTTTGCATGTCGAGAAATTTGATCCTTCTCGACGCAAAATAGATATAAAATTAGATTGATGTAGACTAGCAATATTTACTTGTGGCACCCTTCAGGGTAAAAGAAAAAAAAATATAGTTTGATTATTTTATGGAGTCTCGGAGGAGGTCAGGATAGTAAGTGGTTGGGTTGATGAGCAGGCCCCTTGGACCCACATGCTTTTGCGAGAACGACTTGTGGTAATCGCATATCGAGGCAAGCCTACTGTCATCAGTCCTAACCTTCCTTAAATGGGCTTCTTAATGAGGTCAGTTGATATTTTCGACTCGATCGACGAAGTCAGTAGTCATTTTTTGGTTGGAGACACCGCATTCGTGGGCTGGGTTGCATTCTGCCCCCAGAACCCACAATAGCGTGGTAATTCCTTGACATGGCAAGACAAACCTTGGAGTCCCTAATCCCTCCTGAAAATGGCCTCTGGCTATGTCCCTTGTCACTTTTATCTTTTTCTTCTCCGTTTTTTTCTCTGTTTTTTCTTCCCCGGTTACGCGAGTTTTGGCATATCATCCCACGCTCGATCCATATATATATGATACCCCTAGGGTTCCCACTAATATTTAAAATGAGATCATTATTATCATTGAAATTGCTAACTCAATGGGGTGTTCAAAATAAGGATGATGGCATAGCTTTGTATAAGTTCAAAGGATGATTAGGGTGATATTCCAATCAAGCTTCAAGCGCGTGTTTGAAAATTATTGATGGGTTATTTCAATATGAATTAATGATTATTTAATGTATTTAAATGAGCTAAGGTAAGATCCTTTTTATTAGTCTTATAAAAGTGAGAGAGGAGATCCATTTGAATGGGAAAGGGAATTGAAAGACACTAAAGGGTTAAGAGCCATGTGTTTATTTCTCTGGTTATGTCTTTTGGGTGTCTTCAATTTTCTTTGGTCAGAGATAAGGTTTGAGAGCCATATATTTATTTCTCTTTTGGGTTTCTTTAACTTTCTTTTCAACCAAAAAATTTATTCCAAGTTCATTGGTTAGTTTATGTTATCATCTTTTATTGACTTTGCTTTGTTGTTTTCTTTGCATAGCTCTTTTGTTTTCTCTATCTATCCACATGGTGGATAAATTTAAGGAAAAGAGATTTACATTAGAATGAAGATACCCTTCAAAGCACTAATATGGTGCTATGGTCAATGTCTATGGATATTCATTATTCATGATAATGAGAAAACAATGTGCATCCCAAAATGTAAGCATAATGAATCTCTTGACATAACAACATACAAATGATGAATTAGAAACCGAGCATGGTATGTTGAGGATTTGGTTTTTAATTTGTGTAAGGATTCTCCTTAAACCAACATGCCCCCGATACCTCAACTCATGACATCTTGCATGAGGAAGAGACACCACACAATTCCAAGGGAGTTATGGAAGTGTATCAACAATGTTACCTAGAGGAAACATTTAGTCAACACCTTTTTTTTAGTTTTAATTGTATTTAAACTATATTTTATAGATATTTTACATACGTTTATATTGGTTTGCAGAAGTAATAAACAACAATATTAATTTGGTATATGAAAAGTTTGAAATTGTGTTTAATTTAATATTGCACACTTAAATCTACTCTAAACTTTGATATAACTTCTTTAATATATTATTTAATTTAATATTGCACACTTAAATCTACTCTAAACTTTGATATAACTTCTTTAATATATTATTTTCCCGTTTTAATTTAAAAAAACTTTGATATAACTTCTTTAATATATTATTTTCTCATTTTAATTTAAAAAAATATATATTAAAATTAAAATATATTATTATTCAATAGTAATAGTTATTAATAATTTTATTATACAATGAAATTATTTGTAACTATATATGGGGTAATTGGTGTAAATAATATTCTTTATAAAATGAGTTTTTATTTAATAAAAAATAATGTTATAAAATATTTTATTATTTAATAAAACATAATATTAATTTTTAATTAAACAAAAAAATTACAAAAGTTAAAATAAATAATTTAATTTTTAAAATTTGATAAATTAAATATTACTTAATCAAAAGAGGAAACCTTAATTTCTTTAGCTACCAAATAATTTTTGGGAGATTTTTAGCTTCATGACTTTTTTCTTTCTTTCTTTACGAAGCCCTTTCATTTTTGTGTCATTGTTGCAGATCTGATAAATCATAGGAAACTTTTTTTGCAATAGGGATCTTCTTGCATCCAAGTTGAGGCCATCGCTTCAAAGATCTTAAACTTTTCGTTCTTCGTCAGGCCATTCTCTTGGGGTACCTTTTGTTTACAGTTGAAAGTCATTGATCTTGTCTCCACACTCACAACCAAAATCCTCTCTTTCTTTATGCAACTCCTACATGAAGGCGGGCAGCTTCAAGAAATCTATTCACTCAGAAATTACATCATAGCCAAGGACACTTTAATATTCTTAGTTTTCAGATTATATGGCAGAGCGAAAGGCTAGGGTGCACCCTCTTCCTCTCAATCTTGATCCTTTAAAGATGCTCTAAAGCTAAGGCCCTCACAATTGAATCCTAGAGACCTCTTAAGACCAACTTTCATTGTGGAACAGGGAAAAGATATTCCAACTATTGAGGTGGATCATCCCCAATCTAACATTACTTGCATAACATATAAGAGGAATGCCTTATCGTTTTAATGGGTTTTGGTCATCGACATCTCCACTTCGGGAATGGGTGCACTAAACCTGGTCACCATATACATAACTAATTTTCTATTTGAAGGGTTTCTTTGTGGTTTATTTCAAAAATCTAAAGGATTGTCAAAGGGTTTTTTTATTAAGGACCGTAGTTTTGGGGTCGCTCTGGCCTCTCCTTTCAACCATGGTTTCTTGAATTTAACCCTTTATCCATGATAGCTTTGGTCACTCCAGTTTGGGTAAGAGTTCGTAATATACCCATTTATTTAGTAAATCTAGATATTTTAGCCGGTGTAGGAAACTCATTTTACCATTTTATTAATATATACATAGATAAGCTTGGGACAGGTATTATAACTTTTGCTTGCAGATGAGTTGAAATAGATCTCAGCGAAGAGCTTGCTAGCCAAATCCTCATCAATTAGAATGGCCTAGTTTATTCGCAGTCGGTGGACTACAAAAACACATCTTTTTGCTACAATATATGTCAACAATCAGGTCATCTCTACAATGTTTACCATTCTTCCCAAACCCCCCCCCTCTCAATTACCAAGAAAAATAATCAAGGATGACAAGAACCAAAAGATCCAAGCAGATCTAAGAATTTTTCAGCTGGCATAAAAAATTACATGTAGCAACAAAGAGCTTCTACAAACAAATCAAGTTCTTCAGCCTCAACTTAACCACATGCAGTGCCATCTCATCCCTTAGACTCTAGGGTCCACCCCTCGAATGGAGACGAAAGAGACACATCAATGATCTTGGCTTCATCAACAAGCGGGCACAAAAATTTTCATGAATAAGATCACTCAAATAGCGATAAAGAAGCAACCACTATTGCGGACCCTCCGAAATGGAATGTTGAGATTTGTAGCTTAGGAGGCACTCCAAGCCTTGAGGATCAAGGGTTTGGAGGAAGGAGCTCCACAAGTGTCCTTGTGGGCTTGAAACCCAAGCTTGATGTTTTGCACCCAAAGTTGTTGGGCTGAAACTGTGACGTGATTTGGATATGTGATGGATGGAGATAATAGAGGATGTTGAGATGAATCCAACGCAAAGAAAATCATCGAAATTTGAGTTGTCTATGTGGAGATATTAATTTTTGAAGTTAATGTGTGGGTTTGGTCAAGGTTGGCTAGGTGTTTAGAGACCTTGTGACAAGTTGTCAATCCCACACATGTGACTTGATGGAGCCCTTGTATTGTGTATAAATATAAAGTGGAGGAGAGTCATTTAACACATCCAAGAAGCATCTTTCATAGTCTACACATTAAGAAAAACAGTGCGAGTGTAGGAACACGAGTGCAGGAATGTGTGAGTGCAGGAATGCACAAGTGCATGCAACGTGGGTGCAGGCAGTGCGAGTGAAGATTGAGCGTGTAGCAGACTGCACTAGGGTGACGTAGAAGAGCAGGGCTAGGTATGTATTGTATTGATGTGTTAAGGTTGAATTGATGCTAGTGGATGATTTCCTAGGAGAGGACAGTTTGGAAGTCTGTTAGAAGCCATGTGGAAGGGTTTCCTAGGTGTTGGATGCCCTAACTAGGAGCAGATGCTACAACAAGTATTGGTCACTCATGGATTGTTGGAGGGCAACGTGAGAGTGGATCAACTGTGGATGGTGATTGGGCATTTATGTTTTGCTGGAGGACAGTGTGATAATGTCCAAGTTGGAGCCCGGTGTGCACCATCTTCATGGACCTAGGTGGTTGCTAGAGTGGCAGTTGTTGAGCTCAAGGGTTGACGAACCAAAGGAGCAGTTGAGCAGCCCTAGACTTGTGTGTGGAGAAGGAATTCTACAGTAGATGATGGGCAGTCCTCCTAGCCCCTGTTCATTGTAGGAGATGGACATCTTATAGTGATAGGTTGTAGCCCTTCGTGCCCTATGTTGGCCTTCATTGGAGCCGCGCAGGAAGACCATAGTGGGATGAAGTCCTTAAGTAGCTGAGGAGCAGCAAAGGGAAGTTGATAATTTTTCACAAGTGGAGTTGTGAACAACTCGACAGGAGTCTCGATGTCTTGATGCGTTGATGGATGAACGATCAACTAGAGAACAAATTGATAGCCGAGGTTTAGTGGCTATATGGACTTGGAGCATTGATAGAGGAAGGAGCTGCAGATCGAGAGCTGAAGGATCGGGTAGACACAGGGTACGACCGAGAGGAGCTGAGAGAGTCGACTACATCAGCCAGATGATCAGAGTATCTTATTGAGGGTAGATTGGTTATTGATGGATTGACATCAAGCCCCAATTTTGTATCTTGTATCAGTGGATGTATGAGGGCCATTATCCCTGGTACGGGAGCCCTAGACTGTTTTATTATATGTTGATTAATATAACGAAGTTGGGTTATTGTACAAAATTGTAAAAATTTGTCTATATTTTGTGCATGTGTGATTTACTACTATTTGGATTTCGCTGTGCAAAGTAGTTTTGTTGTGATTCTTGGTTTGGTAGCATCAAAGATTTAAGATTCTATCCTAGACCCAAGGTTGTGGAAAAACAACATGGAATTGCCTCAAGTAAATGCAACCATTGTCTCCACGTCATATATTCCTAACAACTCCTCAATTTGGATTGATGTTTGAAAGAAAAAAAGAAAAAAAGATCTTCGGAAAACGCCATGATCATTATTGTCCTCAAAGACCAAGACCATAGTAAATGTATTGAGATTGTCAATCTTAAATTAGCTTGTCTTCTAATTTGATTTAGTTAGATTTCTGCGAGAACCAACCGACCCAAATTTCTTAGTTTTCATTTAATCAAAAAATTAGTAAACTAAATTAATATTTAATATAATAATATTATTTATTAAATAATAATAATAATAATAATAATAATATTTACATTATTATTTAAAATTATTATTTTATAATTACATATAATTATACTTCTTTTTACTAACATTCTTTTAATTAAAATTCATAAAAAAGTTATTAAAAATTATAATACACCTAACTAATCAACCCCAGTTTCTAGGTTTCTATAATGTTCATAATTAATAAATTTGATGATACCTACCATATGTTCGCAAGTACCTTTATAATGCGTTAAAGTCTTTTGTCCCACTAAAAACCTTTAAGTAATCAATGAGTACTCGAGATATGGAATTTACAAATAATTTTGAGCATCCCGTCAACAAGGACGGGTTCCCTCCTTTTGTTTATTATTACTCCTACCAAGTGGGTGGAGGGGAAGGCATCTAGTCAACCAGGCTAGGTGTGGGTTGAGTTTAATTATTCTTTAAAAAGGAAAAGCATAAGAAAAAGTGATTGAGTTTAATTATTCTTTAAAAAGGAAAAGCATAAGAAAAAGTGAATGAAGAAAAGGAAAATGTAAGCGAAAATTAATAATATGAGTGGAAAAAACAATGGTATAAATGATATAAATAATGAATATATAAAGATATTAGTAATGTATACACTAATTAATTTCAATTTAGTTACTCAAATTATATCAAAATGTTAATTATAGAAAATAATATATAATATGAAAAGTACTTTACCATGTGAGAAAGTAGTACATTCTGAACAAGACTTTCTTTTTTCTTTAGAATTAAAGCATGATATTTTTTTTATTGCATAGTAATTAAGAAGAAATTAGTTTTGTCATGTTGTTAAAGAGGTGATTTGGATTGAAACAAGGGAATAATTGTTGAATTGAGGCTTCTGTGATCCATATAAATTTTTGAGAGATTTTTCGGCGTAAATCACATGAAATTTCATTTGTTGACGCGTTTCGAACCAACATGTGTGGTTCATCGTCAAGACAAGTTGAAAATCAACATAATAAATTTTCTAGACCTTTTTAACCGAATGGGAAAGGCAAAGTCGTCCTTAAATACTAAATACTCTTAACATTGCCCTAAATTTGGTTAGTCAATCTACAATCATATCAAATTTCATATGAAAAATCCACGGAAATGTAGAAGCACAGAGTAGAGGGAGGAAGTCTGGAGAGCCCACATTCAAAGTGTGGAGATTAGCAATAACTCTACATTCCACATAAAAGTGGTTTCCATTGTTGATCCAAGCACAAATTCTATATTATGATGACTTTGGATTTTAAAAAACCTTTTTGACATTTCAGTACACAATATTCAATTCAGCTACTAATAACGACCATAACAAGGCAGAGTGTGTAGGAAGATGCATGTGTGGAGCGAGGAACACAAACGTCTGCAGTCCCACACCTTTGCACTTCCAGATAACGTTTAATTTTTATAATTATTATAAAAAAATATCTTAAATGAAAAACCCGCACTCCAACTCGACACCTCTCTATTAAAATTTGAAATGGAGTAATATCAACTTAACATTATTATTATTATTAAATGTGGCATTGCCACTGCTAGATACGTTCCACATGTAACATGAAAGAGGGAAAACCCACCACAATCCATCAAAGTCCCATGAGAATTTGATGAGAAAAAAGGCCCTACTAGTGCATATTGATACGTTCTCATCCTATTAAATATTGAATTTTTGTATTATAATATAATAATCATAATCAATATTGTTTCTTTATTAATTTAACATTATTTGATACGTTCTCATCATATTAAATATTGAATTTTTGTATTATAATATAATAATCATAATCAATATTGTTTCTTTATTAATTTAACATTCTAGGCTGCAAATGTCATGGAGACTAGTCGGGATCTCGTCTTTCCTGCATGTTACTGTGGAAATACATGTATCAAAGACTAGGAGTATATAGAACGCTTCACAATTGTGCTAGTGCTAGATTTTGGGGTTGAGCAAACCAATTTCCAACTAGGTGTTGAGGGTGAATAATGGATTTCGTTTTGGTCTCAACAAACTCAAAATGATGTCAAAGGCAACTTGCGTTTCCATTTAATTGGTTGTTATCTTTTTGCTCAAACTCTAATTTATATATTGTAAGACCTATCGTTGAACACGAAATGAATAGTTTGCTTCTTATATGTAATGGAAAATTTCTCTTTAATACAAATATTGCTCTATTTTCACTATATGTCTACAATTGTAGTGCAGTTGAGTAGCATAAAGGCAATGAAAGCCTAGAGGAGGGCCCATTCTAAGGAACTACGCTGCGATATTTGTGTGTATACACATGTATGTGTATATCTCATTTCAGTGTGATATTTGTTTATCAACATATGCATACATTTTATTTTGTTGTTGTTCAAAATTGCTAACATTGATATTCGTGAAGGTTACAATACTTTCTTTGTTTTCATAAGAGCAATAGTTGAGTGTGGTGTTAATTCATCAAGCACGAAATATTGTAGGAGTGTGGTGTTAATTCATCGAGCGCAAAGTATTGTAGGATTACAAACAAAGTTATTATCAATCATTCCTTTTCTTTATTGTTCTCCTTGCTATTAAAGTAGGATTGTAATTGTTGAACCACATAGTTATGTTATTGCATTATTCATTGATGAAATTATACACAAGTACATAAATATCTTTTTAACAATGGGTTAAATTTAAGAGCTCTCTTAGATTTGGCTATGGGATGCACACATACAAAGGTGACACTAGTAGAAAATGAGAAATTAGTGATTAGGTGACTAAAAATGTTAGTCACCATAGCTTTTCCAAGTGCAATACTACCAAAAATGAACAATCTTAAGTGACTCAACTAAACACGACTAACATAAACAATTAATTTAGTTCGAGGTTAAAATATACGACTAGATAATAAGTAATACAAATAAAAATGATTAACTTGAATGATTAATTTATTCTAGAAATAAAAATACGACTACCTAACAAGTATTACAATAATATGTCCCGATGGGGGTGATCATGGTGAGGGACAAATGGTGGCGCGTTGGATAGTGGAGCCATATGGGCTCCCACACACCACACGGATGACTTAATGGGCCGTTGGGACCCAGACCCTGCTCCCCGCGAGTATTACATAATGCAGTGCAGAGGCAAGAGGGTGGCTAGTTGTAAACATTGGGCGATGAGGAAAGAGTGTTGGGTGAGACAGATTTGCAGGTTATTGGTGTCCTGGCTTAGGTCGTGGCTTGGGGCGGCAGTTCAGGAGAGTTCATCGCATGCGAAGAGCTGGAACTTGCAGATAATTTGGCCATGGGATCCGAGCAAGGAATTCTCTAGTTGGTGTGATAGGTGGCACCGTTCTGGGGTTGGAGAGACTTGTGGATGGGGACACAAACATCATGCCATTATCAGTTTGGATATATCTCTGGTTCGTGGCATCTGCTCTAGAGAGTCAGCGTGGTGGGGAGCATGGGTTTTGATACCTTCGCTGGAGCGGCTCGCCCAATTTCGGGAACAATGACGCACCTCCCAACTCCCTGGCAAATTATGGTCACGGTGCTGACATTCACTACTTAGGGCTCCCCGGCTCAAGAATGGTAAGTGAAGTTTTATTGTGTTTAGCTCAAATTCGACTTGTGTGGTGGGCTTCACAAGACAGGCAGTATCCTCCCTATGGCAGTGTGACTGGTGGTGGTGGTGCTGGCTGCATGCCAAGACAAAGAGGACGCGCTCGAAGGGGGGTGCCGACCATTGTATGGACAAACGTCCGCACCATGGAGAGCCTAGCTCGGAATCGAAGCTGACCGAGAGTTACCATTTCTATGCAGACGTTACCATGTCCCTAGGCCGCTCCCCAGGCCATGTCGAGGCTCTGGCCACCCTGGAGTCCATTGCGGCCCAATAGAACAACATCCAACTCAACATGGAAACTCTAAGGGAGCAAAGGTATGATGACAAGAATGAACTGGTGGTTTATATTAATGAACTCCAACATATGCAGAATGAGATCCTGGACTCCATAGAAGGCCTTCGGCGATAGCTCCGCCGCATAAACGACCATCTCTGTGCCTTGGGGACTCGGTTGGAACACATAGACTATCATACGCACGAGCATGCGGCGTTCTTTGCTACTCCTCCCTCATTTCCCCCCAACCTCCCTCCTTAACGTGTATTCCTGAGAAATGTTTCTTTGCTCCTTTTGTATCGGCAATAACCAATGACATGGGTTGTATTGGGTTCTTTTAAGGATTTATACTGTTCACAACAAGGTCTGTGTCTGCTCTTAAGCCTACAACAAAACCTTGTGAGATAGTAGTGATGTATTTTGATGTTGTGGCGATGATGTATTTTGTTGAATTTGATGATAAGATAATATAATGAAGTTTCTTTGACTCACAAAAAAAAGAACAACAATAATATGTATTAATTGTTTATGTTAGTCTTTAGCAATGTAAACTTTGAAATGGGAACTGTATCGAGTACCCGATTTTTTGAGTTAGAAAAAATCATTCGATTTTGAAAAGTGTTGATTCAGAATACACATTTTTTTTTTTGAGCATATTTTTGAAACTTTAAATTTTCTTATTCATCAAGTATGAGCATTTTTTTTAAATGTTAATGATTTTCATGTTGATTTTGAAAAGTGTTGATGAGGCATCAACCCCTTTTTGTAGAGGGTTTATTTTTGACACTTTAAATTTTCTAATGTATTAAGTGTGGATAATTTGTTTTAAAATTTTGGTAATTTGCATGTGGATTTTGAAAAGTATCAAACATTTTTTAAGGTATATTTTTGACAGAATTTTTTTGTAAATGTTGATTATTTAACCATTTTTCAAGTTGTTTAATTTCCGGAGAAAAGAATTAAAAACATTAAAATATTAAGGAAAAAAAAAAACAAAGGAAAAACACACAAAAAATTAAAAATAATAATAATAAGTAAATAAATTTATATATTAAAAAAAAAATAAAATAAAAAAGGCAAAATAAAAAAAGGACAAAAAAAAATCAAACATAGAAATGTAAAAATAATAATAAAAAAAAATTAATAGAAAATTTAAATTTAAAAAAAACATTAAAAAACATAAAAAATAATAAAAACACTTTTTTTCTTTCCCGTGGAAAAAGTTGTAATTTCCATTAATAAAGATGAAAATTACATTCTGCATATGCATAAGCATTACTTTGATATGGCACTGCCTGTCCAACCAAAAATGAAGAAACTGTGCATTCCTCCTCGCAGGGAGTTCATAAAAAGCAAAACACTTATAATTTAACTGTCTGTCCTCTTCACATAGGGGTAAGATAACCGTTAACTAATTACAAAAATCTCAAAAATGATTATCATCAAAAACTGTGTAAGAATTGTTTCATTCCCGTGCTGCTGTCATAGTGCTTTAGGGTCTACAAAAGGCCTGTGATAGTGCTGGTACACGACCCCATCCAGATCTTCGCAAATCATCCAAGAGTTGTCGTCCCTGATCGCTGCTTCTTTGGATAGGAAGTCAGCAGAGGTGTTCCGCTCCCTATAAATGTGATGACAAATGAAAGAGTCAAAAAGCAGGACAAGTTTATGTATCTCATCCAGTATATGCCTCAATGTGTAATCAGAACAAGTATGATTTTTGTTGATCCAGTTTATAACCAATTTTTAGTCACCATATAGTTGCAGGTTTGTGCATTGTTTTTGTAGAGAAAAAAGGATGATGTTTTTTGCAGAAACAAACTCGACATAATTATTGGTTCCCCTGCCTAAACCCATTTGTATTTTGAATGAATGGGTTTCGGATAAATGAAGGATCGCTCCCCCGCCACAACCTGTCTCCTGAGCTGAACCATCAAAATAAGCCCAAGGGATGGATTTGTTGATAACCTCTGTCTCAACAATCCTTGACTGGTTTGTATGGGACTCTTCGGGGATCATGTGATAGTTTTCTATGATTCTGTTATGTATGGAGGGCCAGTGGGGAAACTTCTGCGCGAAAATAATCTCATTCCTTGCTATCCATAGCTCCCAACAGATTAACAGAGGTAGGTTCCTTTCCTTCCCAGATGTGTCCCTCCACCAAGTGTTCCACGCCTCCTTGACTGTTGTCCCATGCCATCTAGTCCGAATGGAGAGTGATGTCAGGATGCCATTCCAAAGATCTTGTGCCAATGGGCACCCTAGGAAGAGGTGTTTTGTGTCCTCATTGTTGCTTCTGCATAGGTGGCACCAGAACGGTCCTGCAAAGGATCGCTTCATGATATTTGCCCCTGTAGGAACCTTGTTTTTTAAAATGGACCACAGGAGCAGTTTTGATCTGGGGGCAGCTTTGAGTTTCCAAAGAAGGTTCCATCTTATCTCGGAGTCTGGTGGCTTGAAGGGTTCCATTAGAACCAAGTATCCGAACTTGGGTGCATAGTAACCGTGTTTTGCAAGAGCCCAGATGAGCTCATCTTCCCCCTCCATGATCCTGATGTGTGCCTCCATTAGCATTGTAATGAAGCAGCTCCAAACTTGTTGCCACTGAGGGGGAATGTTTAGGGCTGCTCCCGATTTCCAGGCCTGCTGTGCTAAAGTGGAACGCTCATTGTCTGCAATATGACTGAGATATAGGATCCCCTGATCTGCAAGATGGATTCTCAGCTCCTCGGGGAGCTTGTGAACATTTCCACAACCCACCCATGGGTCCACACCCAGGCGCACTTGAGAGCCCGATCTAATTCTCTAGGTTAATCCATTCCTTATCAGATCCTTTGCTTTGATGACTGCTTTCCAGATATTGGAAATGTTCCCAATGGTACGTTGATCATGCCGTATCTAATCTAGGGGGTTATGTATTTTGAAGTGACAACCTTCATCCAAAGGCTGTCGCTGTTAAGGAGTTTCCAACCCATTTTTGTTGCTAGCGCTTTTGAGAAAAAATCCAGTCTTTTTATCCCCCAACCCCACCATCATTTAGGCAGCGCCAAAGTCTCCCATCTTGTCCAGGAAAAGATTCGGCCTATCTGGTTCCCTTTCCACAAAAACCTGCAACATATTTTCTAAAGCCGGTCCAGGATGCCTCTGGGAATCCAAGCTAGGGTCATCCAATAAACAGGGGTTGCTTCTAAAACCGCTTTGATCAGGATTAGTCTGCTGGCTCTGGACAGATATTTGTGGTACCAAATATTCACCCGCTTTTCCACCTTTGTGATGAGCCAAATCCAGTCTGCAATCTTATAACCAAAAGGCTTTAGACAGTACCCCAGATACCTCAAGCCTTCTTCGAACGGGAGGGTGACAAAGCGAAATCTCCTGAGAGCAAACAGGAGCTCATTTTGTGTGCATCCAAGCTTAGACAAAGTAAATTTTGTGTCGTTTAAAACCATTCCGGTGGCCTTTTGAAAAACCCCCATGACTTGGTAGAGAGATGTGAGGTCTCCCAGGCTACCATCGAGAAAGATGAGGACATTGTACACTAAAAACAGGTGAGTCAAGAACAGGGAATCAGAAGCTTTGATACCCTTAAGGCGCCCATGTCTATGCTCTTCATGAATAAATCTGCTGAGGCCTTCCATGACTAGGAGAAACAGGAGCGGAGACAAGGGGCATCCTTGTCTAAGGCCCCTTTCTGCATGAAAGAGAGGGGAGGCCGAGCCATTTATTAACACATAGTAGGGAACATTGGTTATGCAGCTCATGATCCATTTGATAAAGGAAAAGGGGAACCTGATGTGAGTGAGGAGCAGGCGGAGGTAGAGCCAATTGACCCTATCAAAAGCTTTAGAGAGGTCAATCTTTAGGATCATTCCTTTCAATTTCTGGTGCTGGACAATATGGAGGAGTTCCTGAGCAGTTCCTATGGCCTCGTGAATTTGTCGATTATGCAGGAAGGCAAATTGTTCTTGTGAGATGTGGAGGGATAGGACCGGCTTCAAGCGATTAGCAATGATTTTGGCTATAATTTTGTAAATGCAGTTGCAGAGGGATATGGGTTTGAAGCCATCAAAGGAGGAGGGCTTGTCCGATTTAGGGATGAGGGCGATGAAAGTAGCTTTTAGGCTGCATGGGATCCTCCCTCTCTTTCTGCTATCCTCGATGATTTGAAGGAGGTCTGCCCCCAACACCTCAAAGAAAGTCACATAGAATTCTACGGTCCAGCCATCCGGCCCCGGGCTCTTTTCTTTCTTTAACATTTTTAAAGTATCTTCCAGCTCTCTCATAGATACTTCTCCCTCTAAATCCAGTTCCATCTCCTGCTCAACAAACCTCGGGAAAAGCTGCACCGTTTTCATCACTTCTGCCAGGGAGGCATAGGGGGGTGACTTAAAGATATTTTGAAAGTGCGAGCATGCTAAGGCGGCCAACTCTCTGAAGGATTGTACAGACCTCCCCTCCGAATCCTTAAGCTCCCAGATGGTGTTTATGGCCTTTCTGCCATTCGCATGCTTATGGAAGAATTTAGTGTTGTCGTCCCCCTCCTTTAACCAGATAGCCTGCTTCGAGCCTCCAATTCGCTTCTCTGTTTTTCAGTATTTGGGTTCTCTTTTGAAGCAAAGCAGAATATGTGTCTTTTTGTTCTTGGGTCCTCAAGACACCACCAGTGTCCTCCTCAAATAAAAGAATGGTCTTCTCCGCCTCCTGGAGGGTTAGTTCATCCTCCTCCTTTTTCTTCTGAGCCCAAGACTTGGATAAGTTCTTCGGTTCCTTCATATTGTTGAGGAAATTCTGAGTTATGTCCCTCGATGTCCCAGGAGGGTGAGCCTTCCAGAAATCCTTCACAAGCTTGATATAATCCTGATCTTGCAGCCAGGTAGAATTGAACTTGTAAGGGGCCTTTGGCTTACTAATGACATCCTGCATTTCTAGGTAAATAGGTCGGTGGTTCGATAGCCTGCCCGAGCTTACCCATTGTCTAATGTAGAGTCCTCCATTGATCAAGCCTTCTTTAGTGAGGAAGCGATCAAGTCTTCTGGCCAAACTTGCTTCTCCCACTTTGTTATTTCTCCAAGTAGGCTGCTTTTTTGCTGAAGGGACATCAATGAAGTTGTGGGATTCCAGGAGGTTCTCAAAGAGACCCGACATAGGGTCCACCTGTGCATGATTTCCCCAGGATTCTGAATATCCCAGAGAGAAATTGAGGTCTCCCCCAATGATGATATTATCTTGAAGGAGGAGGAACGAGTTGAGGAGAGGTCTCCAGAAAGCCATCCTGTCCTGGCATGGCCCATACACATTGAGAATCTTGTACTCTGATTCAAGGGTTGGGGAATATATGTCTGCCCCCAGAAAGCCCCGGCCGCCCCATACACTCAGAGTTTTAATTGTTCTGTTGCAAATGCCGAGGGATAAACCCCTTGATCTACCCGAGGCATCGAGAGAGTAAAAAGACCAACCATGGAGCCATGAGGAAAGAAGGGAGGACACAACATAAACAAAGCCAAGGGTTTCTTGGAGGAAAATGATGTCGACCTGCTTAGAGGCAAAAAGGCGCTTGAGTGCTAGTTTTTTGTCAGGACTAGCCACCCCGCGACAATTAAAAGAGAGGAGATCCATGTAGGGGGGGGGGCAATAGTGCAGTGCTAGACTATATGGGTTAGATGAGAAGGTTGAGAGGGGGGAACCTGAGGGGCGCGAATGGGGGAACCCGGGGAATCAAATGAAACAGACTGCATGATAGAAGGATTAACAGAAGCACCATTGGAAGAAAATATAGGGGAGAGGGGAAGAGAAGACATACCCGTGGTGTGAGTGTCCCCTATGGCCGCCGGTTCTCTGGTTAGAGGCGGAGAGGGAGGCCGGAGAGGAGCCTTTCCATGCTTCTTCCTTTGGTCCTTCTCGTGAGTCTTATCCACCTCGGTCTGCTCCGAAGGGCTCGGATCTTCTCTTTCAGTGGCCGAATGAGGTTCCTCCCATGGAGAATGAGCATCCTCAATGATTCCCACTGGTTTTTGCCCTCGCTTATTGACCAGAGGGCAGTCCTTGTACACATGCCCCACTTTGTGGCAACATCGACATCTATAAGGAATGCCCTCATAATCCAGAGGCTACTTCCGAGTAAAGGACCTCCATTGAATCGTTATGAATTCTTGTAGTCCTCCTCGAGTATCCATGTGAACCAGAATCCTGGCGAAGACCATCTTTCCCGTGGACAGGTATGACTTGTCTGATTCCATATAAGAGCCAATGGAATTCCCAATTCGCCTGAATATGCCCTCCGACCAAAAATGTAAAGGGAGGCCAGGTAATCTTACCCAGATCAGCCCGACTCCGAGTTGTTTCGTGTTCGGATCGAAAAGCGGGGACCATCATTTCAGCAGGACCGGGGCATGTTCGAAATGCCAATACGACGAGAGAACCCAGTTCGTGAGGTCAGGCCTAGAGAATCTGAGAGCAAACCAACCCTTTACAAACATTTGCACAGTGGGTAGATCCGCCAGATGATTCCCCCAGACCTTCGAAACCAATGATTTCAGACAAACCGCTGTGTAGTTGCAGCTCCTTACTCTGTCGACCAGGACTCTATCGGAAAAATCCATAGTCTCTCCCAGCCGTATGTCTTCCTCCAATCTGAGGAAAGTGTCCACTTCCTTTGTTCTAAAACACCGTGTCTTCTTGGCAGTCCTGTCCTCAGCTGCAGGATTCCCATGACCTTCTGAAGCATGCTCTTGGACGGGGGGATTCACTTGGGGGGGGGGGAGAAGCTACAGGGAGACTTTCCGCAAGGGGGGGATACCTGTGAAACTGCCAGGGGAGGAGGGGGGAAGAGCACGATGGGTGCAGCGGAGTCAAGGATGTCGGGGGGGCACGGGGGGAGGGAGGGTTTACGGAAAAACCAGGATGAGAAAACTAACCAGGGGCTGGGGACGAAGGGTTAGGGTTTAGGCAACCCGTAGCAAACCTTAGGGACGGCGGGACGATGGGGGAGATGAGAGTGACAGCCAGGTAGGAGGGTCATCCAGCAGGATAATCTGGTGGTTTGGTGGTCCAGAGAGCGTGGGGAGTCCTGAGATGGTCTCATGCAGGTCCTCGCCAAAAGAGATGGACCCCAACTTAGCTGGTCTCGAGGTCACCCAGATAGCGTCTTCTGCTATTTCTTCCTCCAAATAATCAACCATTTCTAGATCCATCGTTATCCGGGTGAGGTAAACGCCAGCTGCCTTGGTAATCATTAGAGGAAGGAGCTGCCCATCGACAGTATCTGATGAGGGAGGCCAGAGGTCAGCCAGCAGTATCGAAGAGCGGGAAAACGTAATCAGGTAAAAGAAATAGAGTAAAAATCCCAAAACTGCCAATGGTAAAAGGTAAAAGGCTGCACATGCGATGATGGGGACGTGTATGCTCCTGGTACAAATGGCTGCGTCCTTTTGCTACGTCCACGCACCTGCTAGCCATGATCGCCTGCTAAACGAGCCCGCGCCTCCATGATCCTTCCCCGTCTTCCCTGCTTCCCTTCCCTCCAAAACACTTAAAATAAAACATTAAAATAAAAATAAAATAAATAAATAAATAGATTAAAAACAATAAATAAATGAAGATTTCAAAAACATAAAAGAAAAAATCTCCCATGTGGCTGCCCAACGAGCCCTGGGGGTGGTAAGGCTGATTCTCGAATCTCTGCCTTGCCACACCCATCTGACCTTGCCACCCTTGGGCTCATTGGGATGCGGGGGTGTGCGGGCGAGAGCTGAGCCAACTGCCACCTCGCCCACCCCCGCGGCCTTGCCACCCCTAGGCTCGTTGTGCCACGGGGGTGGGCATGGACATAGTTGCACGCAGGTCCCTCTCCGCACACCCCCGCTACCCAACATGCTTTGTGGTGGCAGGGTCAATACTCACCCGCAAGGTTCGTTGGGCAGCCAATGGCAATTTTATATATATATATATATATATTTTTTTTTTTTAAATTTGCTTTTAATTTGTCTTTTCTATTATTATTTTTTAATGTATTTATTACTTCTTCTTTTTTTAATGTTTTTTGTTTTTTGTTTTTTTTAAAGATTATATATATATATATATATATATATATATATATATTTAATAATATTTATTTTGGAAATATTTTCTTGTATTTTTTTTTTGAATTTTTTTTTATCATTTATAAGTTTTTTTAATTTTTTTTTAATGCTATATATATATATATATATATAGTTTTTATTTATCTTTTATATATATAGTTTTTGTTTTTTTTGCCATGTTTTTATTTATCTTTTATATTTTAATATATATTTTTATTTACTTGTTATTCTTTTTTTACATTTTTTGTGTTTTAGTTTTTATTTTTCTCAATGTTTTAATTTTTGTGTTTTTTTAGTCATGTTTTTTTTTTATGTTTTAATATATATTTTTATTTACTTATTATTATTATTATTATTTCAATGTTTTAATTTTTAATTTTAATTTTTTCTTTTCTAGTAGGCTTCATGTCACTCCATGACAAGCAACCCAATCCCATTATGTGTCAATTTGGTAGTTGATTTTAAAGTTTTCATTATAATGGATCGAGTCTGACCCCATAATGTGTCAATTTCATGGTTGATTTTTCATTACAATGGGTTAGTTCGCCTACATTACGTGTCAATTTGATGGTTGATTTTTAAATTTTTGTTGCAATGTGTCAAGTTGTCTTAGACTAAGATTTTAAAGTTGTTATACTTTTAGCATTTGAAAAAAAAATAAAAATCCTTGGTATAATGACTCTGTTATTCAGGTATTCATTTTTAATGTTTTTAGTCATAGAAAATTTTCATAATACCATGGTTGAAATATGTTGAAAACTTAAGGTTTTCTATAGTCATGATCTTTGGTTTTAATTTCATGGTTGAAAATTTGTCAAAATTTTAAGGGTTTTCTGAGTCATGATATTTTATTTTGAACACCGTGGCTAGATATTATTGGAATTTTAAGGCTTTTCAGAGACGTGATGTTTTATCTTTAATGTCATGCTTGAAAATAATTGGAATTTTAAGGTTTTCGGAGTCATGATATTTTGTCTTTAATGTCATTGCTAAAAAATGTTGAAAATTTACCTCGAAAAAAAGACATTACAACATCAACACTTTTTTTAGGGTGTTTTTTGCACCAAAAAAATTGGGTTTTATTGGATCTTATTGTCATTTTTAAAAAATGTTGAAAAAAAAAAAAAAAAAAAAACATTATTCCAGCATCAACATTTTTCGTTTTTGGGTTGTTTTTCATGTTTTTTTGGGGTTTTTTGCTAGAGTGCTCGTTTTGAGTTTTCAGTTCTCATTTCATAGTTTACATTGTTTTTTTTTAATTGTGTCACTCCAATAATCTAATCTTACAAGTGATAGGGGATTCAAACGTTGTTATACATTTACTGAAAGGTTATACTTCCTTAAACTGTTTTTTATTTGATTAGTGGATGATTAAAGTTATGGAGTTGATTATAATCTTTAGGGTTATATCCTTTGACCACATCTACAGGAAATTAAATTCAAAGATTAACAGATTATCCAAAATAGGAGTGACTTTATAGTTGGATCAAATACATTATGAAGAATACCTACAACGAGAAGTGTTGGTTAATTAATATATGACACATTTCCTTTAGTTTAAAACTTAATTTTTCATGCATATCTAAATTTTTTAATATCAGGGTCATATCCATTGTATTTATGATACTAGTTTTTAACTTGATATCAAATTGTTTATCTAGTTTGAACATACATTATGAACATAACAATACTAGATTCTTATGAAATTGTTTTGAATCCTATGGATATTTTGATATTGCCCAAACATTAGATATTGCACTATTAGAATATCATGTCATACACGTGAAACATATTTAGTATGTGTTAGAGGATGTAAATTACACCTTTGTATTAATATTAATACAATTTGTGAATCACCAATGAATTTAATTCATTTCTTAAATTTGTACAAAACATAAAGAAAATATGAATGATAGAAACTGATATATGTTCATTCTTTGGTTATACAATTAATATCTGATATTAGGATCAAAGCTTGATAAGGGGAGCAAGCACTGAGCTCAAGATTAGGATCAAACCTATGGTTATGACCTTATTGGTTTACATAGAGATTAAAACCAAGAAATGAACTTAAAGATCAATATTTGAGCTATGATTAAGTTCAATACCTTACAAAGCTTAGAATTGAGAAATATTTTGTTTTTTTTTTTTGACTTTTCTCATTTATGTTTTAATCAATATTTTTTAATGAATTTTCATATCATTCCTAATTTGTGTAACAATATTTTTTAATGAATTTTCACATCATTGTTAATATTTGTGTAATAAGTTTCAACCAAATAATCATTTTTTAGTCATATTTTGGGAGGAAAATAATAGCGAAACTTTGGACCTCTGAGTTGCTCAGTGATTAGAAGATATTATTCTTGTGGTAAGACATGTGATGTGGGATCAACTGAGGATCTAATTCGGTAGCGTTCCTATAAAATTACCTTTCCTGAGACAATCTGACGTCCTGAACAACTTTCATTGGAGGCCCCTGTAATGGTTTGAAAGGTGGATTCATGCATTTTGAAAAACCTGTAGTAGATCCGAGCTCTAAGCAAGTGATTTGTGGATCCCTGAAGCAGAACTGAGCTACACGCAGGTCCCTCCCTGCACACCCCCGCTGCCCAACGTGCTCTGGGTGGCAGGGTTGATTCTCACCCCAAGGCTCATTAGGCAGCCAGGGGGAATTTTTTTTTTTTTTTTTAATTAAATTTGCTTTTAATTTGTCTTTTTTTTTTAAGAATACCAAATATCGTTGTTTTTTTTTTTCTTCTTAAATAATATTTCTTTTGGAAATATTTTCTTGTATTTTTTTTAATATATATATATATATATGTATATATATTATATTTATTTTATCATTTATAAGTTAATTCTTTTCTTTTCTTTTTTACATTTTTATGTTATATATATATATATATATATATATATATATATATATATATATATATATATATAGTTTTTATTTATTTATTTATTTTGCGATGTTTTTAATTTTTATTTTTATTTTTTAATATATATTTTTATTTACTTCTTATTATTTTTTACATTTTTTGTGTTTTAGTTTTATTTTTCTCCATGTTTTAATTTTTGTGTTCTTTTTAGTCATGTTTTTTTACGTTTTAATATATATATTTTATTTTGCTTGTTATTATTATTATTTCAATGTTTTAATTTTATTTTCTTTTGTATTTTTCATTTTTATTTATTTATTATTTTGATTTTGTTTTTGTTTTTTTTCCTGCAAGGTTCGTGTCACTTCATGACTAACAACCCAATCCCATTATGTGTCAATTTGATAGTTGATTTAAAATTTTCATTATAATGGATCAAGTCTGACCCCATAATGTGTCAATTTCATGGTTGATTTTTCATTACAATGGGTCAGTTCGCTTACATTATGTGTTAATTTGATGGTTGATTTTTAATTTTTTTGTTGCAATGTGTCAAGTTGTCTTAGACTAAGATTTTAAAGTTGTTATACTTTTAGCATTTGAAAAAAAAAATTATCCTTAGTATAATGACTTTGTTATTCAGGTATTAATTTTTAATGTTTTTTTAGTCATAGAAAATTTTCATAATGCCATGGTTGAAATATGTTGAAAACTTAAGGTTTTCTGTAGTCATGATCTTTTGTTTTAATTCCATGGTTGAAAAATTGTCAAAATTTTAAGTTTTTTTCAGTTATGATATTTTATTTTTAACACCACGGCTGAAAATTGTTGGAATTTTAAGACTTTTTAGAGACATGATGTTTTATCTTTAATGTCATGCTTGAAAATAATTGGAATTTTAAGGTTTTTAGGAGTCATGATACTTTGAACTTAATGTCATTGCTAAAAAATGTTGAAAATTTACCTAAAAAAAAAAGACATTACAACATCAACACTTTTTTCAGGGTGTTTTTTGCAAAAAAAAAATTGGGTTTTATTGGCTTTTAGAATAGCACTAGTTGAGTGCATTAATGCATCAACTGACTGTTAACTCACTATTAGTTCCTCAAACAATTTGGAACTAATTTAAATGGAATTAACTCAGTAAACTGAGTTAACTAATTACAACTCAAATATAACTCAATCTTATCTCCTTAATTTAAGGGATAACTCTTGCATGATTTAAGGGATAACTTAAATTTCTCCAACTAATTAATTTAAAATAAATTAATTAATTATTTCCAAGTAGTTGTTAAGACTAAATTCAATTTTAATTCACAATTTAATTCAAGGACAAATTAAATTGGAATATTCTTGTTGCCATATTTCAACACTCCCTCTCAACAAGAAAGAGATTATCCGCCACCTCGATCCTGTCTCTATGGAACTCGAATTTACACTTTGACAATGCCTTTGTCAAAATGTCAGCATCTTGCTCCTTTGTCGAAATATACTGTAGCAACATGATCTTTCTCGCTACACAATCTCTGAGATGATGATACTGGATGTCGATGTGCTTGGACCTATCATGAAATATTGGATTCTCATAGAGTTTGATACAACTCTGATTATCACAATAGATCATAGTTGGATCCATCCTCTCATAAAAAAAACCAACTAGGATTTTCCGCATCCAGATGGCCTCACATGATGCCTGACTTGCAGCCATGTATTCTTCCTCTGCCGAGCTGAGTGCAACCGACCTCTGTTTCTTGATGTACCAAGAAACTGTCACTGACCCAAGGTTGAAAATCCCTCCTGATGTACTCTTCCGATCTGATGGACCCCCTGCCCAATCTGCATCAGTGAAGCCCTCTAGCTTCACTCCCTCTATTCGTCTGTACCATAATCCATACTGAGATGTGCCTCTTAGGTATCTCAATACATGCTTTACTGCCTTCCAAAACATCTTGGTAGGTTGAACCATTGCTTAACTCAGCTGGTTCATTGCATAGCACAAATTTGGTCATGTGTTCATTAAGTACATCAATGAACCCACAAGCTGCCTGTACATAGTAGCCTCTACCACTTCTCTTGAAGTAGCAACCTCCTTCCTCCAGTTACCTACTAGAGGAGTCTGCATGGGCTTGCACTTCTCCATGTGGAATCTCTTGAGTATCTCATTGGCATACTTGCCCTGAGACACAAACAACTCCCCATCCTTCTGCCACACTTCCATGCTAAGGAAGTAATGCATGAGACCCATGTCTTTCATCTCAAATTCTCTTGCAAGTTCCTCTTTGCAAGACATGATCAACTGATCATCACCAGTCAATATGAGATCATCAGCATAAAGTATGATGATCAACAACTTACCTTTCACCACGATGTGGTATAGGTTCGCATCCGCTTCACTCTTTGTGAAGCCCAACCCGGTGAAGTAGTTGTCTATCCTGGTGTGCCAAGCACGAGGTGCTTGCTTTAGCCCGTACAATGCTCTCTTGAGTCACCACACATGCGCCTCACAATCAAAGGTTTCAAAACCTTCCGGCTGCTCTATGTACACATATTCCTTAATTTGGCCATTGAGGAATGCAATCTTCACATCCATCTGATGGATCTTCCAACCCATATGTGCTGATAGTGCCAACATAGGTATGATAGATGAGTACCTTACGACAGGAGCAAAAGTATCATCATAGTCAATCCCCTAGATTTGTGAAAAGCCACGGGCAACAAATCTTGCCTTATGCTTCTCCACACTACCATCAGCAGCTCGCTTTACCTTGTAAAGCCAACGGAAACTCACAACTGACTTGTTCTCTGGTCTCAGAACCACATCCCAACACTGTTATGAACTATGGAGTCATACTCCTCCACTATAGCATCAACCTAAATCGGCTGCTGCACTGCTTCCTCAAAGGAAGATGGCTTGGTGTCAACACATTCCCCAACAAGGGCCATGTATCCAGTGTACCTCTCAAGTGACCTCCTCTATCTGCGCTGAGAAGATGGTGCTCCCACATTCTCTCTCACATCCTCCAACAATCTGTCAGCTTCTCTTGTGCGCTTCCGTCCATCTCTGGAAGACTCTGCTTGAGTGGATGTCTCCACTCCTGGAACCTCTACATCTGGCTACTCCACATCAGTCTGAGGCTCCTCCTCCTTAGGAACCAATACTTCCTTCAAAGCCTGTAGTTGGAGCTCTCTCTCAAGGGAAACTCGCATGGCCTTCTGCTCATCAAACTTGAGATCTCTGTGAACCACTGTCCTCCCACTGGTAGGCAAGTACACTCGATAGTTGTGAGGTGTATCAGTGTACCCCACAAATATCCCAAACTCTGCTGTCGACTCAAGCTTCTTCCATGCATCCTTTGTCACATGGCAATATACCAATGAGCCCAAGATCCTGAAGTGACCCACATCTGGTCTCTTGCCATAGAAAGCTTCCTCTGGTGTTTTCATCCCAAGTATGCGATGCGGGCTTCTATTCTGCAAATAGACTGCTGTGTTTCATGCCTCAGCCCACAAGTGAAGTGGTAGGCCTTCGTCATGCAGCATTGTCCATGCTGCCCCTACAATAGTTTTGTTCTTCCCCTCGACCACCCCATTCTGCTATGGGTTATGCGGTGTCGTCAACTCTCGTTTAATTCTTTCCGCTGCACAGAAGTCCTTAAACTCTTGAGATACATATTCTCCACTGTTGTCACTTCTCAAGGCCTTGATCTTCTTCCTTGACTCTTTCTCGATCAAAACCTTTAACTCACAAAACTTTGTGAAAGTTTGGTCCTTCTTCTGCATGAAATAAATCCAGCATTTACGAGAATAGTCATCAAAGAAAATCACATAATACCTTTGCTTCTCTATGGATGCCGTCGAGAATGGTCCACACAAATCAGTATGAACTCGCTCTAAGATAGCCTCTACTCGAATGTCTCGATCATGAAAGGAAGACTTGGTGTACTTTCCCAAGGTACAACCTTTGTATGTGTCAACTTACTCAAGTTTACCTTTGGGAAGTCCTGTAGATATCTGCTGCATTATCTTCAAAGCCCCATGATGCAAATGGCCCAACCATCGATGCCACAACTCGCCAATGTCTTAGCTTTGCACCAATTCTGCTTTCATACTCAATGCTGCACAATCATCTACCTCTAGTTTATAGAGATTCTTCACCCGAATCCCTATCCTCTTGGTCTGACCATGTCTATGTGTCTTAGGAACGCCTTTCCTTTACTGAAGACAACATTGTAGCCTTTGTCCTCCAACATCGCGACCGTTACCAAGTTCTTCTTTAGTCCAGGCACATACATTACATCTGTCAAGGTGAGAGGAGCTCCATGCTCCCTCTGAAAAGCAACCGTGCCCACTCCTGAAACACTATACCTTCCATTGTCACCCATCTCTATGCGCATCTTGAGGTCTTTCTCCTCCAAGGCACTGAATAAATTTTTATCACCGGTCATGTGGAATGAGGCTCCACTATCAAGATACCAGACACAACCCATCATCGATGACACCATGCATGCGATGAGGGTAAAGTCCATTTCAAACTGAGAGGCTAATGCCTCACCTTCTGATCCTTCCAAGGATCCCTTCTTGGACTTCTTCGATGGGAAATTAGTCGCATAATGTCCCATCTTGTGACAATTAAAGCATCTTACTTTAGGCATGTCACCCTTCTTCCCTTCATGAGAAGAATTCGATTTGAAATGGGAAGCCTTCCCCTTCCCTTTCCTTGCCTTACTTGCTAAGCCTAGATTTTCTTCATCATCATTCTTAGATGAAGAACCATCTCGTGTGCTCCTCCTGATCTCCTCCTGCATAAGATTCGACCATAATCGTTCCCAATTCGGCAGTTTCCCCCTTCCATTCACAGAGTCCTGGTAGCTATTCTAACTCTTTGGAAGGCCAAGGAGAGCGAGGCTCACCATATCATCATTGACAGTAGTTATTCCCACACTACCAAGCTCATCTCTGCAGGTGGTGAGTTTTTTTAGGTATGTGGAAACAATATTGCCCTTCTCCATCTTGATTCTTCGAAGCTTATCCTTGAGTGCAAATTTCCTCTGGTCGCTACTGTTCGGGTAGAGGTCCTTGAATGCCTTCCACATTGAAAATGGAGTATCCTTCCCATGGAGACTCGAGACAATATGGTCTCGAACTCCCTCAAGGATGATCTGTCTCACCTTCGCCACACACTTCTTCCACTCAGCCAACTCTTGTGCATTAGTTGAAGCTGGCTTTGGGATTTCTTGATCAATGAATTCTTTCAAGCCATTGTATTCTAATACAACCTACATTCTATATTTCCATGCTATGTAATTTGAGCTACCTTCCAAGGCATACTCGAGTCTTAAGCCATAGAACGCCATTGGTCAACCTTGAAGTATGATATGAATTCGATTTTCACCTGCAACATCGAACGTCAAACTTCAAATTCTCTTCTCAGTATATTGTTCATAGCTTCGATACCATGTAGAAAATCTGTGATAGGTTAACCCAATAATTCAATATAAATCAAAGCAGAATACTATAACCTACTTCTACTATCAATTTGCAGAATATTAAAGATCGAGCTGAACAATATAACCAAAAGAAGAAGAATCAATGGCACAATACACATGAAAATACTTTGGGGAAAGTCTCAGATAAAAACCCCACACTATTGTATTATCATACATGGTGGAAATAAATAGGAATTATACAAAGCCTTAGCTCTCACAGCTAGCCAGCTCTCAGTACAATCCTCACATATGCTCATAGGCAATCTTGGCTTCTCTCTAGCCTTCCTTTCTGCCCTCCAGGCTCCTATTTCCTTGCGTTGTTCCTTGTGGATGATTAGCCTATTACCAAGTGGAAAAACAAGCCTTCAAAACTGCGCAATCCTCAAGGATGAATCCTTAATTGCATGCATGTGTTTTCTCCATGAGAAAACACATGCAACTGATAGTACACTGTCCTTTAACATTAATCTCAACTGGGTCTTTCTCAGAATAGACATGCATGAGTTTCTGATGAGGGAATCTTCAGTTAACTGGAGTAGCACTAGTTGAGTGCATTAATGCATCAACTGACTATTAACTCACTATTAGTTCCTCAAACAGCTTGGAACTAATTTAACTGGACTTAACTCAGTAAACTGAGTTAACTAATTACAACTCAAATATAACTTAATCTTATCTCCTTAATTTAAGGGATAACTCTTGCATGACTTCAGAAAGACTTCTAACTTGAATTTATTCAACTAATTAACTTAAAATAAATAAATTAATTATTTCCAAGTAGCTGTTAAGACTAAATTTGATTTTAATTTACAATTTAATTCAAGGACAAATTAAATCAGAATATTCTTGTTGCCATATTTCAACAATGAGGGTCATTATGAATTGTTGGTCATGCCTTCTTGCCTTACCAATGCACCTTCTACATTTCAAGGTTTGATGAGTTCCATTTTCAAACCCTTCCTTAGAAAATTTGTGTAAGTATTTTTTGATGATATACTAATCTACAACAAATCTTGGAAGGATCATGTTCAACATGTTGAGAGGGTGCTCAAACTATTGGAGGACAAACAATTATATGCAAAAAGCTCCAAATGTTTCTTGGGAGTACAAGAGGTGGAATATCTGGGTCATATTGTATCTCATGAAGGTGTTAAGGTAGACCCTAGCAAAATTAAAACCATTAAGGAATGGAAAATCACCACATCTATAAAGCATCTGCGAGGATTTCTCTGGTTGACAAGGTATTGTCGCAAGTTTGTTAAGAATTATGGGAGAATAACAGCACCTCTAACAACATTAATGAAGAAAGATGCATTTTCATGGAACCTAGAAGCAATGAAGGCCTTTGAACATCTTAAAGAGGCAATGTGCCAAGCACCAGTCTTAGCTACATCGGACTTCACAAAAACCTTTATTGTGGAATGTGATGTCTCAGGAAATGGAGTTGGTGTTGTTTTAATGCAAGAAGAAAGACCGTTGCTTTCGAAAGTCGTCCAATCAAAGGAAAATATTTACACAAAGCTATTTATGAGAAGGAAATGTTGGCAATACTAAATGCACTTAAGAAATGGCGACCCTACCTAATGGGAGGATACTGCAAGGTAAAAACGGATCATGATAGTCTTAAATACTTTTTAGAACAAAGATTATCTTCAGAAGAGCAACACAAATGGGTCACAAAGATGTTGGGTTATGAATTTGAAATCATCTACAAAAAAGGGAAGCAAAATGTTGTGGAAGATGCACTCTCAAGAAAGGATGAGGATGTGGAAGCATTTCTTTGCACCATTTCTATTATCCAACAGATTGGATAAATGAAGCAAGGGATGAATGGAAGAATGACAAAGAAGTGTGGGCATGCATTCAAAAGTTATAAAAAGATCCCAGTACATCCGATACATTTAGTTGGAAAAATGAGTCATTATGGTACAAAGATCGCTTATACCTATGTAAGAATTCCCAACTCAAACAAAATATTCTTGTGGAATTGCACACCTATCCCTTAGGAGGGCACTCAAGATTTCCAAAAACTTACCACAGGGTCAAGAAGGAATTTTTTTGGGATGACCGTAAATCGGATATTCAAAATTTTGTGGTGGAATGTTTGGTTTGCCAACAAAATAAAGTTGAAACAATTAAGACCCCATGCCTATTACAATCTTTATCCATTCCAAGCCAATGTTGGGAGGAGGTTTCAATGGATTTTATCATAGGTTTACCCAAGTCCGAAGGAAAGAGTGTTATCATGGTGGTAGTTGAAAAACTTACCAAGTATGCACACTTTGTGCATTATCTCATCCATTTAAAGCGAGTACAGTTTCTACTGCATTTATGGAAACAATTCAAAAGCCACATGGAAACCCAAAGATTATTGTAAGCAACAAAGATCCCATTTTCACTGGAAATTTTTGGACAAAATTATTTTCTTGTCTTGGTACTCAGTTAGTTCATAGCTCATCTTATCATCCTCAATCTGATGCAAAAATTGAGATAGTAAACAAATGTTTGGAAGGATATCTTCGTTTCTTTGTATCTGATAAACAAACACAATGGGCCAAATGGTTGCCTCTGGATGAATGGTGGTATAACACTTCCTTCCATGCCACAACAAAAATGACCCCATTTATGGCACTTTATGGATATCATCCACCGCCCATCACATCATATTTAAGAGAAAATTCTAAGGTTCAAGCAATGGGAGATCACATCGAGCATCAAAAACAAGTTCTCCAACTCTTAAAGGATAACCTCAGTTTGGTGCAGAATAGAATGAAACAACAGGTAGATCAACATCGCAGCGAAAGAAGTTTTGATGTAGGTGATTGGGTAATCCTACGACTACAACCATATAAAAAAATGTCCCTTAGAAGGATAATTAAATTATCACCAAATTATTATGACCCGTACAAGGTGTTGCAAACGATAGGTACTATGACATACAGATTGGAGCTTCCTGTAGCTTCTCGGGTGCACCAAATTTTTCATGTTTCATGCTTAAATAAGGTTATAGGTGACAAGCTCCCAGTTCAAACAATATTTCCAGAACTTGATGAGGAAGGAAAAATCACATTGAAACTTGAAGCAGCCACAGAAACAAGACCTTGACAACTATGAAATCGATGAATTTCAGAGTATCTCATCAAGTGGAAGAACTTACGCGTTGAAGATTCCACATGGGAGGATGATAATTTTATACAGAAGCATCCAGAACTACTCAAGCGTTGAGGATAATTCTTTTTTGAAGGAGAGGGGCATGTTAGGTCCCTATAATACTAGCGAGTCCCCCATTACTATTGTCATTGTAGCCCTTATTGTTATTTTTGTGCCCCTATTGTCCCCATATTGTTATTATTTTTCCCCATAGAAGCCCACTATTGTTATTTTTATGCCCTTATATTATTATTTTTATGTCGACTTTGATTATATTGTGACCCCTTAGACTCCTATATATAAAAAGGAGGTTTTGTCATTTGTATGATCCAAGAATTGTTCATTTGTGAAATGTAAAGGAGGTTGCCCCCTCAAAGAGGATGATTTCTAAGTCGTTGATATATCTTTTATATTTTTTTGTGAGCTGGTTTCATAACACATATAGTATGAAATTACATGGTGTATGGAGGTATATTGAGCCCCTACATCCTTAGTTGAATATTTGTTTTGAAGACAAAGTTGTATGCCAATCAGTTATTTTGTAGTGACATTATTGTGAAATGGATTAAATGGGTGATGTATTAGAATCACTAAATACTCGAATAAATTCTACTATGGACAATACAATTACGATTAACAAATCCATTCTCATAGACATTCAAACCTTTTTGCAAAATGCACAAGACAAGACTGAATTTTTGTAGCTTGAGTCACAATTACAACGAGATGAGTTACAACAACATAAGCATCATTGCAAACTTATTTTTGTTCAAAACAATCCTCTCTTTGAGATTGAGACATAATACCATAAGCTACCAGAAACTTATCAAGTCATTAAAAGGGTAGAGTTGCATGCAGATGTAGAAATTTAGCCTGCACTTCCGAAGCCCATCATCAAACCTTGGGAAGATCTTGTCAGCAACAAGCACATAATAGGTCTTGGATATGACAAGGAGGTATCATTTCATACTCCATATTATTCAAAACCCATCAAATTTCAGAGTGTTGGGTTTCTTCAAAATAATTCATCTTCACCTGTTCTAGTTCTTGCTCCTCATTCACAACAGATTGTTAGATGTCAACACTATGCTTGATTTGGCCACGTGAAAGATCATTGTTTTGATCTTCACCCATGTGAGAATTGTTTTAAGAACACTCATCATTCAAACAAATGCTTCATAAATAAGCCTCCTACAAGAACAAAGATTAACCTTGGATGGAGAGCTTATTTGCAATGAGATTTAACAGCCAAGAAGATATTTTTCTCATATCATAGAATTTATTCTAGAGTATTGGAAACTATTGCAGTTGAGTTTTGTTCATCTTCTCACCTTGTATCTTACAGGGGGGGAATTGATAGTCATCTACAAGTTTCAAATATAAATCAAGCGATCCTAAGCCACAACCTGAACCTGCTGCCTGAGCCTACAACCAGAGACAACCATACCCAGATTTAGAGTTGTAGCCAGAGATAGAGAAGCTCATGAGCATGCCTTTGGTTCTTGGTCGTCCTTAAACCACTATAGGTTGATACCTCCCTTTTTAAGTTGAGGTTCTCCATTTTTCCGTGGGTTGAGACCTCCCTTTTCCAAGTTGATGGTATACCATTTCAGAACATTAGGGACACTTCCTCTTGTAGAAAACTAACAAATTCTTTCCAGATTTGGAACTGTTCTAGGAACTTCACTAAGCATTCTAGGTTGAGAACCAAGTGGTCTCCCTTTTCAAGAAAATGGGGAGCACTTCCTCTAGCAGAAGACTTCAACTTCTTGCCATATTTGGAAGAGTTCCAAGAACTGCACTAAGCATTCCATTGTTGGTGGTCATTCTTAAACTAACACTGGTTGAGACCTCAAGTTCTCCCACCTTATTCCTTCTTTTTATAGGCCACATCTAGCCATTGGTTGCCACTTTTGCATTACAACTCTCTTCTTGGACTCATATATACCCCTTCGAATTAAAGGGGGGAATGTTGGACACCTAATTTGTTAAGGGTTATGGTGTGGAATGTGAAAGGTCATTGGAGACCAAGAAACCTTGGAATATGAAACCAAAGGTCATAAGAATGTATATAAATGTATATCTTTGTTAATAAAAAGGAAAGTTACGTCTTATCATTTATATCTTTCCTATTCCATGAGTGTGTTTAACACTTTATTCATTTAACCAAAGGATTTTCTTGTAGGTTTACAATGGGTCCACATTCTAATTGCCAACACTAAAAAATAACATAAAATGTACACATCTTGACATTTGAGAAAATAATGTTCATACATATATGTACAAAATTTGATCATTGAAAGATATGGTCATTAATATAAACTGATTGAATTTGGTGAACATCCTTAAGGTGGTTGCACTGTAGTTGAGGGGGAAATATTGGATGGTGAGCCCTCATATTCTGTTGAAAAGTGTGCAACAAGAAATGTAAATTTATAATTTGCTAAAAATAGAACTGCTAAAACTAGCACTTTTAAAAATAGCAGTTTGGCCAATGAGCATTTTGGCCACCTTGGGTGAGAGGTGAAACTGCTAATAATAGCATCTTCTAAAAATAGCATTTCTGGGTCCCTTCTTATTTATAGCAGTCCCTGGTCTATCTATAGGGTAAATTCGAATTTGGTCTTACCAATAGTTTGGAATATTAATTAATTAATTCTCCATGAGTTAGTTAGTTAAGGAAAAGCAAACTTGAAGTCTTTGTGAGAACATGCAAGTATTTCTCCACTAATTGGGGAATGTGTCCTTGATTTGCTCCACTGGTTGAGGAATTAAGGATGAGTTCTATATTGAGAGGATCAGTTGACGTAGTTTAACTTAGTCAAGTTCAGTTAGATTAATTTAACAAGTTGTTAAATTAATGAGATATAGTTTGTTGATGCTTGCATGCATGTGACAACTATTATTTTTAGATAACTATGTATTCACTCATGGATAACTGATGCATGTTAGTTTTGTCAGAGACCCAGTTGAGATCAGATGTGGGACAATGTACTATTAGTTGGATGGATATTTTTACTATAAAGGAAGCTCATCCATGATGAGGATTTATCTCCTTCAGGTTTGTGTAGTTAGATAAGAGGTTAGTGAGTGTGTGAAGAGGCCAATTCACACAGATGGAAGCACTGGACCTCAAGGAAACTGCATAAGGAAATAGGAGGCTTGGAGGGCAGAGGAGAAGGTTTGTGAGAAGCCTTTGACTGTCTATGAGCAACAGAGGGATTATACTAAGAGTTGGATAGCTTCCGAGCTAAGGCTTTGTGTAATCCGGACTATATTTCCACTTGTATGATAATACAGAGATGGGATTTTAGGCAGGTTCTTTCTCCGGGTAAATTCTTCTGTGTTATGTGTGATTGATTCCTTCTTATCAGTTATATGTGTTCTTATTGATGTTTCTCATGGTTAATTAAGCTTTCGCTTAATTGTTTGTAGAAGTAGATCAAGTGTTTTGCTTTAGTACATTGCATTACCAAGTTGATCTGCAGTGGGAATTTCTACATGGTATTGGAGCTAGCTGATTTGTAGAAAAAAGGTCTACATGGTATCAAAGCTAGCTGATTTGTAGGAAAAATTATACAAAATTCTACATGGTATCATACCACAGGTGATCAAGGAAGAACCGTATACTGAGAGGAGATTTCAAAGTTTTGAGTTTTGGGCTGAGAGTTTGCAGAGCAGATTTGAAAATTTCTATACAAAATTTTCAGAAATAAATAGCAGATTTGGATTCCTTGTAGAAAAATACCAAAAATAAAATAAAAAATCGGCTGAATTGGAGTTTGGATGGGGGAGATATCGCTGATTTAAAGTTAGCTCTTTTTCTAGAAAATTTCGTGACAGCGGGAAAGTGGAAATAGACTGGTGTGCTAGCCAAGAACTTGTATGCACTTGAGGTACAAGATGCATGCAAAGCCTTGAGGAGCAAGGCAAATGTTAGATACTTGGTGGTTGAGAGGGAGAGTAAATTACCTTTCAACATGCAGAGCCAGAAGAAGTCTCAGACAATTGTGGAGGAGCCACGATTGGTGACGTAGCTTCAAGAGGTTGTGGAGCAGCCACAACAGGGGAAGTTGAGAGGAGATCGAGTAGAGACATCTACTCATGCAGAGACCTCCAGTAGGGGTAAAATTCGAGCCAAGTGGGCAGAACGATCACATGTAGCCATACCTCCAGATAGGAGGTGGGGCATTGTGGAGTGATCATCCCAAGGAGGAGGGGCAGGATCCTTGAGGTACCCAACCTCTTGGATGAGACCTTGCTACGGGAGCCCCGATGTGGAGTAGTAGCAACTGACTGATCGGGTAGAGATAGATGCGGATGGAGCGGCAGAGAGAGCTACAGTGCAGGGAATCCCAGGACAGCGCATGTAGGTTGCAACAATGCGAGAGGTACAAGTGTGTTGCACAGTGCAGGGTAGCATAGAGAAGGGTGCAACGATGTGAGATGCATGGAGATGTTGCAGTAGTGTAGAGGTCAGAGAGGGAGCATTTTTCAGCAACAAGTAGAGCTTCAGCATCAGAGTATGTTTCTAGCCCAACAAACTGGTCAGTTGGGAGTTTTTTTTGTTCCAAGTGTTGTTGGAGCAACCGCACTTGGTAGATGTGTTGCATGCAGAACATTCCAGAGTTACAGGATTGGGTTTGAGAGGAAGCCTTTCTTGTTAAGAGGGAGTTTTGAAAAGTGTGCAACAAGAAATGTAAATTTAGAAATTGTTAAAAATATAACTGCTAAATCTAGCACTTCTAAAAATAGTAGTTTGGCCAATGAGCATTTTGGCCACCTTGGGTGAGAGGTGAAACTACTAAAAATAACATCTTCTAAAAATAGCATTTCTGGGTCCCTTCCTATTTATAGTAGTCCCGGTCTATCTATAGGAAGTAAATTCGAATTTGGTTTTACCAGAAGTTTGGAATATTAATTAATTAATTCTCCATGAGTTAGTTAGTTAAGGAAAAGCAAACTTGAAGTCTTTGTGAGAACATGTAATTATTTCTCCACTAATTGGGGAATGTGTCCTTGATTTGCTCCACTGATTGAGGAATTAAAGATGAGTTCTATATTGAGAGGATTAGTTGACTTAGTTTAACTTAGTCAAGTTCAATTAGATTAATTTAACAAGTTGTTAAATTAATGAGATATAGTTTGTTGATGCTTGCATGCATGTGACAACTATTATTTTCAGATAACTGTGTATTCACTCATGGATAACTGATGCATGTCAGTTCTGTCAGAGACCCAATTGAGATCAGATGTGGGACAATGTACTATCAGTTGGATGAATATTTTTCCTATAAAGGAAGCTCACCCATGATGAGGATTTATCTCCTTTAGGTTTGTGCAGTTAGATCAGAGGTTAGTGTGTGTGTGAAGAGGCCAATTCACACAGGTGGAAGCACTGGACCTCAAAGAAACTGCACAAGGAAATAGGAGGCTTGGAGGGCAGAGGAGAAGGTTTGTGAGAAGCCTTTGACTGTCTATGAGCAACAGAGAGATTGTACTAAGAGCTGGATAGCTTCCGAGCTAAGGCTTTGTGTAATCTGGACTATATTTCCACTTGTATGATAATACAGAGATGGGGTTTTAGGTAGGTGCTTTCCCCGGGTAAATTCTTCTATGTTATGTGTGATTGATTCTTTCTTATCAGTTATATGTGTTCTTATTGATGTTGCTCATGGTTGATTAAGCTTCCGCTAAATTGTTTGTAGAAGTAGATCAAGTGTTTTGCTTTAGTACATTGCATTACCAGGTTGATCTACAGTGGGAATTTCTACATGGTATCGGAGCTAGCTGATTTGTAAGAAAAATTCTACATATTCCTTATAAATTTATGAGATTATGCAATTGATGTTTTTGTGAGTAGTTTGATTTGAACATTTTATATGATCCAGGAGGATGTTGGTGGCCACCCACCTATCCCCCTTAGACCCCCACAATTGTCTCGTTCAGTTTTTCAGTTTTCGTAATTGTAGCACAATTTACTATTTTTAGCAGTTTTTCAGGTCTTGAACTTCCAGAGCCGTTTTGAGGCCCTAAATGATGTTTTTTTGGGAAATCTGGGAGCAACATGGGTTCATTAACCGATGTTACTCTTACCAAAGTTATAGTGCTCGGATAGGTCTTTCTAACGAGCTATTGTACGCGGCAAACAAAGATCGGGTGCCAAAGTTACGACCCTGGGAAGTTGATGTACCAACTTACCCAAAACGGGCCCACAATTTGGCGTTTCATCTTCTAGGGTTAGGTTTTGGGATGTTAAGGGTTTTCCATTGTTTCTCAACAATAAATAGGCCTTCGAGCCTCATTGTAACATAGTTCAGAGGCATGTATCCACCATATCTCTTCTCAGAGATAAGCTACCATCGCCCTAGCTGGTTTATTTCCATTTCTGTCTGTAAGCATATTTCAGTATTTTACATTAATTAAATGAAGTATTATTTCCGCTGCATCTACGTGTTTATGGTTATCTCTGTAATTTTTTACATTCCTATTTAAATCTGGATCAGTGGTATCAGGGCGGTCTGCTTTTTCTCTATTTTTCTTTGCATGTCCCCAACGAGGTCGAGATATAAGGAATTAGGGCTTGAACTGGTCAAACCTTTGCAAGACCAGCCTCACAAATCTTTATGGCCTCCAATGGTAGATGAAAAGAAAGACGAGGGGGCAAGAGATCCTATCAAAATCTTGCTTGAAGAATCCCTCGAGCGACAAAGGAACGTGATGATGGATAACTTTGTGTAGATCCTTCAGCATCTACCTAGAGGCGACGCATCGGCTTCCAACAACTACTCTGGAAACGCCACACCCTTTAAGGTACACGTTAATTTTTAAATCCCCATCTTCGAGGGTTAGATAGACGCAGATGCCGTAGATAAATGGTTAAATCTGCTAGAAAGGTATTTTTCTATTCATGAATTTTCGAGTCGAGAAAAGATTGCTTTCGCTATTCTCAAAGCAGCCCTCCACGTCAAGGACTAGTGAGAAACCTACTGCAAGCAGATGGATGAAAGCATGGGCTCACTATTTTCAGCTGCACCCACTTGGAATTCATTCCAGGATGCCATCAAGGAGTAGTACTACCCTATCAAAAGCTATGAGGACAAATACATAAAGTGGACCACGCTGCGGCAGGGAAGGGACCAAGATGTGTCGAAGTTCACAAACATTTTTCATACCCTTCGCACACAGTTGGGTATCAAGGATTCTGAGCTGCATTTGGTACTCAAATACCGCGACTGCCTACACAGGTACATCTAGGAAGAGATGGAATTCTTGAAAATCTCCTCGCTTGACACGACGTACCAATATGCTATCAAAATCGAGCAAAAGTTCAAACACAAAAAGCGAGACTTTGGATCTGCAAATTCGAAGACCAAAGGACAAAGCCAAGGCGGGGTGACCCAAGACAACTCGTCGAGGCCGCAAGAAAAGAACAACACCATGAAGTCGAAGAAGGACACAAGAAGTGGTGTGAGTTCCATAAGAGCCCCACTCACATCACAGGTGAGTGTCAGACCAAGCAGTCACTAGTGGCCAAGTTGAAGGCTTCAGAATCAGATGCATGTTCTGACCCTGAGTCAGAAGCTGACAAGGGGAATGGAAAAGGGAAGTAGATCATTGATGTGGAGCCCAACATCACTATTACCACCATCAATATCCAGAAGAATGAGCCCGAAGATCCAGAGGAGGGGGGCATCTTTTCCACTCACATATGTGGGTGAAGAGTTCGCTGCTGCAATTCATTTTGGACAGTGGCAGTCAAAAGAACCTCATTTCAGCAGAGGTCGTGAAGCGGCTGGGCCTACCGACTACACAACACCCGCAACCATACAATATTGGGTGGCTTCACCAAGGACAAGATCTCCGAGTTCACTAGCAGTGTCGCCTTCCCTACAACATCAAGCCCTTCACAGACAAGGTATTGTGTGATGTTGCACCTCTGGATGTTTGTGGTGTACTATTTTGCCAGCCATACTTGTGGAGGCAACATGCTGTGTATGAGTCAAGGCCTCGCTCTGTTATTATTACTTTGGGTAATTCATTATACATGATACCGGAGGTAGCCCCACCTACTGCCACCTCTTTGATCTCTGCTAAGAAATGCAGCAAGATCGTCTCCCAGACTAGGAAACTCATTTTGTCTAGTTCGCTCCCAAAGTAAGGGGAATATCATAGCCACATCCATGACCCCCATAAAGGGTTCCTCCACGCAGCAACAACAACAAAGGGATACGGTCATGACAGAACACAGGAACAACTTCTCCTCACCCACAGGGTTACCACACAAATTTCATGTGGGTGACAAAGTCTTGTTGCATCTGCAGAAAGAACGCCTGACAAGAGCCCATCAGAAGCTCAGACCACTCCAACATGGTCCTTACAGCATTACCAAGGCTATGGGAAACAATGCTTTGGAGCACAACGTTCCTCCATTCCTTTGCTTGCACTAAGTGTTCAATGTGGAATGCCCTCGACCATGCTTCCCACCATTACTGGACACATCAGAGATTGCAGAACAACTCACCAGGGACCAAGCTCAGCAGATGGAGGGACTCAACGCAAAGGGGACCATTGCTTCCTAAGGGGGGAGGAATGATCCAGGTGGATGTTAGTGGCCACCCACCTATCCCCCTTGGACCCCCACAACTGTCTCTTTCAATTTTCGTAATTGTAGCACAATTTACTATTTTTAGCAGTTTTTCGGGTCTTGAACTTCCAGAGCCGTTTTGAGGCCCTAAACAATGTTTTTTTGGGAAATTCGGGAACAACATGGGTCCATGGAATGATTTTCTCTTCCCAAAGTTGTAGTTCTAGGATAGATATTTCTAACGAGCTATTGTACGTGTCAAACGAAGATCGAGTGCCAAAGTTACGACCCCGGGAAATTGATGTACCAACTTACCCAAAACGGGACCCATAATTTGGTGTTTCATCTTCTAGGGTTATTTTTTGGTATGTTAAGGGTTTTCCATTGTTTCTCAACAATAAATAGGCATTCGAGCCTCATTGTAACACAGTTCAGAGGCATGTAGCTGCCACATCTCTTCTAAGAGATAAGCTACCATTGCCCTAGCTGGTTTATTTCCATTTCTGTCTGTAAGCATATTTTAGTATTTTACATTAATGAAATGAAGTATTATTTCCGCTGCATCTATGTGTTTATGGTTATCTCTGTAATTTTTTGCATTCCTGTTTAAATCCGGATCATTATATGAGCTAACATTAACATAAACTTACACTAGACTATTAGAAAATTATATATTACGGAGCAATGGAACACATAAAATATTGCAGAAATATAAACACAGAAAAATGCACAAAACAAGAGAGACACAGATATACGTGGTTCACCGAGTTTGGGCTATGTCCACCCCGAACAGCCAGTCCTTCCTTTCTATTATCCAGCAAAATGAAGAGACACAACCTACAACAAATCTGCTGTAATATCCTTTGTTTTCTCTCACAGTCTCACCTCTCTGTTTCTTGCTCACACTGAATACACATCTATCACACAGCCTCAAATACAATACCCTCATACAAAGAGAGGGGTTGCCTTCTAGGGCAAAAAACCCTAAACAAACATAAGTTCTACCGTCAAATCATCCGCCTAATGAACGACCCAGATTTACTAGAAATTACTATACTTTTACAAGGCAATTTTACATTTATTTTTGGCTTCGGGGGCGTTGCCCCCGAGCCCCCGCCGGGGGACCGCTGGCCCCTGGACCCCCCCGCGTGGAGGGGTGTACAAACTTCCTGGGGTATACATCTGGCTGAAACAAAGACCTCTGAACAATCATGCTCCACACACAACATAGACAACATGCTACTAACCTACTTAGATTTATAGCACCCAATGAACTACTCACTTTCACTTCAAGCTTCCGATAACCAGGCATGGTGGGTTATTCCTTCATTTGAGTATTAGACATACCCCAACACAAAATTTTGACATTTCCTTCATCCTCGTTTCATCTTTCATATTTCCATATTCAATTGTAGGTGTGCACTTATTAGTTCAAGATGTTCCTTCAAACTTTCTCGCATTCCCTACAATTAGTCTCCACATCAAGAGAAAAGAAAGGACAATGTTGGCTTAAATCAAGAAGAATTGATATAGGACAAGGGTGCCCTCACCCAACAAAAGACTTAACGATGACATCTATTAAGGAGTTCCTAGCCAACTCATCCAGCCAACTCAAATCATAAGGGATGCTCCTCCCATGAGGGCATATATTGCTATGAGATTATTATGAATTAAATATTATTATTGATGTGTAACTTGAGTAGTTAGTTAACAACATATATTTCCACCCTTGATATACAAGAATGAGCATGTCATAATATTTATTTCCCAATTTTGAGTGACATGCATCCTTGGAGTAAGATTTGAATTTGTCTAGGAATAAATATAATTGGATATATGAAAAACTATAAGAAAACATTTATCTCATCAAATAAGCCATCTATTTTGATCTCTTCTATTTTGTAGTTATTATTTTTATACCTCATGTTCTCTTTGGATCATATATGATTGTCTTCTCTCTCTGTCTTTGGTTTCAAATCATTGACCCATTATGTCATATTAAATGGCTAGCACTTGGGTGGATTCCTTAGGTTCCCATCCCCCCTTAATCATTTGTTTGATTCATTTTGACCCCATAAGGCACCCATTAAGTTCATTTCCTAACTTCATTCAACCACCCCCAACCCCAAGCCTATGGTCACTTAGGATGCCTTAAATTAGGTATATATCCACCTAAGCCTACTCAAGACTTGCTATTTATAAAGATAACTTGAGACCATCCCCTAAAACCTTCTTGATATCTTGGCATTGGCCAAAATGTAAGTTTCTTTCTAGTACTGAGACGGTCCCTAAGTTGCATAACAAAAAGTTAATTTAGACCTAAAAACCCAAAGTACCATTATAACCAAACCTATGATATGCAACCTAAAGGTGTGATATGATGGCTCCATATAACCTAGATACCCTAATAGTTAATATAACATTCTCCTATGCCTCAAGGTTGCTCTTTTGTCTATATATACCCCTATATTTGTCTTTTTAAAGGCTTCCATGGATATAAGATTAAAACTTTTATCTTTAGAGAAACCCTAATTTTTAGGTACATAGTTGGGTCATTTGTTGATCTCCTTCATCACACCCCTAGGGTTTCTTACACATTTTATATCTAGGACCTTTATAGGGGCTCCTTTGGTAAACATTGTCCAAATCTCATAGGTTTAATCGACTCATCCTAAGGCATCTTCATTGACATACTAATATATGTAATATAACTATATGTAATATATACTTGTTTCCTTGAAAGGGGATGATAACTCCATTGCATTAGCTATGTTGGAATCTCCCTTGAAGTTTATTACATATATATTTATAATGAATGTTGTGGCAATTCCTCTCTTGCAACAATTTGGAGTTGAATGTGTAGATCAAACTAGGATGGTGATCAATATTGGAGAATTATGATGACTCACCAATTCAACCTAGAGGAACTTCATTAGTTTATGGCTTTGAAGTCTAGGTGAGTTATAATCCTTCTCTTTCTATTTCCAACATTAGGATTTCTAAGTCACTAAAAGAATTATCAAATAATTAACCCTAGTTAACTAGATTGTTTTCATTTGTTCATTTTCTAGTATAACCTAATTTAAAACCTTTTTACTATCCTAATCACTTTGGGACATGAGGGTCAATATTCGGGACTTGTAGCAACTCACCACTTCAACACAAAGAACTTCATTATCTATGAAGTCTAGGTGAATTATAATCTTTCTTCTCTTTCTAACTTATTAAACAAATTGTCAATTAATTAACCCTAATTAAATGGTTTGTTCCATTTTTAATTTACTAGTAAAACCTATTTTGAAACCTTTTAACTATGCTAATAACCTACAATATCTATGGTTTTAAAGTCTAGGTGGATTATAATCCTTCTTCTCTATCTAACTTATTAAACAAATTGTCAATTAATTAACCTTAATTAAATAATTTATTTCATTTTAATTTACTAATAAAACCTATTTGAAAACCTTTTAGCTATCTTAATCACCTACGCTCCTAAATTATCATTAATAATATTTTATAATAATAGTCAATCTTATAAATTAGCCTTTTTAGTTTCATCATCTATTAATATCTCACAATTTTTTCATTTAATCCTCAGATTAAATTCTCTCTCCCATAGCACATATAATGTATATTAATTTTTTGTTATCTGATAATTTTTCCTTAGATATTTAAACAAATCTGGGCATACTTTGATTAATAACACTTTTAAGTGATTCCACACGCACCCTCTGACGCAGTGATTTAAAGGATTATGCTCGAAGATATTTAATTCACATAGATGGTGCAACAATTCAGGAATTAACTCCCTATAGTGGCAACTCCATATCGTAAGGCGTAACTCTCAAAAGGTGGTCTGTCTCAGTGGTTTCTATGATTTGAGGGAGAACGGATGAAATTCGAAATGTGTTTGGAGATCAGAATATGATCCACAACTCCACAAAACAAATGTTGCGGAGAGTGTGGTTGCTAGCGGAGGTGTTTCAGGTATGTTTATTATGATCAGTTTCGGCGGTTCATCTCTGGCTATGATGAAATAATTTAGGTTCTGGCTTCCTTCTACATTCCGGGTGACATTGCAGTGCATCATACGTGTGGTTCCGGCCTTCGTATTTGAATCTATTTCTGGCCGTTTTCGTTCCTGTCGGTGTGTCTGGATTGTATTTCGAAATTTTCTACCATATTGGGACCACTTTCTGTCTCCCTGGTTTATCAATTTCATACTGTGGATTGTCTTCGATGGATGGACTACTGAGAATGTTCTTTCCTGGGTTATATTCTTGATTGACAATTATTCATTCAGCTGTTTGTTCTGCTGCCAAGACTTTCATCCTCGGGGGGATTGATGTCCTACTGGTTTATTCTTCTCAGCATTGCATGCCCATAGTTCCGTGGACGTGCTGGTCTTTATATATATCCTGTTGATTTCATTACCATTTGGACCCGATGGATTGACTCCTTTATTATCTCCCGCCCCTGTGAAGAAATTGGCTTTAGAATTTGCAATAGGTGGTGGTCCTATAGGGGATGTAGTTGTATTTGCTGCTGCGAAGGATAAGGTGCTGTGCTTGTAGGGTCTGTTGGTTTCGTGTTCCCTGCATGATTCTAGGTCTACTCTGGTTTTCCCGGGGATCGGAAACTTTTACCGTTCATCACCTCCTTATTCCGATCTTATTTGAGTTTTTTCAGTGGGCGGGACGTCGGGTGAATTATATGTGATGGCACATGGGTTGGTAGTCCATTAAGTTCGTATTACCATCTGCTTGATTTCTCTGACGAGGGATGATGTGGGTGACATGTTCGTTTAAGGTTAAATCTTTATTTTATTGCCCCGTATGCCACCTTCCTATTTTGAGCTTATCTCTGCGGGCTGTATTTTCTGGGATGATATGTGGGGAGTTTATGGCATGACTTTTGCATAGGTTTTTGTATAGTGTGTGGATTCCGATGTTCTGGGGAATTCTCTCTAATAGATCCCCTGTCGATCTCTGTGCTACATATTTATTTTACTATAAGTCCAGGTTTTTTCGTCTTTATTACATTCCTGCCCACATGATGGATCACATTGACCCATTTGAATCGGATACCTCTACACACGAGGCATTTATCCGTGCCACGCTGGAGGCAGAGTCTCTCCAGGGAAATCCATATTGATCGGCACTCGGGGATGGCTTCGATGAAGGGGGCTGGGGCCACGTCAATTTATCTGATGGGGCGCCAAGTGGGGCTCATGCACTACAAAATGCATCTCAGGATCCGCGTGGATATTGTCAACCGCGCTCTCGACATGGCCACTCTATTAAAATTAGCTCTCCTGCGCCTATTCTCAGTTTTGGTTATGACGTTCTTCACGATCGGGTGAGCAGTCTACAAAAAAGGGCACTAATGGGTCGATGGCATTTTGCTACTATGGTGGAAGGTGAGATACAAAAGTGGGTGGAAGCTTGTTGATGAATGCTGCAGCATGATGGGTACAACGATGAAGTGTATCATAGCATAACGAGGGGTGGCACAATGGTGAGGTACAACAGTATGATATAGCATGTTCATAGTGCTGCTAGTATAATACATTGGCACAACTGCTTGGTACTTAGTGCAGCAAGTACAACTAGCATGCTAGGGACAATAAGCATGCTCAAGATAGCAAGCAAGCAAGGGACAACAAGCTATCTAGGTGCAGCAAACACATAGGTCAGTATGGCAACATGGTGCAGTAATGGCACATGATGCAATACAGTGATGGGTACCATCATGATTGATGAAGCATGATGAGATGCAACATTGTGATTATGGGTGTAGCATGGTGCAACACGGTGATAGGTGAAGGAGTCACCTTGGAGAATCAGTTGAAGCAACGTCTCTTCAACTGATTTCATGTATCATTTTCTTAGAGATGATCTATGCTCTCATCTAGATAAGTCAAAGTGTTGACTTCAGTTGTAAATGTACTATCTCTCTCACTCTCTGTGCTGAACTATTGAAGAACATATAAGAAGAATTGATCAAGGGTTTCTCTGCATTAGGGTTTGTCTCTGGCTAGCGCCACATATTGTGTCCTCTTGTTTTGGCTTGTCTTCTGCAATTTATGTTTATGTTCTATCTACAGTTTACTTTAACGCTGATGTGATTGCTAATCTAGAAAGATATTGAGCTAACTATGAAAATTGAAATAATTGCTCCAAGCATAGAACATACCTAAACTTAACAAAGCTAAATGGAAATCTATTCTAGGTTATACGCCGTCTGTGGTCTGCCTTATGAATGAGTGGTATAGCTTCCATTTTCTATGCGAGGAATATTTGTGGAAAGAATTCCATGGGTTCAAGGACAGGATTTTTTGGGCCTCCATGAATGGTATATTGGTTTTAACCTGTTGAAGGAGACACCCAAAAATTCACTGATTTGGGTTAAATTACTTGGCTTACCTATTGAATTTTGGATGCAATAGGTGTTTGTGGATTTGGGTGCACGGGACAAGCGAATTGCTTGGATATTGGTTGAAAAATATTAAAGTGGGGGATTCCCTGATCATATTGAAATCTACTGGGGGGAGACTCATCTGCATCAAAGATTGGATTTCTGGGGTATTCCGTTTAGATGTCTCATTTGTCACCATACAAGCCATCTGATGGTTCAATGTCCGCGTCGTCTTGGGTGCAGGTGCACTATCTATCGACACAAATTTCATGCATATCCGGTCTCCGAGGGTGGCGGAAATGCTGCATCTGCTGTTGGCATGGATCTTGGTAAACCCGCAGGTGATATACGTCGTATATCAGGTACACCACCTTTCTCTCTCCCTTGTTCTCTTGCTGGCTTTTTGTCACCTAAACGTGTTAATTCGGTGCCTATTGAGATTCCTACTTCCCCTTCCTCAAAGGGTACTGGGACTGCTCTGTCGGATGACTCATTGCCCATGTTGGACCAGAATATTCCCCATTCTTCTATGGACCTATCCACATTTGGGGTGATGCCTCCCCTCCTGATGTCACATGGTGATATCTCGCCATCTCATATCATGTATATACCTCGTATCACTAATCCACAGGTTCCTCAGACTTCACCTAACACCCGAACCCGTCCCATTTCGCCACGTTCTTCGATTACATCCCCTACCAATTCGGTGGATAGTGCCCTAGATGACCTCCTCCTGCGCAAGACTTTAGACCTCTGCTCTCTCACCATTCATAAGCCCCCTGGTGCTAAGTCTCCACATATCAGTCCTAACTCTGCAGGTAACATTACTGTCCGTCGTAAAAAGGGTAGGGACAACCGACACTTTCGGGGTTGTGCTAAGACTATCCCATATTGTCCTATTGTATCCAATGATCTGGTTGATGTTCCGATTGCTACCTCCATTCCCACTTGGGCCCTTAGAGCAAATGCGGCCCCATCGGGTTTGCAATGAACTTCATTATTTCTATGAATATCCGGGGACTGGGGGCGCTCCTAAATTTTTGGCTCTCAAAGATTTGTTCCACTCCTGTTGGCCATATATTATACTTATTCAAGGGACTATGCATTCTGCGCAACAGGCGATTGGTTATTTCAGGAGAATGTTTCCGAACTGGTACATGGTTGACACTGATGCTGTGGGTCAGTCTGCTGGACTGGCTGCCTTATTGTTGTGGGGAAAAGTATCCGACTCGGATGACCCTATCCCTACTCTAAAGGTGACAGTCTTTAGCAACAACTGAAAGTAAAGCTTTGATATTTTCCTTTATGAAAGTACAGAGAGAAGGAAGAAAAGATTAACCAACCTGGTGTCTTTCGCTTTGTCGATCCTTATCCTCTCTCTTTGTCTCTTGTTCCCAGCTCTTTGCTCTCTTTGCCGGTCCAGCTACACACAGATCCTGCACAAACAAGAGAGGAAACTACAAGATACAAGTACTCATAACTGATACATGGATTAGAGTGAATCAAATATACAAGTAAATACAATACATCAATGCAATACAAGTATATAGGAGAACATTCAAAGCTTTATTGATAAAAGTAATAGGGTTCTGAGAAGGTTACAACCATCAATGGCTCCAATCCAGCAGCACCTCCCCAGCAGCAAGAAGTCTCCTCTTCACCTCTATAAAAGCAATCACCCAATAGCTCTAACTGTAAACCAACAGCACCTCCTTGCTTTGCACAAAATTCCAGCCTCCTTAGACCTCATAGAAGAGCTCTATATATAGGAGAGAAGAAGAGAGGATGAGTCAGCTTGAGACTGACATAAAGCTGCCTTGTGTCCTCTCCCTCTTCAGTTAATCTTCAGTTCTTGAGTCCACTTGGAGATCCTTGCTTACACATGGAGATCAAGTACCTCTTACTCATCACAGGGCGAATCTCTTGAACCAAGTGTCAGTTTGGAAGCTTCCTGGGCAATTGACACCTTGCAGAATGACTGTGCCACTTGGCCAATCTCGCCCAGCGCAGGTAGCCTTCATTAGATTTGACTTTCAGCGCAGGTACAAGGAGGAGCAGTTGCATTCCAGCGCAGATGCTCAGTGGAGCAGCTGACATGATCCAAAAATAGCCTGTTTTTGAGTGTTTTCAGGTGGAGAACTGATGGGAAGTGCTGTGGTTTGCTGACCTTGTTCTTCTAGGGGTAAGAACAACATGTTTAGGGACTGAGGATCCCTGTAATTATTGACATTTCATGCTCCATGCTGCGAGGCACAAAAATGTCTATAACAGTTGCCCCCTAAAGTATGAGGCCGTTTATCGGGTGAAATGCTTTATCTAGAGGGTCCGAAGTTCATTCCAGTGCTGAGGAGGCGCCCTGTAATACAATACAATACAATACATTATTTTTCATTCTATTTTCATGATCTAGCTGAGGCGGGCATTCCCATGCTCAGCTTTATAAATACATTTTGGTACATAGAACAGACGATCGTCTGATAGTAGACTGATAATTCTCTGCTGAAATTATCATCCTTTGAATAGGATGATCATCTGCTGCAATGATGTACATGACAAATGCTTTTATATTTCCTGAATATATATCGCAGCCCGGATGGATGAAACTAGATCCGGGGTCTTCAAACTCGTTCGATCTTCACTCTAAGTACAAGTCGATCCATGTGAGAATTGCGCTGAAGTCGAACATGGAAAGACATCGCTTGATTACCGGCCAATGATGAAAACCGTTAACAAGCACGAGAGGAATCACCGATAATGATAATGACCCTCAAGGTACTGCAGTACAATTCACGTGGCGTGAATAAAGGACTTGGCGTCGAACGCCACGCAAAATCTTCTGGTCGAAGGTCATTGATGTATACCTGTCGCCGGAAGTGAGAAACTTGCCATTGAGGCATGCAAGCTTCAAAGTACTGATGGGGTTGTTCCTAGATCAACTTCTTGGATAATGAGCTGAAGTCGACAAGAAGCGGTCCGTCAAAGGAGGGCCTTAATGAATCCCACATCAATGACACGGAACGGAGCTAATGATTTTAGTGGAGGTGAAAACAAACTGTGACATATGATTCAGGGTGGCGATCATGAGTGGATGAAGGATAATGTATGGCAGTGGATGGGACACGGTTGACACTTTCAGAATGACCCCTCTTGAACATATAACGACACTGATGCGATGGATCGGTAGCATTACCCCAAATGTGGATGGTTTGGCGAGGACCATGGTGATGAGACCGGTGAATGAAACAACCCAACCCGATGTGGTACGGAGGAAAAGTGTCATGTTCAAGAGTGACTTGCTACCATTAAACTTTGATGTTCTCCCAATTTTTCCCCAGTGATTTCTGACCAGTACCTCTTTATTTTTGTCAAGCTTGAGGAGGATAACATATGCTTGTTCTATAACCTGCCCTTCGGGCAAGCCCATCGCTATGATTTAACGAGCTTAGCGATAGGGAAACTCGTTCTCGTCTAAAGACAAGTTTGTCGCTATTTAATCATTTTAACGAGTCTAACGACAAAGAAAACTCGGTCCTTTTCATCTTTAGAGAGTCTGAAAAGGTACAGAAAGTTAACTCCATAATTCCTTTTTCGTCATCTAATCCCTTAAGTCCGAAAAAGTATAAAACAATACAGAAGGGATGAGTTTTCGATTGCTTTAGCGAGCCGAACAAAACAAGCGCTCGATCTTTTTGTGCAATAATCCCTCAGGTCCAAAAAAGATTAAAATCTAGAGGAGGGATAGCGTTCCGGTCGTTTAACGAGCTGGAAGGCCAAAACTCGGCAAACTTTTCATATTTTACGAGTCAGTGAAAAGAGCTCAAAGAAGACTCGTCTTTTGAGGAACGAGTGATAAACAGGGATAGCAACTGATTCCAGGTACAGGTTGGAATTTTCCAATCACGGCAGTGTCACAAGGATGGCTAGGTGAAATCACTCTTCGCAGCTGTTTCTCAAAAGAGGTAAACACACAAATGGAGGTGAATGATCGGCCAAATGAACAGTGGAGGTGACGGTGCACAAACACGACCAAGGGCTTTTATGGCTGATGAATTTTCGATCTCAAAAGGGTATTTACCGGTTCATTTTTTCTGAATGAGCTTGAACTCTAAAGGAAAGCCTGCTCATGAACTTATGTTTATTTTTTAACGAGCATGAACTATGCGCTAAAACTGCTCGGATCTTGCGTTTATTTTTTAACGAGCATGAACTATGTGCTAAAACTGCTCGATATACCAGTCATAATAAGAACGCCTCCTGTGAGATAGCTATTTTTTAAGGAGCTTTATCTCACGAAGCTATGCTCCAATTTTGGCAAGTTTTTACCTTTGCCCCACAGGCTTTCTTCATGTAAGGTCGGAAATGGCTAATCCTACGAGTTTAAAGGGTTAGACCTACGGGTTTAAAGGGAGGACCTAAAAATTTAAAAAAATAAATAGTCGTCCCTTGCTTACATTCCAAAAGTTTGCATGCCCCCAGGCGTAGGACAGAATTTCGAGGCTGCCCCTCCTCTCCCCTACCTCTGTTTTTCTTTGGGTGTTCACAGCTACTTGTCATCTTGCCAATCTAATGTTAACGATACTAGTCTTCTCGTTATTTTAAGGGGTCTTACGCGGTACTTGTCTTCCCGTCGGCCCAACTTTTAACGAACAGCTATTTGTGACAAGAGAAGAACACTACTCAAAGATAAAACATTGGTATATTTGAGGGAGGCTTGCCTCTTTCTTATTATCCGAAGAGGGTTCTATTTGCTGCCGCAAATCAATCTCTTTCTTCGGCGATGTCTATCATTGGGTTACTCAAAGATGGTTACCCCTTGTCACAACAATATAGTCTCCTTCTTTGGAGGCTGCCCCTACTTATCCTTCAAAACATTTGTTTTAATGGGTGAGGCTTGCTTTTCCCCAAAGATGGTCACTATTTGTTACAATAAAGGGAATTCCTTCTTGGGCAGTGCCCACCTATTTAGACAAAGGTGAATGACTCCCTTGTCAAACATATAACTTTAACAAAAGAATCCTGTTCTAGAACAACCCCTCTTCCATCAACGGACGGGGTACGAACTAGTCATATTCTCCTGCGGAAATTCTACCTTATACCCGGGGTTTCTTCTGCCCGAAGCAGACCAGGGTGCATGCCCCCTGGGTTCCAGTCTTTCTTTCCGAATCACTCGCACTCATCGGGAAGGAGGACTGGGGGTGGAGGCGAATCTTGAGTGAACAGACCATTTAGGAATGGTATTTGACTATTTGCGATGCGAGATCCCGGAAACGAAAGTTGGTCTACGAGCTTGACCACCCTTCCTTCGTGTGGAAAACACATTACTCTAAAGAGTGAGGAGACTATCGCTCCCATGCAATAAATATAGTCGCGTCCAAGGAGTAGGTTATAATCCAAGGGTCCTTGGACGACCATCACGTTCAAATTAACGGTCTTCCCTTTCAATGTAACAGGCACATTGGGGAGGATTCCTAATGGTCGACTGGTTCCTTTATCAAAACCTGAGAGATTTCTTAACTCAGGTAAAAGCGCCGGGGAACCCAGTGCTTTCCAAGCAACAGAGGAAAGGATACTCACAGACGCCCCTTCATCAATGATAGTACCAGCCATGATCATTCTATAGATCTGGACAATGATTCTGAATGGTACACTGGCTGGTAACCGGGGTCTGCCTAGTTGATTCCAATCAAAGGATACAACCAGGTTGCTTGGTGGTGGGACCGAATATACGGCCGGATATGACCCTGATGATGTTCCTTCCTGCGATAAAGGAATGGGCGCATTGCCCTGACGCTCATCAGAGTCGGTGCTGATGAAAAGAACCTGGATGGTGTCATCCTTATTCTCTTCAGTGAGGGTGTCGCATGAAGATGACTCTTCGGCGACGGTGTCATTTGAAGATGAAACTTCTGAAGGTAGAACCGGGTCAACTGCCGTATCGACCTTTAGACTTTCGTCTGGTCTGGATTCAGTTGGTTCATTCTCAATGACCGACACTTCAGCTGACCACTTGAGCGGGCCAGCTGTATTTTCAACTATCGAGGGATTAGGCACGAGTTTTTGGTATCCAGGAGGAAGTCGTAACGGTGAAACCGGACGATCTTCCAAAACTCTCTTGGCCTCATCTAAGAATGGACATTTGTGGATGGCATGCTTGCCTTCACACAATACACAGGGTGATCTTGGTCTCCCTTTTCGTCCTTCACTCTCGCTAGTTGATGGACTGCAATCAACATGACTACCAGAGGTTGATGCTACCGGATTGTGCAACCTGGGGGACCAGTCCCTTAGTATCCGGGGAATACAAGGACAATCACGATGGAAGTGGGTCCCTTTGCAAATGACACATGGCGATTTAGGCCCGGTCGGTGCAGTGTGTGGGTTTTTGTCAGCTGTCTTTTGCTTGCCCCCAGTCGCCTTCGCCATAGGCCCCTTCTGCTTCTTTTCTTTCTTCTTCTTTTCCTTCTTCTCCTTGGGAGGTTGACTCTTGCCAACTCTACCTTGCGAAGATGAAGGATCAGAGGAAGTATTGTAAGAAGTGGAAGGCTGGTGGGTAGTTCTAGACTGTTCTGACTGTTGATTCGACTGCTCAGGATTAGTGGCGATCTGGACTACATTAGTCGAAAAGAGCCATACAGGTAGGCCAATTGTCAATCCTGGAAGTGACAATGTTGCCATATGAGGCGCACCAACATCTCCCCAAGAGGAGAAGGGATTTGGACTTCCGCCAAGGTTACCTCCTTGGTTGGTGGGCTCCATACTTTTCGACTGAAAGATCAACGTGGGAATAACAGGTGATTATGTTCCGCTTAAAATAAATTTTATTAACGACGCTTTTAGACACAAACTTGCTTTTTCATGTTTTAAGAGTCGAGAAAAAGCTAAAGATGACTCTAGTCGCCTTCGATGTATTAACGAGCCCGAAGTGACAAATGCTCGGTTGGACTTTTTCAGTTATAGAGTTCGAAAAAGGCCAAAAGAAACTGCTCTGGAGTTCTAGGCAGAGGGTGTGCCAAACCTTTCGCGAAACCACAGAATACGTTTTACGGTACGGGTGGTCGATCTTCGTGAATGCTGTGTTCACTACATCGCGATCAGTAGGGCGGTCGACACGGCTTCCTATGGATAAAGGATAAATGCCTATAGGGGTCTCCCAATATACGCGACGGTACGCGGGAGCACAAGTCCGTATTAGTGCCACCGACTCTCAGGAGGAATCACCCACCTTCGTAGAGATCGACAGTCACTATGTTTAACGACGCCGGAACACGTCTCTACCTAGACCTCTAGATGTTTGCGTTATGTTACAAAGCGTTGTTATGTAAATTGGATTTATTTTAATGTTGATCTTGCTTAGCAGTTTGCCTTTAAGGATCACCACGAGATGTATATATACAACTTCCTAAATGCAATCTAAGATGAGAAGCAAAACTTTTCAATCTTTCAACTTTGAAAACCTTAATCTACTGAGGGAAAAGAAAGACACAACTTTTCGCACAGATCATAGAACACACACTAAAATGCAAATTTTCCTAAATCGTCAAGCACACAGTCAAATGCAAAATGCACAATGCATGTATTTCTTTTCGTTATCCTTAATGTTGATGTAAGACAAAAAGGAAACTGTTGTATAACTTTGAATCTAATTTCGAGCGAAAGTAAACAAGCTTGTCCAAAATCAAAAGACACCTTAAGATCGACTTGTTTAGACATTGGAAATGTATAGATTCAAACCATAAAATGAAAAACGAACAAACTCAAACAGCCATGAACAGTAATAAAACTAGCTCTTAAGATCACAAAGACACTTTTACAGTTCAGGATCTAAGAGGCCACAGCTATACTGGTTCGCTTTTCACAATGGGAAATTGTAACTGAAGCAAGAAATACTGAAAGAACAATCACAGTTTCATCACACAACTGAGGCGGAATAATGTCAAGGAAAGTTGGTTTACAGCAAGTACAATGACAAGCAATCAACAGCAAAATAACAGTGAAAACAGGGCTAAGACACAGTGGGAAACCTCAGGAAGACATAGCCTAACTGGATCAGCGCAGACTCTGGTCTGTCAAATTGACTCTCAGTGCAGTTCCCGAAGGTAGTACTTGCGCTGGAATGCAGACTGCCTGTGGACAGCCTGCACTGAGACACGAGAGTTGCGTTTACAAGGATTTCCGGGTCATAAAAAGCTCAAAAATGCACTGTTTTTGCTGAAATAAAAAGCTATAGGTCAAGTACAAGCTAAGGGATGATCAAGAGGATGAAAAGCTATCACAAAGAGTACAAGAGTCTTTTGTAGATCAGCTCTTCAAATCATGAATCTGCTCAAAAATGAGCAAGAGTAGCAGTCCCTCTACTTCGCTTTTGATATAGTCAAAAGCTTTTCGATTTGGTACTCTTTGGTTCAGGAAATGAATAGCAAAGATACTACAAACACCAACAAGATACTAGGCTCCCCAGCGGAGTCGCCAGTTTGTTGTGGGGAAAAGTATCCGACTCGGATGACCCTATCCCTACTCTAAAGGTGACAGTCTTTAGCAACAACTGAAAGTAAAGCTTTGATGTTTTCCTTTATGAAAGTACAGAGAGAAGGAAGAAAAGATTAACCGACCTGGTGTCTTTCGCTTTGTCGATCCTTATCCTCTCTCTTTGTCTCTTGTTCCCAGCTCCTTGCTCTCTCTGCCGGTCCAGCTACACACAGATCCTGCACAAACAAGAGAGGAAACTACAAGATACAAGTACTCATAACTGATACATGGATTAGAGTGAATCAAATATACAAGTAAATACAATACATCAATGCAATACAAGTATATAGGAGAACATTCAAAGCTTTATTGATAAAAGTAACAGGGTTCTGAGAAGGTTACAACCATCAATGGCTCCAATCCAGCAGCACCTCCCCAGCAGCAAGAAGTCTCCTCTTCACCTCTATAAAAGCAATCACCCAATAGCTCTAACTGTAAACCAACAGCACCTCCTTGCTTTGCACAAAATTTCAGCCTCCTTAGACCTCATAGAAGAGCTCTATATATAGGAGAGAAGAAGAGAGGATGAGTCAGCTTGAGACTGACATAAAGCTGCCTTGTGTCCTCTCCCTCTTCAGTTAATCTTCAGTTCTTGAGTCCACTTGGAGATCCTTGCTTACACATGGAGATCAAGTACCTCTTACTCATCACAGGGCGAATCTCTTGAACCAAGTGTCAGTTTGGAAGCTTCCTGGGCAATTGACACCTTGCAGAATGACTGTGCCACTTGGCCAATCTCGCCCAGCGCAGGTAGCCTTCATTAGATTTGACTTTCAGCGCAGGTACAAGGAGGAGCAGTTGCATTCCAGCGCAGATGCTCAGTGGAGCAGCTGACATGATCCAAAAATAGCCTGTTTTTGAGTGTTTTCAGGTGGAGAACTGATGGGAAGTGCTGTGGTTTGCTGACCTTGTTCTTCTATGGGTAAGAACAACATGTTTAGGGACTGAGGATCCCTGTAATTATTGACATTTCATGCTCCATGCTGCGAGGCACAAAAATGTCTATAACACTTATGGGACCCCAGGTGGGTTCATATGAGGGATTTTTCTTCTTTCGTGGGCATCCTACTTGTTAGATGCGTTCAGGGCTTCTCGGGACATCTTCATATTCTCAATATATATGCTCCTTATCAAGATCGTCGATTATTTTGGGAAGGATTGGTTGCATCCCAAATATTAGAACTCCATTCTCTCATCTTGGCGAGGGATATGAATTACATGATTGGTACTGATGAGATATGGGGGGGTACACATAGATTAGATTCTATGCTGGATATGATCAAAGATATCATGCTAGATCATAACTTTATTGATATATGTCCTCCCAAGCTCGGCCCTACGTGGGATAATGGTAGGACGGGTAATGGCTTTGTGGCGAAATGTCTGGACCGTTTCCTTATTCACGAAGAATTGTTGGACAGACTGGGCACTGTTCAGTCTGGCATTATGTGTAACTTTGTTTCGGACCACATGCCCATACTACTTTTATGGCAATGGGAGGACTTCCAGTTCGGCTATCCATTCAAATTCAGCTGTATTTGGTTACAGGACCCAAAATTTGATACTCTGGTGCAGGAATGTTGGTAGAGGCCACATGCCTATGGTATTTCCCTTATGGTAAATATCATCAATAGGCTTAGGGACTTGAAATTTGTGGTCAAGAAATGGGAGTGAAAGAAACTGGCCCAAATGAAATCAAAGTTGAATGAGATATCGGGTCCTTGGAAAAAATGCGGCTGAAGCTTACCTTCCCTCATCCCCCGGAGTCCATTTTGGTGGACATTCACACATTAGAGTTGAAGCGAAGTCAAATTTTTGAAGCTTCGGGAGGCGACTTGGAGGCAGGGAAGTCGGGCCATATGGATCCATAAGGGGGATCGTAATACCAAATTCTTTCACCGTTTTGCCAATCACAGAAGGAAAATTAACAGTACATGGGAGATCAAGGATTATAATGGAAATAAATGCCTCTCAAAAGATGAGATAACAAGGGCGGCTTCTATACATTTTGAAATAGCCTATGGGAGGCGGATGGGAGATTATGGAGAGAATCAGATATGGGGGGTGGAGGGATACCCATATATGTTCGATGATGAAGCAAATGAGGAGCTATTCAAAGAAGTTACTGCTGAGGAAATTTTGGGGATCCTAAAATCTTTCAGAAAGGATAGATATCTGGGTCCGGATAGTTGGACTGTCGAGCTATTCACTCATTTCTTCGATATATTCCAGGGAGATATTTTGGCCAATATCCATCCGCATATTAACTCGACTTATATTGCTCTCATTCCAAAGGGGACTTCCTCTAGGACCTTTTCGGATTACAGGCTGATATCTCTGTGTAATCTTATTTATAAGATTATCTCTAAAACTATTGTTGAAAAAATGAAGCCTATCCTATCCAAATTTATATCGCCTGAACAATTTGGATTCCTTCCAAATCGTCAAATACAGGATGCTGTTGCCATTGCCGAGGAGTGCCTTCATTCCATTCATACTAGAAAATTAAATGTTGTGGTTATGAAGGTAGACCTTCAAAAAGAATATGACTGTATTCACTGGGGTTACATGAGAATGGTTCTTAACAAAATTGGTTTATAGGCCAGGAATTTGGAGTGGATTATGACTTGTATAATAAATGTGCGATATGCTGTATTAATTAATGGTAAGCCTACTAAATTCTTTGTTTCTGGTAGGGGTCTCAGGCAGGGTTGTTCACTATCCCCACTACTATTTATATTGGCTATGGATGGTCTGAGTGCACATATAAAACTAGCAGTGGTGGCGGATAAATTTGTGCCCCTGGATATGGGCTGTAACATAAAGGTATCCAACAATTTTTTTGTGGACGATATTTTGATTATGGGCATGATTAGTAGAATAACATGGTGTCATTTATCATACATATTTGATAGATTCAGGAAAGCATAAGGTCTCTACATGAATATATTGAAATCTATCACTCTGTATGGGAATTGCGAATAGGAGGATATTGCGCACATTAAGGATTCTTTTCATATCTGTGTGGCATCAATAACGAGTGGTCTGAAATACTTGGGATATAATATTAAGCCCAACAAATACAAAATAATAGACTGGTTGTGGCTAGTGTACCGGTATTATAAGAGGATATCGAGCTGGGAGAACTGATGCCTCTCTCTAGGGGGTCGCATTACATTTACACAATCTGTGATTACACAACGGTGTGTGTATTGGGCACATCTATACTATATTCCAGTTGCTATCATTAATAAACTGAATAGGATTATGGCGCACTATCTCTGGTCTGGGGGTATTACTAAACATAAATATCATTTGACAAAATTGGACATCATTACCACTCCAAAATGGATGGGGGGCTAGGGTATCTTGGATTTGCGGCGGTTTGGAAGCGCACTGTTACAAAAGGCATTATGGAGAGGCATCTTTGGCGGAGGCATCTGGAGCAATATAGTGAAGCATAAATATTTAAAGGATCTAGATTTTGCTGTATGGGTTCGTCGGGATTAGATTGGGACTCCTACGGGGTTGGCCATTTGGCGTAGCTTCACAAAGAATCGCCACAGTTTTATACAGAATTTATGATGGGCTCTTGGTTCGAGGCACCAGACATTGATTGGTATCGATTACATTTCGGGTATTAGTCATTCTATCACCTTCTCCGAGGCGTTGATCCGACGCCTTCACAACTCTGGTATATTCTATTGGAACCAACTTATTTCTGCATGGAATGGTCAGTTCCCTATATGGTTTACTGTTGATGTGATGGATTTGGAGTATAATCTAGCTAGGGAGTGGTCTCAGACTCGAAAGGAGCTGTAGTGATCGGGCGCGGGCAAGGCACATGTTGATGATAGGATTGCATAGAGGGGTAAGATGGTATCAAATTGTGTTGTTGTGGCAGATATATATTAAACGCTTTGTCTTCAAAGATTGCTCAATGTGGAGGTATGTGATTTTTATAAGTTCTGGAAAACAAAAGTGCCCATAAAAATCATTGTTTTTGTATGGCTTGTTTGGAAAAAAAAGAATTTAACCTAGGAGAATCTCCATAAGAGAAATTGGAATGGGCCAAGTATTTGTGTTTTATGTAGGGTGGCAGAGGAAAATAATGAGCACTTATTTCTCAGATGTCCAGTTTCTAAAATGATCTGGTGCCAGATTGCATTGCATATAGATTTCCCACAAACTGTCTTCTCTAATATCTCAACATTTTTGGGATGGTGGTGCAAACAAAATGATAATTGGAGATCCATTCCATTAATATTTCACTGGGAAATATGGAGGTGGCGTAACAAGATTATATTTGAAGATTTCAAGGAGCACTCCTCTAAGGTTGTGGATCGCATTATTGAATGGTATCATTCTACAAAAATCCTCAAAAAGGATACAAGAGCCAATCAAAAGAAGGTGTGGGAGCCTGGTGATACATTTCCTGCTGCATACTTTGATGGGGCTGCACAAAGGGATGTATGTGGCTGTGGTTTCTGGCTCAGGATGTTGGAGGAGCAGGAGTTCTGGGTATATTGGAATGCTGGAGGTGGTACAAACATGAAGGCTGAGATTATTGCTATTTAGGGTTTGCTATATTTTGCTACTTTCTTGAACATTCCCTACATTCACATATTCAGTGACTCAAAGGTCATCATTGATCATATATTGGGAAAAAGCAACATCTCCCAATATCATTTACAGGGATGGCTCAATCGAATCGGAATATTATGGAACTCTCATGGGGCAAATACAACTCAACATATCGGTCATGAGTTCAAACAGAATGCTGACTTATTGTCTAAGAGGGGACTATTGGACACCAGAGACGGGATGCAGATTGAGCTTAAGTTGGGTAACACTACAGTGGACCTGGGGTCATTTCCACTTCCTGAATAGGGGATATATTTATGATTACTGTTATTTGTTGATATGGACTTCATGAACTATGTTATTATTAGTTTTTTGTAAATTTTGGACAATATTGTATATATTGGTCATGGTGTTTAATGTGATCGTGCATATGAAATCAATGATATATATGATAAACTACTTTTTTCATGATATATGAAAATGTGATAGAGAAGAATGATACACATATATGTGTGGCAAAATATGCGGAGGTATACTCTGTAGATAATATTGCTATAACTTGGAATGTTATGATGTACATGTATATATGACAGATGTACTAATTTATATGTATCAATATAAGTTTTTTTTTTCTTGCTGACAAAAAAAATTATCCTCGAAACCTCAAATTTACACATCTTCATATAAATTTAAACCACCAATAAAATAAAACTGCACCACTAAAGGCTTGATTAAATTTACATTTTATTATTCTTAAAAATTTTGATTTAAATTTGATATATTCATAAAACCATGTGATTAATATTCTCAAGTTAGTTAATGCTAGCTTGAGAGGCGGCAACTGAAAGATTTATCATGGTTTCAAGGAGGGAAGAACTAACCTTCCTTGGGAAAAATAATCCCAAATTATTTTGGAAGGAGCTCCAACCAAAAAAGAAATAAATTGGAAATAATATTACAGCTTCTAAATGGTTTGACTATGCAAGACAACTCTATGAGCAGGTTCCCAAGGTTGACCCTCCCCCGTTGGTCAACACTGATATTGAACTCTTCATGGTACAAGAGGTAGAGATGGGTATCAGGAAGTTGGGTGTTGGAAAAGAAAAAGACTTAGCTGAAATCCAAGCAGAATATCTAAAGTGGGGCTCAAAGATTCTTGCATCTCACATTACAAAAATCTTCAACAATATCATACAACAAGGGCTCCCCACATATTGGACAATTAGTCTGGCAATACCTCTTTTCAAGAGCGGTGACATCAATAATCCCTCCAATTATAGGACTATCATGATAAACCCTTTGTTTGCAAAGCTATTTGGAAGCATGCTAGAAAACAAAATTAGCAAGTGGGCAGAAAAAAGAGATAAGCGTGCTAAAGGGCAAGCAGGTTTTAGACCTAAACATTCCACAGTTGATCATTGCATAACTTTAAGGCACATCATTGAAAAATTTTGGGAGAAAAAGGAAGAAGTCTTTCGTTGCTTTGTTGATTTCAGGAAAGCGTTTGACTCAGTTCCTAGGGATAAACTTTGCCAGAGAATGGAGGAACTTGGGGTTCCTAAGCATTTGAGAGCAGTTGTGCATAGGCTGTATGAAGAGGTGAAAGTCAAAATTAGAACTTCAGCAGAGATTTCTAAAAGTTTTAGAAACAATATCAGGGTCAAGCAAGGTTTCCCACTGTCTCCTACCCTTTTTGGTTTATATATCGACAAGCTTGAGGAGTGATTAAATTCACAAAGGGGTGATGGTATCTATTTGTGCAAGTTTGTTATAAGGCTTCTTTTGTATGTAGATGACCTTATTCTCATTGCTAAATTGACTCTTGGTTTGCAAGAGCACTTACTATCCCTTGAGCATTTTTGTAGAAGTGTGGGGATGCAAGTCAATATCAGCAAAACAAAAGTAGTGGTCTTCTCTAAGAAAAGAAACATAACCAACATAAGTTCTACTTTGAAGGCAACATTTTGGAAGAAGTTCCGGATTACAAGTACCTCGGAATTGACTTCAACAAAAATCTAAGCTGGAATGGTTGTAGAAAGAAAAGAAGTTTGGGGGGTTGGAAAGCATTTTATGCTTTTCAAAATAGGTGCAGAGAGGCAGGGTTATGGCACTAGAAGACCACTCAAACTCTTTTTTGGGCTTCTAGTGATTCCGATGATTCTCTATGGTTGTAAACTGTGGGCTAGCAGTACCTCTGACATGCAGTGGAGACAAATTGAGAAAATTCAGAAGCATTTGATTACAAACAAATTTAAGATTAAAAGTGAAATTCCTTATGATATCTTGTTAAGTGAAATAGACACTGCTCCTATTGAAGCAATTGCTATAGTGCGAGTCATAAGGTATTTAAAAAAAATGAGCAAATGGAAGAGGGTAGATGGCCTAAGGTTGTCTTTAATGATAGATTGTGCAAAAGTAAAAAAACTTGGACGCAACAAACTAACAAATGGTTTAGTAAATGGGGTATTTGCCTGAACATGTGTCCCATAAACAACGAAGAGATAAAAACTTTTGTTATGCAAAAGTTCCACAAACGTACTTGGGATAAGGAGCTAGGAAGAAAGAAAAATTACTATATTGAAGTGTTTAATTCCACTCATAATCATCAACTAAAAGCATACATAGAGGCCAATATCTCTTAGAGAGCCAAAATTCTTATTGCTCAGTTAATGACTAATTCTTATCAACTCCGTTGTGAAACAGGGCGTTGGAAAAGGCCAAAGGAAGTGTGGGAGGAAAGGGTATGCATTTTTTGTTCTTCTGGAAAAGTGTAAACAGAAAAACATTTCATTTTAGAATGTGAGGCCTTCAAAGACAAGAGGGAAAGTTATGCAGATACGCTGGCAGCTAACTCTTGGGATAATCTATTGAGCGAGGAGTTTATCGAGAAGCTGAAAGCATTTATTATGAAGCTTTACACAAAAATGGTCGAATACATCGAACAGATGAAGAAAGAATCTATCTCATAACCTATCTTTAGCCCTGTGAACGTTAAAATAATTTCTTTCTTTCTTTCTATCCCCTCATTTGATTCTTGATTGCACCTCACTCCGAGAGCGACAGCGTCTGGATTTAATTTTGCTTAGTGCATCAATGCATACAAAACAAAGTTGAATATTCCTTGTTCGCATACATAACAATTCCGCATTCCGATATATTTTGGGGTCTGAGCCGAAGGAACTCCTACCTGCCACCGTTTCACTTGAAACATTTTGGAAAGTCGGTGCTCAGACAACCATCATGGAGCCGTTACAGGATTTAAAAAGCACACGAATTAACATTTAATCCAACAACTTTTAGGCCGCCTTTCCATTTAATTCACTAGCATGAATTTATGGTTTGAAAGTGCTGAATAAATCTAAAGGTTTTTGTTGATAAATGTAGGATCATAAATGGCACTGATGAAACATTACTGATGACTCACCCCCAAAGGATTTACACAGTGCAACACGTCTAACGCGTGGCAAATCAGCTTGTTCAAAACGGAACTTAGTAGACGGGAAAAGGATCTGACATTCGTACAGAGTTCTGGGAGTTTAACCTAGTTGATATGTGAGTAATTGCCATGACATTTTCCAGAAGGTGCTGAGGAAGTGGGTATCACGATCTGAGATGACGTTGAGAGGTAACCCAAAAATGAGAGTAAACTTGAGAGATCAGTAGTACTGTTACTACTTGTTGCGCTGACACGGTAGTTTTGGTACCTCGGACAACGATGACTATTTTGGAGAATTTACAAACTATGATAAAGTTACAATCAGATTTATAAAAATTTGTTGTCCACTCAGAAAATCCATTAAAATGAACTCCCAGGGATGAAAAGGAATCGAAAGGAGATGGTAGAATCCCTACTTTCTAACTTTTGTGCTGTTTTTTAGGCCTAGAAAGGGTACATTGTCTTAAAAAATATTCCACGTGATCGGCCATGGGCGACCAAGAGAAATTGCATTAGAGTTGTTGACGAGTTTTGGTGATGCCAAAGTGGTTTCCACGTGAGGAAGCATGGGCTTCTCAAAAGAGTATGAGGTGGTTTGAAGTGTCGGGCATATATCACTAGTTGAGCTTCTACACTCGATTGTCTTACTCTACATGCTCCAACAAGGGAGTTTGATTCACTTAAGTGGGATGATCTGAATTCTATATGGACCTGAATTAGCATAAAGTTGTTTATAGCCTTCATAGTTTGCATAACACAGTTAAAATATGCGATACCTGATTTAATAACTCAATATATCTCCCATCTTTTTTGAACTCCCTTTCTTATATTTAATCATTAGATGGAACTATTGGATGTATGAGGGGGCAGTTCAATGAGCTTTAGATTAAAAATTTTAAAAGATCAACGAGCTATAGTTTACATGTAAAATTGTTTCAAAACGCAAATAATTATGATAATTTATCATAGGTATTTAAACTAAATTGGATTCAATTAAAATTTGAAAATGGTAAGTCAACCATATAATTTATATAAATTTTTATAAGTAATATAGTTTAACTTAAGTTAAATGATATATAATTATGATAATTTATTATAATTACTGTAGTTTAAATTAGATTGACTCAAAATCTATAAATGGTAAGTCATGGGTGATCTCTTTATTTAAGTACTATTTCCATGGAATATTGAGAAGTGTCAACGAGAAATTGTAGTTTTAGAAGTTATAGAATTACATTATAGCATTACTTTGGGCCATGTGAAAGTAATATCATGAAAATGTTGATGCAAGGGTCAATTATTTTGTGAAAAATATGAATAAAATGTTTGTAAGAATTAAGAATGCCAAAAAAAGCATTGTAATGCCACCATTAAAAGTTAGACTAGCAAAAAGGAGTTTGCACTTTGGCAAGATTTGGGTGAATGTCATTTTTCCTTATTGGAAAGCTAAGGCAATAGGTAGTTGTTTCCCCAAAAATAAATTCTTATATTTCACTTACAGTTTGTGAGTGCATATAAGGTCTACATAAACAAATTGCATATAATAACCCTAGTTGCCAGTGACAATAAGAATGTTATCCAAATATATTACAACAAACTACTCTAGGTGTGGGTTAAAAATATCACAGATCAACCTCATAAATATGGATTGGATGTTGGTGAGGCTAAAAGGCATCACCGACCATTCATATATCCCAAATGATAAGGCATCATTTGTTTGAGAAACAAAAATTCAGAGAAAGAGAACAAATATGATGTCGTGGATGATCTAGAAAGGAAAGATGTAAAAAAAAACTTTAAAACTAAGACTATAATATTTTGACCTCATATTTTTTTTTTGTAAAGCTTGGGAGGACCTTCTTTTTTTCTATTTATAAAAGACAAGTTTACACCACCTATGTGAGATAGGTGGCCTCAACTTCCCCGGTGGGAAACCAAGTCTGTTGGCCACCTATCCTCATTATAAGCCATCCAAAAATAATATAGTTTCAGGCAATCTACCCAAGCTATATATGTATCTATATCATGATAAAAGTCTAAGTGTCTATCTATCATAAGCATGCATCAATAAAAGTAAATGCTATCCGCAAGAAACAAAAAAAAAACATCCTAGAACCTGACTAGTCCTGCTAATCTTCTGAGGCTGACTCCATCGGAGCCGGGTCTTCGACAGAGTCTCTGGGTATGTCCTCTAGCTCGATAATACAAGGGATGTGTCTTTGAATACGATCTAGGTGGATATCCTGCTTACACAGCTGAAATTGAATGGTTTGCAGGTCTTTCTTGTAATTAGGCATGTTTTAGAGGGTCATGGCCATCCCCACTGATATTTGTTCCATGGCCTTTCCTGTAAGGCTCTTCATGAGCTAGTACAGGTATAGTGTCTTCTTAAACTGCGTGAGTCTACCCTTAATATTCCCAGGATCCGGGTTTACCTCTCGTCAATTCTCCATTTCCTCTTCGGATTCCTCCTCCTGCTTTATCTTTTCCTCCCAATCTTCTAAAATCTTACGGATGCCTGCATCTGTCCCTATCCTATACATTGTTGCCGCTTCACTGATGAGCCATTCTATCGGCTTCCTCCCACACCTAGGTTCCGAGGTGCTCGGGTCTGCTGCTCTAGGCAACTCCCTCCCCCTTCTGCCTCGTCCTCTTCCACGTGTTGGTTTGGCCATCGCTTCTTTTTTCAAGCCTGTTCACACACAATATGCGTTAGTTCATGGGGCGTAGATTCATGCCTTTCCAGGTTGATACTGATTCCCCTCCCCTCACATTTCAAGCCACAATTTCCTCTTCCCAGGTACCCCTCTGCCCAAATATGTAGTGCCTCTCCTCTGCCTGAAGTGTCAACGCCCCTCACCTACCTTGCAGTAGCCTCTCCACCTTTCTGATTTTGGCATGTCTCTCCCCTACTCCCGGGGGTAATGTCCTGGTGCCCGACTCGAATTATGCTTACGACACTCACCGCCAACCCATCGAGCCAGGTTACCATCACTCCCACTCGCATAGCCTTCCCTCGCCCCTTTGTCCTGTGCTTCTTTCACTCCTCTCTACCAAGTCGAATTGCCTTTCCTCGCTCATGCTTATCTATAGTCTCCCCTCCCTCCCTGGTAACCCAGTTATCTTGCTTAATCGTAGGTGGTTTCTCAAGGTCCCAACCCCGATTTTCACTCTCAGTGCCAGTCTCTGGCTTAAACCCGATCCCCGTCCCTCCCATCATATGTTGGTCTCCCCAACCTTTACCCCAATTCCCCTCCCCAGTCTACTTCCTCACCCCCAAACCATGGAATAGCACAGTAAACATAGCAGTGGGCGTGTAAGGCTAGTGAACATACCCGGAGACGATTCATAGAGGTCTTTGTTGGTCGCTTCCCTGTCTTTCGGCTTCGCTCCTCCTTCCTCCCGTATCAACTATACTCTTCCCTCCATCCTGCCTGCCTTCATAATCCTCGTCCACCTTCCTCTGTCCCATCACCCATCCTGGCTTATCCTTCCCACCTCCTTCACTACCCTGGCCCTGACTGCCACTTCTCCCCTGCCTTCTGTCAGTTGTCATGCGAAAGGCCACCGCACCCATCGCCATGAGCATGTGGGGGGCGGTGGGTAGTACCCTTCCCTTATGTGGCTTGACTACCATAACTGGCTGACGTACTCGGGCACACACCTTGATCGGGGATTTTTGACCTCATAATTTAATTAAGAAGGGAAAATGCACACAAGAACAAGAAACTAAATTCATACAAACAAATGCATAATTTTACATGGAAAAACCCTAACAGCGTGTCATGGAAACCTCCACGGGGCAAGGGAATGGAATGCTTTATTATTCAAGGTCAACAATGACTCTCCCACCATACAATAGGCCTCTTGGGCAACATCATTTTAATAGGAAGACATTGTTACATAAATTCCTATCATTATACAACCATCTAATTAATTTAAAAACACTGTTACATAATCATTGTTATCATTTTTAACAATCTCCACCTTGACAACAATTTTCCTAATCCCTTGTCCATGCTCATTCATCATCTTTTATACAAGCCAAGAGAAGCCAAACACCGCCACAAATTCTTTACCAAAACTGGTTTCATGAACATGTCTACACAAATCTCTTGTGTGTGGACCTTTTTGAGAGCTACTTCGCCACCACCAATGCCTTCCTTACAAAATGGTATTTTACATCAATATGTTTAGTCTTTCTATGATAAGCTAGATTATTAGCCAAAAAAATAGCATTTTGACTATTGGAGAGTTGACATTGTCTAGATGGTCAGTGGCTTAGTGAAGGCATCTGCAAGTGTGTTGGCATTGATGACAACAATCATGCGGGGGAGATGTGTTGGGTAGTTGGCATTGCCTAACTATTGGTAGGAGTGGTGGCATTGATGTTAACCAGACTAGCTTGGATGCTTGTCGTAGCAGATGTTGGCAGCGATGGAACAAGAGGAATCTCATGATAGTTGCAGGCTTCATGAAGAAAATCATCACAATAGCAGGCTTATTGGAGAAACCTTCAGATGATGGACCAGATGGAAGTCCATGGTAGCTGCAGCCTTCATGTAGAGGATCACCTTGGTGGTTGTGAGTTTAGCTGTCCGGAGAGTCAAAGAGCAGAAGAATGGCAGAGAGTTTGGATCCATATTAGAGGTAGCATATGGGCTCAAAACCTACATTGGACCCTCTCCATTGGAAAGTGCTCTGGAAGATATTTCCAACAATATGTGTAAGTCCAAAATAGACTCTTGGATCAAAAGTTATGGTTTACCGATGATCAGGGACTTGAATTCCTAAGAAGGCTGGAATAACGGAGGTCCAGGATATCGGAGATCAACACATCGACGTATCGGCATATCGAAGATCAGAATGTCGGAGGTCCAGCACATTGGTGTATCGGAATATCGAGGTCAGAGTATCAGTGAATTAGGTGATCAGAACCCCGGAGTTCGGTGTATTGGTGCATTGGAATGTCGGAGGTCGGCATAGCAGCGATATTAGAATATCAAAGGTGTGATACATTAGTGCAGGTTGTATCAAAGGTCGGAGTATCGGAACATCGACATATTAGAGATCGCAATATCAAAACTTTGTCAAGCCAGGAACCTTTAAAATCTTGCGATATCGATAAGTCCCGATAAGCCTTTAAAAACATCGAGGAATGCCAAAAGAGAATTAACAAAGGATTTTGGTGCAAAATCAAGGTTGACGGGTCCTCCTCTCTCTCCTCTAGCAGGACACATGGCCGCATGTGATTGGCTTCGATAAGGACACATGGTAGCATCTAGTTGGCTCTGATAAGGACACATGGCAACATATGATTGGCTCCTATAAGGTACAGTGGCAGCTGATGTCATCATGATGTGGTAGTACGACAGGACATGGGGCATGCATATTCAACCTTATTGGGTAGGCTAATGGGCTAGAACTAGGTGACACGTGTCACCACTAAGGAGTCCCCACGTGGATTGATGATGTCATATCAGAAGTCAGAAATCAGAGGTTGAAGACATCAGAACTTTAGAATAGTTGGAATTTGGAAAAGTTCTGATATAGAAGGGCTTATGATAATTGGCTGGCACATGGTCATGAGAGGCCAAAGAACCAAGGGCGTAGAGTAGCTAACAAAGGAAGAATGGCCAGCGACATGAGTTGAAGGCTTAGCACCTTAATGTTAAGCGACATACCACATGCAACGGTCCTATGGTGAGAAACGTGGTAAGGGGTAAGAAGAAGGAGCTCGAAAATATGAGGATTAGGATATCAAAACTTTATAACAGTTGATTATTGAAAAGTTCCGATGGAGGGAGCTTCTGATATTGGGTAGGATCTTGGTCATGTAAATCCATAGAGCCAAGCGCGCAGAGCATAGCACAAGAAGATTAGCCCCGACAGGAACATTACACTACTATGAAGTTGTGATGTTGAATTTCTTTGATAGCACAGTACAAAGAGTTAAAGGCGTATGGGTCAGCAATTGCGAAGTTGAATTCAGGAACAAAGGAGTTGGATTTAGGAGTAATGGTAACGGCTAGAGATCGCTGGGTCAAGGTAGGAAGGACCACGATCTCGAGGAAAGAGTGTTGGGTCTGCCTTGAGGTGAGACAAGCCATCTCTGTGCTCCAATGCACGTCTTCAATGAGTCAAATGGATGTATGGGACTCATGAAGAAGTGTGCAGGTCATGTGATAATTAATTTCTCAGCATGGAGCTCCACACAGTCAGGCGATGAAGGACTGCAAGGTCGATCTTTGTTTTCTGCACTATGACAAGAAACTGACACGAGACGTAATAGCGGCAAGGAAGGCCATTCCTAAGTCCACAAAGAAGCCATGCTGAAGTACAACCAATATTATGCGAAACCATGAATAAGCATGGAGGGCCTTAGTGATAGGAGAGTTGCACACAAAGAGTATTGTGCCTTGTTGGAGTGTGTAGGTCGAATGAGAATTCATTTTTAGTATGGAGAAACAGTTAGGTGCCGATTTTCATGGTTAATGCAGTTGCAGACGCAACAAAAAAATGGAAGAGCCATGTCGAGGTACATTCGTGAAGTGTGAATGCAGGATAGAGTGGCAGGAAAGGAAGTTTCCAGTGCTGTGTGTGAGCAAGGCCGAATTTGTCTGTGTTGTATGAGCAAGGCCAAAATTGCCTGTGTTGTGTGAGCAATTCGTAGTTTCCTGTGTTGTATGAGAAAGGTCGAAGGCGCTTGTGCAGAGAAAGAAGGTTTAGAGTTTTGTGTGTGTTATGGAGAGAAAAATTCAGAGAGCTGAGTGCATGCTGATGAAGAGCATAGAACAAAGCTACATGGACTGCGATGAGTGACTGTTGTTGAGTAGATCAATGGGCTGCTGTAGAGTGAGTAGAGAAAAAAAAGTTGTTATCAGGCACAGTGGCTACCAAATTACAGAGAACATTCAGCTCCTATTTGAATGTAGGTTGGTGCTTGCATACAGGAAGTTGGTGCTTCCATCTCTAGTGGGTGCTTATGAAGGCTTGGGGGTTGGTGCTTGTAAAAGATCCGCAAGGTTGGTGCTTCTGGTAAGTTGGACATGTGTCTACAAAAAGCGAGAGTTGGAACTTCCTGCTAGTCAGTGCTATCAAACAATCAAAGGGAGTTGGCGTTTCCTCTGAGTGGGTGATCACAAAATAGATTGATGTAATAGAGTATGTGTTGTTATTTACATCAATAGCAACAACAAGATTTGGTGGTTTTTTCCCAAAAGAGTTTCCACGTATGCTTGTATGTTGATTTCATGTTTCTACCATATTACATATTGCTGCTGATTATATGGATGGGTCCCAATCTGGAATAAGAAAAGTAAATAGGCATAAAAGTTTAAAATTAGCCTTAATACTGATTCACACCCCCTCCCAGTATTATCATTGCTTCCAACAATTGGTATCAGAGCCAAGTTCCTTTAGGAATAGCTTAATCACTAGAAGGTAGATCAAAGGGAAACAATGACTATTAAAGTTTGGCTAATAGTAGGAGTCCCATTCTTAAATGAATCAGACCATGGTTTCAACTATGAAGTCTGGAAGGTTAGAATGGTGGCCCATTTGGCGCTCTAGGATTCTGATATGTATATCTCCATTGTGATTAGAGAAAAGAATGAGCATAATGAAAAATCCAAGGAGGTCATAATGAAAGGGTTGTCTAAGCCAAATGTTGATAAATTAAGGAATTGTAAGTCAACAATGGAAGTGCTGGACAGATTGTAATGTCTGCATAATAAAGATAGCCATGTGTCCCAAGAAGAGGCTGAGGAACCCTGCTGCTCTAGTAATGAACCAGAACACAGAGAAGTTGTTGCTCATCACACTCCTGTTGATGAGGAAGAAGTCTCAAAAGAGAGACCATGCTTCTAAGAAGCTAGCACCTCTGGTAGTGAAGAAAAGGATCTAGATGAAAGGATCTTTTCTAGAAATAGGTTGACCTCAACTCTAAAGGAGGTCAAGGACCTATCAGAGGAAAATCTCAAGTAAGAGGAGAAACTGAAAAACTATGAGCTTGATAATGAGAAGTTGAGAAAAACAATAGTTGAACTAAATTCTCAACAAGAAGAGGCTAACAAACTGACTGGGATGTTAACCAATTAGTTGAGTGAGAAGCTAGCTTACTATGAGAGACTACAAAATGAAGTAGTGTCAATAAGATATGACTTAGAAAAGTCAAATAAAGATTTGTCTCAATATCATAAGCTAAAGAGAGTCCAAGGTCCAAACAACAACAAAGAAAGAAAGGTTGTTGGACAACAACAACAACAATGAAAGCAGCAGGAGCAAAAGAAGAAAAGGCAGCAACAAAAGGCTAAGAAACAACAACCGATAGTGTAGCAAAAGGCTAAGAAGTAGCAATAGGAAGTGCAACAGAAGAGGGCAAGGCATATGCAAGGAAGAGTGCATGATAGCAATGAAAGTTGTCATAGAAGGCACATGAAGAGCCAACATAAGTCCTTTCCTACTCAAGGACAAAGCCTACAAAGAAACGGTAACCTCTTTCACCAAAAGCCTTTTCACGGATATTTTTTTTCTTGCAATAAGTTTGGACATAAAGCCATAGAATATAGCTGGCATGCAAGGAAACAAAATGTGCTGGGTAGCAGCAACCCAAGGATTCACTCCTCTGCCCCATTCTTCAACCAAATCAAATGCTACAATTGTGGCAAATTTTGGCACAAGGAATCTTGTTGCATGCATGGGCATGGAAATTTTAGGGGCTAATTGATCCATATTTAAACAGGAACACAAAAAATTACAGATATAACGATACATACAAAGATGCAGCAGAAACAATACTTCATTTCATTATTGTAAAATACTGAAATATGCTTACAAACAGAAATGGAAATAAACTAGCTAGGGTGATGGTAGCTTATCTCTGAGAAGAGATGTGGCGGATACATGCCTCTGAATTGTCTTACAATGAGGCTCGAAGGCCTATTTATTGTTTAGAAACAATGGAAAAACCTAAACATCCAAAAACCTAACCCTAGGAGATGAAGCGCCAAACTATGGGCCCCGTTTTGGGTAAATGGGTACATCAACTTCCTGGGGTCGTAACTTTGGCATATGATCTCCGTTTGACACGCATAATACCTTGTTAGAAAGATCTACCCGGGGACTTCAACTTTGGGAAGAACAACATCAATCCATGGCCCCATGATACTCACAGTTTTCCCAAAAAACGTCGTTTATGGCCTCAAAACAGCTCCAGAAGTTCAGGACCCGAAAAACTGCTAAAAATAGTAAACTGTGCTACAATTAAGGAAACTAAAAAACTGAAAGAAACAATGGTGGGGGTCCAAGTGGAATTGGCGGGTGGCCACTAATATCCACTTGGATCATTCCTCCCCCCTTAGGAAGCAATGGTCCCCATTGCATTGAGCTCCTCCATGAGATGAGGAAACTTCTGCTGAACTTGGTCCCTGGTGAGCCACTTGCCCTAGTGAAGGAGTTGGCATGCTTTGACAACTCGATACAGTTGGATCTTCTGCTGGCAAGTGTGCTTGATCTTTGTGTCCATGATCCGCTCAGTTGCAGCTTGTTCCATGCAATCTGGATTTAACTCTGTGGGTGTGAGCTGTTCTGCAATGTCAGATGTGTCTAGTAATGGTGGAAAGTATGGTCGAAGGGAGTCCACATTGAACACTGGGTGCAGGCCAAAGAATGGGGGAATGTTGAGCTCAAATGCATTATCTCCCACAGCCTTGGTAATGGTGTAAGGACCATATTAGAGTGGTCTAAGTTTCTGATAGGCTCCTGTAAGGCATTCCTTTTGCAAATGAAACCAGACTTTGTCGCCCACCTGAAACTTGTGTGGCACCCGATGTTGATCATGTCGCTGCTTGTACTTGGCATTTGATTTCTCCAGAATGTCGTGGACCTGCTGGCGAATATGTTGGATGTGCTCAATGAAGCTATTTGCCTTATTTGTTTCGGACTGGACATGAGCCGAATCTTCCTGAGTAGCTGCAAATGGCATGGCCACATCAATGGGACATAGTGGTTGGAATCCCAAGCCCACCTGAAAAGGGTTGTGGCCAGTCGAGTTGTGGAGAGCCCGGTTATAGCTGTGCTGAACATAGGGGAGGCTCTCATCCCATGTGCATGGATGCTTTGAGTTGTACATGCGCAGAATATGTACGATCATCCTATTGAAAACCTCTGTTTGGCCATTAGTTTGGGGATGGAAGGTTGTGGACTTAATGAGTTTGGTGTCCAGCATCGACCAGAGACTGGACCAAAATGTACTGAGGAACTTGCTATCCGATCTGAGATGATAAATTGTGGGATCCCAAAGTGTACCTACACTCATTCAAAGAAGAGTTTAGCAGTGGCTTCTGCTATGATTTTCTTCTTGCAGGCCGCCATAATGGCCATCTTCAAGAACCTATCGACGACCACAAAAGCACAGTCGTTTCCATGCTTAGTAGAAGGAAGGCTAGACATGTAATCCATGGAGATGGATTCCCAAGGTCGACTAGGGGTACGTAGCGGGGTATAGAGGCCTTACTTCTTGATGGTCGGTTTGGCAATGGCGCAGGCAGTGCATGATCTGATGTACTTCCTGACATCATGTCGAAGATTTGGCCAATAGAAATACTTCTGCAGTACTGCCACCATTTTCTCGACCCCGAAATGCCTAGCATCCCGACTGTAGTGTGCTTCCCAAATCATCTTGGCATGCTCGCTTGAAGGAACACAAAGGTGACCCACGTGGCATAACAGGGCATCCTCGAGGTGAAAATCTGGAACATGTTCACCCTCTAAGAGTGTCTGGTATGTGTGGCCGAATTCTGGGTCGCTTTTGTAGAGAAGTGGTCAATCAGAAGTCTCATGCCCACAAGAGTTGAGCATGGTGGTTAACGCCATGATCGGTGGTCGACTGAGGCAATATGCAACATTATTGGTGCTACCCTTCTTATACTTGATATTCAAATGGAACTGTTGCAAGTATGTGGACCACTTCTGATGGCGATCATTTTGCAATTTCCCTTGGGTCTGTATGAACTACAGGGGCCAGTGGTCTGTTTGGATGACCATTTCCTTCCCCAAAATGTAATGCTTCCATTTTCGGCAGGCCTACACAATGGAATACATCTCTTTGTCATAAGTGGGATACTTCCAGACTGTGTCTGAAAGTATCTCACTATGACATACCACTGGATGCCCGTGTTGAGTAAGGACTGCCCCAATAGCATAGTCAGAGGCATCTGTCTCGGCCTTAAATGGTTGTTGCAATTCTGGTAATGCAAGCACTGGTGACGAGCAGAGGCGATGTTTCAACTCTATGAATGCCTTATGTTGAGATTCAGACCAAAAGAATTTTGCTTTCGCTCCTCCCTTGGTGACTTGACTCAAGGGCCAAGTGATATGAGAAAATCCCAACACGAACCTGCGGTAGAATTTGGCAAGACCCAGATGGCCAATCTCGAATGACTTGGATCTTGACTGGATCCACATGCACCCCCCGCTTATCAATAATGTATCCCAGATACTGAACCTGGGTCATGCCAAAAGTGCATTTCTCTAAATTGGCACATAACTTGTGTTGCCGTAGTGTTTGGAGAACCTGTCGAATGTGGTGGAGGTGCTCTTCCCAACTCTCGCTGAAGATTGAGATGTCATCCAAGTATACTTCTACAAATGAGTTAGTGAATGGCTGCAAGATGTCATCCACTAGCCTCATGAAGGTTGCAGGAGCATTCGCTAACCTGAAAGGCATAACCAACCATTCGAAAAGGCCCTCCTTGGCTTTGAAGGCAGTCTTCCACACATTGGAGGGTTCGATTGGTATCTGGTGATATCATGTCTTCAAATCGATCTTGCTGAAATATTTTCCCCCCTTCAGTTGGTCTAGGTGGTCATCAATTCGTGGGATCGGGTACCTATTATGGACAAAGATCTTGTTCAGCACCCGATAGTCAACACAGAGTCTCCAAGTCACATCCTTCTTCTGTACCAACATGATTGGGCTCCAACAGGGTGATGAACTCAGACGGATGTGACCTTTCTACAACAACTCTTGAATCTGCCTCTTGATTTCATCATTCTCCAGAACGGAGCGTTGATAGATTGGTCCATTGGGCAGTGGCACACCTGGGGCCAGATCGATGGAGTGCTTGACCTGACAGCGCAAAGGAATGCCTATGAGGGAGGTGAAGATGTCCTCGTACTCCTCCATGACCTTTTCCATTTGTAGTTGTCGTGTGGAGGGGCACTGTCTGGAGGTCGTGGCCACCATATTATTCTTTCCTTGAGGGTGTATCATTAGGAAAAAAATTTCCCGATTTTGGAAATGAGCTTAGTGCATTGTTTTGTAGTAACCAAAGAGATGGCGGTAGGCAGTGCTACCTCCGATATCCTATACAACTTATTTCCCAAAGTAACAATAACATCACGAGGCCTTGATTCATACACATCATGTCGCTTCCACAAGTATGGTTGGCCTAATAATACATCACAAACATCAAGGGGGGAAACGTCACACAATACCTCATCCATGAAGGGCTTGATGTTGTATGGAAGGCAACACTGCTGGTTCATGCGAAGATCCTGTCCTTAGTGAAGCCACCTGATGGTGTACAGTTGTAAGCCCAACCGCTTCATGACCTCTACCGAAATGAGGTTATTTTGGCTCCCGCTGTCGGCAATGAACTGTAGTGGGGAGCCCTTTACCCACATATGGGAGTGGAAGAGGCGTTCCTCCTCCTCTGGATCTTCGGGTTCCTTCGTTTGGATCTTTGTGGTGGCAACGATGGCGTTGGGCTCTGCATCGATAATCTGCTTCCCTTTGTCATTCCCCTTGTCGGGTTCTGACTCAGAGTCGGAACATGCATCTGATTCTGAAACCTTTAGCTCGACCACCAGTGACTGCTTGGTCCAACACTCACTTGTGTTGTGAGTGGAGCTCTTATGGAACTCACATCACTTTCAAATGTCCTTTTTCGACTTCGCGGTGCTGTTCTTTGCTTGCAGCTTTGGCAGGTTGTCTTGGGCCACCCCGCCTTGGCTTTGTCCTTTGTTCTACGATTTGGGGGCACCTTTCCCTTGCTTCGGATTCACAGATCCAAAGTCTCGCTTCTTTTGTTTAAACTTTTGCTCAATCTTGATGGCATATCGATATGCCGTGCCAAGCGAGGAGATGTTCAGGAATTCTATTTCATCCTGGATGTACCTGTGTAGGCAGTTGCGGTATTTGAGTACCCAATGTTGCTCTAAATCCTTGATACCCAACTTTGTGCGAAGGGTATGGAAAATATTGGTAAACTCCGACACGTCTTGGTCCCTTCCCTGCCGCAGCGTGGTCCACTTTATGTATTGATCCTCATAGCTTCCGACAGGGTAGTACTGCTCCTTGATGGCAGCCCAAAATGAATTCCAAGTGGGTGCGGCTGAAAACAATGAGGCCGTACTTTCATCCTTCTGCTCGCAGTAGGTTTCCCACCAGTCCTTGATGTGGGGGGCAACTTTGAGAAGAGCGAAAGTAATCTTTTCCCGGCCGGAAAAACCATGAATAGAAAAATACCCTTCTAATAGATTTAACCATTTATCTACGACATCTACATCTATCTGACCCTCAAATATGTGAATGTCAAAGTTAACTTGTACCTTAAAGGGTGTGGCGCTTCCAGAGTAGCTGCTAGAAGTAGATGTGTCGCCCCTGAGTAGCCGCTGAAGGATCTGGGCAAAGTTGTCCATCATCACGTTCCTTTGTCACTCGAGGGCCTCTTCGAGCAAGATTTTGATAGGATCTCCTGCCCCCTCATATTTCTTTTCATTCGCCATGGGAGGCTGTCGGAATTTGTGAGGCTGGTCCTGCAAATGTTCGACCAGTTCAAGCCCTAACTCCTTATATCCCGACCTCGTTAGGGACATGCAAAGAAAGACGGAGAAAGAGCAGACCACTCTGATACCACTGATCCGAATTTAAATAGGAACACAACAAATTACAGATATAACCATACATACAAAGATGCAACATAAACAATACTTCATTTTATTACCGTAAAATACTGAAATATGCTTACAAACAGAAATGGAAATAAACTACCTAGGGCGATGGTAGCTTATCTCTGAGAAGAGATGTGGCGGCTACATGCCTTTGAACTGTCTTACAATGAGGCTAAAAGGCCTATTTATTGTTGAGAAACAATGGAAACCATAAACATCCAAAAACCTAACCATAGGAGATGAAGCGCCAAACTATGGGCCTCGTTTTGGGTAAATTGGTACATCAACTTCCCGGGGTCGTAACTTTGGCATATGATCTCCGTTTGACGTGCATAATACCTCGCTAGAAAGATCTATCCGAGGACTTACACCTTGGGAAGATCTATCCCAATTTTTCCAAAAAACGTCGTTTAGGGCCTCAAAACGGCTCTGGAAGCTCAGGACACGAAAAACTGCTAAAAATAGTAAACTGTGCTACAATTAAGGAAACTGAAAAATTGAACGAAACAATGGTGGGGGTCCAAGTGGAATTGGTGGGTGGCCACCAATATCCACCTGGATCACTAATATTCATAGGTGGGCTAATTTTCAATGATTTTTCCACAAAAAATATTCGCCAATTTCCATTTTTTATAAAAATGATTCGCCCAAATTTTACAATTTAAAATTATGTTAGTTTAAAAATCACCAACATTATATAAAGACTATATATAAAACCATTAAAAATTTGAATAATTTTACAAATATATCAATAAACATTTTATAGTTTGCATATTAGGGACTAGTGAGATTCACCAATGTTTTTAAACTTCAAGATAATTTTCCATCTTTAAAATTTTCCCTGGGCATGGGAAGTTGAAGCATACATTCCTGGCGATGCAATGAAATGAAGCCAAGAATGTTTTCAGTGCTTTGTGTTTAAAGAGAAAGATGAGAAGAGGAGGAAGAGATCGGAAGGATGATCCTCTTACCCATGTGATGGACCCCTCTGTAAGGAAAAAGGTTCCAAGTGAATTTGGGTAAAGAAAGAGGAGTTGAAAGAAACGTTTCCTCTACCCATGCGCATCCGAGAAGAAGCCCAAACAGGGGCAAAGAAGAAGATGGAGAGTAGTGCTTCTGTCATGACTCGACCATTGAAGATTTGGAGGAAGAAGGAGGATGATCTTCTCAAGGGGAGTAGATCCTGTGTTTCTCTTCAATGAAGGAATATATTGGCCTTAATGGAGGTCGAATAAGTCATATGCTGGAAGCCAAAAAGAATAAATAGAAAGGTGCATGTGATTGATGAAGGTATGGTTGTTTTTTCTTGCTGATTACAAGAATGAATTGGTTTATTTTGAATGTATCAACATTGAAAAGGAGGAGTGTAGCCAACATGAGGAGTACACAACAATATATTATGTTGTGGGAAGAAGATGGGATGCAATGGAAGTGTGGAATGACATGAAGCTCACCGTCAAGTCAGGTGCACAAGATTAGTCCCCACATAGAGGTAAGAAAGTTGTTGCAGGAGATCAAGGAGAATTGGCTTAGGGGGAGTTGCTTTAATAAGCAATAACATGCTACAATGGGAAGCCTCAGAAAGGGAGATTGCCAAGCAAATGGAAGGTTTTCATCTGTGTTGAAATACCCTTATTTAATTTAAGTTGTGAGTTTGATTATGCATAGCAGTCTTGTGTTCATGAAACACAATTAGTGTAATATTTTCATGTCCCTTAACCCTCAATTGGTATTGCTATGTCAATTGGTTGTGTTGGGCTCATGTTGAGTAACCTTGCGTGCAAATGGACATTTCTTTTTGAGAAAGAAATATTAGAGTTTTCATGGTACATTGTTCCATTTGTATCATTTCCTTTGGACCAATTGGTATTAGTTGAAAAGTAGTCCCTATTGTATGAGTATGATATCAAGGGGAAAAGTGGAGATTCTCAAGTAATGTGAGCACAGTCTTATAAGCAACAACAACAACGAATAAGTGCGAGCCAAAATGCATCATCAATAATTGGTATTTGCAACAACAACAATACCATGAGTAGTTTAATGGGTATCAATCTTTTTTATACAAAAGATGCATTAGTGGAGAGAGTGCTCAGGCAACAACCATAAGGTGTCCAAAACTGGAGGCATTCAAATCAGAGGCAATATATGTTTAGGGGGAGCATATCAAATATGTCTTGTTTATGGAGCAGCAACAGTGACAGTCCTGGTAGAGATGTTTGCAAAGCAGAATGCACATCTCAATAGCTAGACTCTGGTCTTCACATCCAAGTGATTGCATGGGGAGAGAAGTTGTTGAGAAGCTGTGATGGCCTATGCAAAAGAAAGTAGGCCATTAGTGTCTCATGCAATGAGTCGTGTGGAAGAAGCATGAGGTTTGGCCATCACATGAAGAGAAAGATGGGGTGTTACAATCAATGCTAAAGGGGGGGATTGTTGGACAGTTGGCATTGCCTGGATGGCCAATGGCCTAGTGAAGGTATCTGCAAGTGTGTTGGCATTGATGACAACAGTCATGTTGGGGAGATGTGTTGGGTAGTTTGAATTGCCTAACTGTTGGTAGGAGTGTTGGCATTGATTTCAACTAGACTAGCTTGGATGCTTGTCATAACAGATGTTAGAAGTGATGGCCCAGGAGGAATCTCATGATAGTCGCAGGCTTCATGAAGAAAATCATCATAGTAGCAGGCTTATTGGAGAAGCCATAAAATCATGATTACAGTGATGGACCACATGGAAATCCATGGCAGCTGCAGGCTTCATGTAGAGGATTAGCTTGGTGGTTGTGATTTCAGCTGCCCGGAGAGTCAAGGAGCAGAACAATGGTAGATAGTTTGGAGCCATCTTAGAGGTATAATATGGGCTCAAAACCTACATAAGACCCTCTCCAATGGAAATTTATATGCAGGATCTTTCCAACGATATGTAGAAGTCCAAAAATGGACTCTTGGATCAAACATTATGGCTTGTCGATGACCAAGGACTTGAATTCCTAAGAAGGTTGGAATATCAGATGCCCAGGATATCGAAGATCGGAACATCAATGTATCGACATATTAGAGATCATAATGTCAGAGGTCCAGCATATCAGTGCATCGAAAGATCGGAGGTCATTGTATCAAAACATCAAGAGATCGGGACCCCGAATATTAGCATATCAACGCATTGGAATGTCGGAGGTCAACATAGCGACGATATCAGAATATCGGATGTGCAATACATCGGAGCTGGCTATATCGGAGGTTGGAGGATATCAAAATCTTGGACATCAGCGTATCGGAACATTGACATATCGGAGATCGCAATATCAGAATTTTTTCAAGTGAGGAACCTTTAAAATGTTGCGATATTGATAAAGTGCCGATACGCCTTTAAAAGCGCCGAGGAATTCCAAAAGGGAATTAACAAAGGATTTAGGTCCAAAACCAACATTGACGGGTCCTCCTCTCTCTCCCCTCTAGAAAGACACATGTCCACATGTGATTGGCTCCGATAACGATACATGGTAGGGTCTGGTTGGCTCCGATTAGGACACATGACAACATCTGATTGGCTCTGATAAGGTACACTAGAAGTTGACATCAGCATGACGTGGCAGTATGACAGGACACATGGCAGGCATATTCAACCTTATTAGGTAGGTTAATGGGCTAGAACCATGTGACACGTGTCACCACTAAGGAGTCACCATGTGGAGTGATGACATTTATTAGAAGTCGACAATCATAGGTTGAAGACCTCTGAACTTTAGAATGGTTGGATTTTGGAAAAGTTTCGATATAGAAGGGCTTCTGATAATGGGCTGATGCATGGTCGTGAGAGGTCAAAGAACCAAGGGCATAAAGCAGTTGACAAAGGAAGAATGGCCACAGATAAGAGTTGAAGGCTTATCACCTTAATGCTAAGTGGAAAGTCACAAGCAGCAGTCCTATGGTGAGAAGCACGGTAAGGGCTAAGCAGAAGGAGCTTGGAAATCAGAGGATTATGATATCATAAATTTATAAGAGTTGGTTATTGAAAATTTCAGATGGAGGGAGATTCCGATATTGGGTAGGCTCTTGGTCATGTCAATCCATAGAGCCAAGCGCGCAAAGCATAGCACAGGAAGATTGGCCCCTGATAGGAACATTGCACTACTGTGAAGTTGCAATATGGAATTTCTCTAATAGCACAGTACATAGAGTTAAAGGCGTATGATTCGGAAACTGCGAAGTTGAATCTAGGAACAGAGGATTTGGTCTCAAGGGTAATGGAAACTCTTAGAGATCGCTGGGTCAAGGCAGCAAGGACCACGATCTTGAGGAAAGAGTGTTGGGTCTGCCTTGAGGTGAGACAATCCATCTATGTGCTATGATGCATGTCTTCAGTGAGTCAAATGGATGTATGGGACTCATGAAGAAGTGTGCATGTCACCTGGGAATTAATTTCTCAGCATAGAGCTCCATGCAGTATGGTGATGAAGGACTATAAGGTCGATCTTTGTTTTCTGCACTATGACAAGAAACTGACAGGAGATGCAGTAGCGACAAGGAAGGCCATGCCTAAGTCCACAGAGAAGCCATGCCAAAGTACAACCAAGCCTGTGCAAAACCATGAATAAGCATGGATAGCCTTAGTGATAGGAAAGTTGCACATAGAGAGGGCTGTGCATGGTTGGAGTGTGCAGGTGGACTAAGAATTCATTCTTAGTATGGAGAAGTAGTCATGTGCCCATTCTCATGGTTAATGCAGTGGAAGAGACAAAGGCATATGTAGCCGTAGAATGGAAGAGCCATGCTGAGGTACACTCATGCAGTTTGAATGCAGGACAAAGTGGCAGAATCGATCGGGGACTAGCAAAGGAACAAAACCGAGGAGCTCAGATGAGAAAACTGGGGGAAAGCAACATAGTTGCAAGAGAGCTAAGCGGGAAAATCTCTGAGTGTGTGCACTGTTGTGTAAGGCTGAGAGGGAGTTTGTTCTGTAGAGAAACACCAAGAGTACTTATGAAGAGGTAATAGACCCTGAGAGCTACATTGTTGTGTGTAAGGCAGAAGTTTCCTATGCGTTGTGTGAGTAAGGCCAAATTTTCTTGTGCCGTGTGAGCAAGGATGTATTTGCCTGTGATGTGTGAGCAAGGTTGTAGTTTCCTATGCTGTATGAGAAAGGTCGAAGGTGCCTGTGCAGATAAATAAGGCCGACAATTGTGTGTGTGTTGTGGAGAGAAAAAACCTGAGAGTTGAGCGCATGTTGATGAAGAGTAGAGAACATAGTTGTTTGGACTGCAATGAGAGACTAATGTTGGGCATATTAGTGGGTTGCTGCAGAGTGAGCAGAGAAAACAAAGTTGTTATCAGGTAGAGTGGCTACCAAATTAGAAAGAACATTCAATTCCTATTTGAGTGTGGGTTGGTGCCTACATATAGGAAGTTGGTGCTTCCATCTATAGTGGGTGCTTGAGAAGGCTTAGGGGTTGGTGCCTCCTACAAGTTGTCTTGCAAAAATCTAAGGAGATGCAAGTTGGTGCTTGCAAAAAATCCGTGAGGTTGGTTCTTCACATGGTGCTTCTGGTAAGCTGGACATGTGTCTACAAAAAGAGGGAGTTGGTGCTTCCTGCTAGTTAGTGCTAACAAACAATCAAAGGGAGTTGGTGCTTCCTATGAGTGGGTGCTCACAAAAAAAAATGATGTAATAGAGTAGGTGCTATTATTTACATCAATAACAACAACAAGCTTTGGTGGGTTTTTCCCAAAAAGGTTTCCATGTAAAAACCTTGTGTCTCATGTGTATGATACTCATGGTGTGTATGCTTGTATGTTGATTTCATGTTGCTTCCATATTACATATTGCTACTGATTATATGGATGGGTGCCAAGATTGAATAAGAAAAGTAAATAGGCATAAAATTTTAAAATTAGCCTTAATACTGATTCACCCCCCTTCTCAGTATTATCATTGTTTCAAACAGTGACTGTTATAGAACACATTCACTTTCTCTCATATCCTTCCAAGCTTACCCAATAAACCCTTCAACTAGATTTCTCCTTTACAAGCATGTGAAGAAGCTATATATTCTGCCTCAGTAGTGTATCAAGCAACTATTTCATGAAAATTTGACATCCAACTAATCTCTCCACCTGCAAGAGTAAAGACATCCTTTATTATATATCCTCTTTTTCATGTCACCAACATGATTTTGATCAACATATCCATAGAGTGAATCACCAAAACCATTAAAGATGATACAATGGTCACTTGTGCCTCTCAAATATCGAAGCACACATTTCACTGTTTCTCAATGTTGTTTTCCTAGATTTGGCATGAACTTGATGACAACTCCAACTGCATGTAAAATGTCAGGTCTTGTATAGATCATCGCATACATTAAGTTTCCTACTACATTTTCATATGGTACATGAGACATATACTCCTTTTCTTCATCAGTTATAGGACTTAAACCCAAAGAAAGATTAAAATGGGAAGCTAAAGGAACATTAATAGGTTTCACATTGTTCATACCGAACTTTCAAGTATTTTCTCCACATAATTATGTCGTGATAACCAAATATTTCACTTTTTCTTGTCTTGATGTATCTCCATGCCCAAGATCTGTTTTTCAATTCCAAGATCCTTCATATTGAACATCCTAGCAAGCTAATATTTTAACCTATTGATCTCTTCCATGCTTTTTCTTTTAGTAAGTATATTATCAACATACAAAACCAAGATAATGAATATACCATTGAAAGTTTTAAAATACATACAATGATCATATTCACTTCTAGTGAATATTTGGCTCGCCATGAAGGATTCAAACTTCTTGTACCATTGTTTGGGTGATTGTCTAGGGCCATCGATGATTTCTTGAGCTTGCATACTAATCTCTTGTTACGATGTTGTACAAAACCTTTTGGTTGTTACATATAGATCTCCTCATCCAAATCTCCATGTGAAAAGTTGTTTTAACATCTAACTGTTCTAACTCAAGGTCATGCAATGCAGTTATTGCTAACACCATATATATAGAAGCAAGTTTTACAACTGGCGAAAAAATCTCATGAAATTCAATACCTTCTATATGAGAGTACCCTTTTGCTACCATCTTTGCCTTATATCTTTTAGTATTTCCATCAACATTTCTCTTCAATTTGAAGAACCATTTACATCTAACAACACTTCTTCCTTTAGGAAGTTCTAGAAGATCCCAAGTTTTGTTCTTGGCTAAAAAATCCATTTCCTTGTCCATAGCCTTCTTCCATTTTTCACTATCTGCATCATCCATTGTTTCCTCATAATGGGAAGGTTCCCCAGCCTCAATAATCAAAGCTACATATGAAGCATAATCTTCATACCTCATGGGTGCTCTTATTTACCTTGTAGACCTCATAAGAGTGGCTGGTTGTTGAACTTCTACACTTTATATCTTATTCATCTTTTTCTTCAGAAGATTCTTCCTCCTTTCGACTTTCCAAAAAAGGTTGAGTCTCTAATTGAATTTGTTGATTTTGTGATACTTGTTCCTATTCAACTTTTTCAACATCTATTTTTAGAAGAGAATATTCATCAAATGTTATGTCTCTACTAGTGATGCTCTTACGCGTAGAAGGATCCCACAACTTGTATCCTTTCACAACATCATCATACCCAACAAAGACATAACATTTTTCTTTTGGGTCTAACTTAGAACATTCATTCTTTGGAGTAAGAGCATAGGAATTAGAACAAAAAATTCTTAAATATGAATAATTAGAAGACTGACCGACTAAACTTCTTCAGGAATTTTACAATTAATAGCAATTGAAGGTGATCTGTTTACCAAATTACAAGCAATGTTTACTACTTTTGCCCACAAATCCTTCAAATTAGAATTGATGATCATGCTTCTATCTTTTTCCATAAGCGTCAAGTTCATACGTCCAACAACGCTATTTTGTTGAGGAGTATAGGCAACATTTTTTGGTCTAACAATCCCTTCATCCTTGCAATATTGTTCAAATTCTAAGGAAGTAAATTCACCGCCATTGTCAATTCTTAAATATTTAATTGTATTTCCTATTTTCTTTTCCACCATAACTTTAAATTGTTTAAAATAATTAAATACATCATCCTTTATTTTTAACATATAAACCCAAACTTCTTCGTAGTACTCATCAATACATGTTACAAAATACGACACACCTCCATAAGATACTGTAGGAGATGGTCCCCAGAGATAAAAATAATTATAACCCAAAACTCCTTTATTATCATGACTTCCAACTTTAATTTTTTGTCTACATTATTTTTGATATACAAAATGTCTACAAAATCCAAACTCAATGATTTCAAATTAGGAATCAGTTTGTGATTCATCTATACCTGAAGGCCCTTCTTGGTCATGTGACCCAGTCGTTGATGCCATAGGCAATCAATAACTTCTCCCGCCTCCTCAGATACATTCGATACCTCATTGACCTGATTACTTCCTGTTATGCTCTACAACAACCCCCCATTTCTTATCATTTTATTCACAAAATTTTCATATGAAATGGGTCCCTTTAGAGTTTGATTGGTATCAATATCGTATTATTTAAAAAGGTCCGAAAACCAAAGGAAAATATTATATAAAACCTTTTTGAAAAACCCATTTTGATCAAATAAATCAATTCTTAATCATTGCGATAAAGCGATCGCAAGATCGCATATCGCAATGACATAAGGAGCATATGTAAATAACACATTGGTTTCCGCCGATGCGATATCGCTATCGGCAATCGGCAATACTCTATGCACATTTTAAAGAGCGCCCCCAGGTCATACCCCCGATGCGATGCGATATCGCAATCGGCAATCGGCGATACACTATCTATGCACATTGTAATGCCCATTCACCCCGATGCGATGCGATTTCGCTATCGGCGATCGGTGGTATGCTATCCATATGTTTATATAATACCAATTCTCCCGATGCGATGCGATATCGCTATCGGCGATCGGGGTTTCAAAATTGTCAACATAAGGTTTAAGTGTTCCCGACGCCCGATTATGATATAGCGCGGATTTCAAAAAAAGCCGTTAAAGTGGAGGGATATATTGATCAATTCATATTTAAAGCTTGATCTGTCGAACAATGATTCACCTGCGCACAACCGCCAAAACATCTCTAAGCATGCTTAAAGGAATCATTCGGCCAGTTAATGGTATAATGGGCATTTAAGGATTGGCAAGTTTTAAACGACCATTTAATGTAATTGTAAGATCTTCCCATGGATCGTATCCGCGGCCATTTTTTAGAGTTAATCTCTTAGCATGCTTGGATCGATATATCTTTCCCATATTGGATTTTCATTGTCATCTCTCTGTGTTATGTATATTTTCGCCTTTGTGCAGAATTCATCCAAAGGAGAAAGCTCAGGCAAAATGGGGAAGAAATCCAAGAAGACCACAGGCGCTTCCGCTGCGCCAGCTGCAGGACAAGCTGTCGCTGACAAAAAGAAGGGATTGATATCTGATACTACATGTTTGGGTCTCGTCAGAACTACTTGGCAAGGCACCTACAACCTGATTGAAGCCGAAGAACCAGAAGCAACAACAGTACAAGCCACTGTGGATTTAACTCGGAAATCCGAGGGTACTCTTAAGGACTTAGCTGACTCCTTCCTTCACCGGATAGCAGCTAGGGAACAAATTCTCCCATACACAGATGTAGTGCGGTGGGCAATTGAAGAAATCCCAATCCTGGATAGAACCTTCAGCACCAGAGACGGGAGAATTTTCGGGTCATTCAGGGCAGATGATCTAAGGCAAATGTATCATTTGCCTGAGCCAGAGAAGATATATAATAAGGCGTTCCTGGAGAAATTCGCAAACGAAAATGAAGTTGAATCCGAACCCATCCGGGATTGGAGACAAAATCCGACAAAGCACAAACATGAGTCTTCTGGTAAGTACTCAGTTGATTCCCTGGCTTCTCCTTATTGCTATGCTGGAATAATGATGTGTAGATTGTGGGGATTGCATGACTCTGATAATTTTACCATAGAAATGGTTCCCCTAATGGAAGCAGCATGCAACAGTGTAATTATGTATTAGGCCACTATTCTCTCAGATAAACTAGCCTCAGCTCTTCTTGAATTTAGGAGTAAGACCCGCGTTTCTGAAAGGATAATTCCCCCATTCTATTACAGTGCCTATATCTTAGATACCTTGTGTTTTAATTCTGAATTTCCTGTGCTCGGCTGGAGGTGGAAGCCACAAGACCCCATGCCTATTCACATATACCATCAGAAATTATGGAAGTCCTCTTATAAGCACCATTTGTACCAAGTCTGCAATGGTTTTATGTTACCTGTTCATTATTCTATTTTTGATAAACCTGCTCCCAAGATTTCTTATCAAGCCGGAATTGACTTAACCTCAATAGGAAGATGGTTCGGGGAGGAAAACTTCACTTATATAAGAGTTTTCGGTAGCCAAGCCGATCCTCATGTTCTCCCTTTATACATACCAGATAAATTGTTGGCAAGAGAAATCTCTTACCAGATTATGGCTGAGAGTGTTACACAGACTCTCAAGAAGAATAAGAAGCAGGGATGGCCCTCTTTTCCCTTGAGATGTGGTGTCTATACTCTGCATGATCTCAAACATGCAAAAAAGGAAGCCACGAAGATTAAATCATTAACTCTGGCGACTCTCCCAAATAGGCAGTTTGATCCAAACAAAGTTGCCTATACTGCACTAGAACAGGCCAAATTGACAAAATTTGATCATAAAGAAGATATGTTTGACGACCTGTTCTCTTCAGCTGAGACAATAAATCAGGTTAAAGCATTCGCCAAAGTGAAATATAATGATGAAGGGTTGACTGAATTTAATAAACTTAGAGAACAGAGGTTGCAAACTCTGCCTCTAGATTTATTAGCAACAACCCCAGCGACATCGTCAAGCGAGCCTAATCGGCAATAGTCAAAGGAACCTCCAGTTATAACGAAAGAACAAGAGAAGCCACAGGAGGAAAATCGGAAGAAAGAACAAGAGGAAAAGCAGAGAAGAGAGAGAGAGGAAAAGCAGAGGAAAGAACAAGAGGAAAAGCAGAGGAAAGAACAAGAGGAAAGGCAGAAGAGAGAGCAGGAAAAAGTGCGGAAGGAGACCCAAGCTGAAAAGGAAAAACAAACCACCATTGATGTCAATATAGATACTCATATTGACCCTAAATTGCTCCAGGAATGGAAGCAATTTGATTCCATTATCAGTGGTTTGGAATGCTCAAAGGACACAGACACTTCAAAGGTAACGGATACACAGGATATCACTTCACCACAGGTTCTAAGTGGAACCAGCGGCCCACCCATTTCTAAAGAGGTAGAGGTAATACCAAAGGACCCCTCCGACCAAATAATTCTGCAGGTAGAAGATATTCCTCCCCTAGATGTTTTCTACAGCCCAAGGCATAAAGCAGTGGTTAAACGACAAAGGAAAAGAAGAAGGACTGATCAACCTTCCCTTTTCCCAGAGCAAACTGTCATGGGCAATGTAGTTTGGAAGGAGGAATTTGACCCCTCCGATGACCTGACAAAACTGTCACAGTATGCAGGAGCTTATTCGGCAGCGACAATAGACAAGGCATCAGAGGTAAGCCTTTTACTGAAAACAAAGGATCAGGAGATTTTCTCATTACAGGCACAGTTAACTGAAGCAAAGCAGAAAGCAGAGCAGCAATTGTTGACACAGCAACAAGTGAACAGTCAACTAACACAACAATTGCAGGCAGAAAAACAAAGGATTGACCAAAGCGCAATCCAGAAACAGAAAGAATTATCAGAGGCATTAGCACAATTGAAGGCAGCGAACAAGCAAAAGATGAGAAAATTGCTCAATTATCATCACAGCTCGAGAAAACAAAGGGCGTTCCACAAGTGGCTGAATTTAGAGCAGAAGCATTACAAATAAATACTGCATTAATATCCCAAATTAAGCTTCTGTGTCAACAAATAGCCCAGGCAGAGCCACTACGTGAATTAATGGCATCTATAAGTAAGCAAGTAGACAAGGCCAGGACTGAATTGGATCAAGTTGAAGAAACGATAGCTGCATTTCTCGACTGGCAAGATTCTGACCAAGGACAAGCGGCCAATTTACCCAGGATCTTAGAATCACACAAAGATATACTCTTCACTGAATGGCAGTCCCAGTTAATGAAAGCAGAGAGGGCGGTTTCAAGATGTAAATCAAGTTCTAGCAATTTAGTTGAATTGGTCAATAACACTCTCTACTTATCAAACATGATTTCCCAATGCACACTAGGAAAATTGACAACAATGAAAATGTTGGAGCAATCATGTTATCCAGATCTAGAAGAAAAGGGGAGGTTAATCGCTGGGATTAACAGTTTAACTTGGGACACATATTGGTTCTTCCTAGTAAAGCCGCACACACAGAGAGCCGCCCTCAAGTGCCTAACAGATGCAATTGCGTATATTATCCCCGATATTCAGGATGCCACCTATGCCGCCCAGCTCAGCTCGCGCCTCAACAAACCACCTGAAGTAGAGCCAATGCTTGCAATAAGTCAGCTCAGATTTAAAGGCAAGAAACCTACTTGATGAATCATGCCGCCGACTGCCAGATCGCTGAAGAAAAATAGGATCAAGATTTATTGATACCAATTAAGTATGATTTCTGTTTTATAGATAGATAGATTAATTAAGTATTTATAGACCCTTTCATTGTTTTGGACAGGGTCGTAAAGTTTTGTACCTGACTTAAAGACTAAATTTTCACTATTGTGCTTCAGTCATATTCTTTTATGAAACTGGACCAGTTGTTCTTAATTCGATAAGGAAGCTTTTTATGCAATTGTGCACTATTGTCTTTGTATGGAAAATGTTTTTGCGTTGAAGGAAGAATTACAAGCAGCGGATTGATATTGGGAGTGTCAAAGCAGCTCATATGGTATTTCTATCTATGTCCGAATTCATTCCTTTCATGTGAATTGTTATTTGATTATCCTTGCTATTATTGATTATATGCATGCGCTTTAACAGCAGCTCTATATTCCTTCCACTATTGGATGTTTTATGGTATGCTTTTCTTTTAATCATGTATGTGTCGATGATATAAATGATGAGTGTAGTAATATCGCTTTAATTGCTTTGCTTAACTATTTAGGCACAATAATCTTGAATGAAATAATATCCATGTCTGTTAGATGGAGTCATCTATATGCCTGTCTATAGACACAGACCATCAAGCGCTACACTTTTAAGCTCAATAGGTTCCCGGGATAGGTCATAGTTCTTGTATTCTTGTTAATAGATTTAGTTATTCGCCCATCATTAGCTTAGTTAATAAATCATCCATTCATCCCGTTTATCCACTTTTGGGAAACTGGTCCCATTATCCCCAGTCGGAGCCACTATTCCAAATGGAAAAGGAGCTGTACTAAGGTCCGGACCGGGTGGTTATCCCCAATGTTGTTGCAGCGATTTTCGGGGCATCAACATTTTTGGCGCTAGAAGGAGGGCCTGACTGTGAATGGCACATAAACCAAAATCTATAAGCCATTCTAAAAATAATTCTCCCTCCGTATCTCCTCAAACTTCTCATTCACATGCTGGTTCTCCAGTATCCAAACAAGAAGAAGAGGAATCAACTACCACTGCTCAAACCCATCATACTCCAGAACAATTAAGTCTTGAATCGCCTGAAGTCTAGTCTCTTATCCACAAACTTCAGAGCTTCTCGATTTCACCACAGAAATCTGAGGTATCACAAAGCAGTGCGACTTCGCAGTTCAATTTATCTCATCCTCTCACCAGACTTCAGAGCGAAAAGCTCGGTATTGAACCCACTGAGTTCCCTTTACCCACAAGGAAAAAGGCGAAGAAATATACTGAAGGATCTGACAGTGGAGAGATTTCATCCACATCCTCCATTGCATCTTCCTCTCTGCAAAGTCAACCGTCCACTCCCCCATTACATATCGTTGTTCACCAGGGATTAGGTACTACAACATCCCAACCTGCTCACTCCTCAAATTTGTTTCCTTCCCAGACATCTGGAATTCCAGCAGTAGTATCAACCACTACTGCTATTATAATGGCAGATCCATGGACCAGACCTGGTGCAGTCAATATGCCTGCACCATTGCATCCATTACCAGATGCTCCTGAAAAATGGCTACCCAAATTTAATCCAGATGATGGGACCCAGGCTGAGGAACACATTAATAATTTCATGTTGGCAGTCAACTTGAAAGGAGTAACAGAACAAGATGTTGTTGTTAGACTTTTTCCATATACCTTGCAAGGATCAGCAGGATACTGGCATTTTTCTTTACCTTCTGGTTCGATTACTAGTTGGAACACTTGCCAAGAGCAGTTTCTTACCAAATATGGAGATGATAGGTCTTTGGCTACCTTAATAAACGATCTCTCCAATATGAGAATAGAGCATAGGGAACCAATTAAGGAATTTAATGCCCGCTTCAATAAACTCCTGAACAAAATCCCTACAGCCTCCAAACCAAGTGAACAAATTCGAAGCGAATGGTATATCACCGCCCTACCTGCCAATATAGCCATTTTTGTAGACAGGGTTGGGAAACCTACCTTAGCTGAAAACATGAGAGAAGCACTTGCTGTGGAAAAACGCATCAATGCTCTAGAGAAGAAGGCTGCTCTGGAAGACAGAAAAGCCAAAAAAGTCTCTTTTAAAGATGACTCAAGAAAGAAAACCCCAAAAGACCCATATGACATGGAAGGTTTGCAAAAGGTCCTAAAAACTTTATCAAATGAAATGGTTGAAATAAAGAAACAGGTAGCCAAAACCTCAACCAAAAGACCCTTTATGACTTATAGGAGAAATGAATCAAAGCCACCAAATGTCATATCTAATGCAGATTCAGAGCAAGAAGAAGAAGAGGAAGAGGAAATAGTCTCACCAACTGATGATGAAGAAGAAGTAGTAGAATGTCATGGAATGTGGGATTTTATACTCCCCAACTCCGATACCGATAATGAAGAAGAAGCGTTCCCGGTCACTACTAGAAGTAAAAGTACTTCTGAACCTGTTCAGGCAACGTCAAAGAAAAGGAGTGCAGGTGCTGCTACAACCAAAGAAAAAATACCTGCAAAGAAATCACCTGCAGTAGTTCCCCAAAACCAGCCTTCAACTTCTAATACTCCTTCAACATCTAAAACATTAGTGGTATCCGATTCAATGGAGTACAACATTGTTGATGACATGAAGAAAACTAAAGCAAACATTACTATGTTTGAACTTAGTAAATTAAAACATCAGCAGAAATTACTTCTCAAAGAATTGAATGTTGTTCCTTCTACACCTCTTCCCAGTGCTAAAGCTGCTAATGATTCAGGCCAACCTCCTCCCGGTATGGTTGAAGCCACCGATTCAGTTCTGATTGGAGATAGATCAAATTCTCATACTCCACCCTTCCTTCTGACCTATGAGATCTATAACAGAAACCTGCACAACTGTTTGATTGACTCTGGGGCATCTTCTAACATAATGCCAGCTTTAGTTTGTTCTAAACTGAACATTGAACCCCAGAAGTCTGCTATCCATATTGTACAGTTGGACAGGACCAAAGTGCAGGTTGTGGGAGAAATTAATTCCGTAACTATCAGGTTGTCCGCTGATCCCAGAGTAGTACAAAGAATTGACATCCTAATAGCCGATATACCTGAATTTTACGGTTTAATTTTGAGTAGGGATTGGTCTGAAAAATTACATGGGTATATTTCCACTGATTGGTCACATATGTGGCTTCCCTACAAGGGTAAGCCAAATCAAATAAGGATCGATCGGGAAAAACATATGACCCATACTATTACAGAATTCGAACAAGAAAACCAGTCGGTAGCATTCAACAACAATATTTTGGGGAATTATTCATCTGAGTCATTCTTTGGTAACTTTACTGCCCAGTCATCCCCTTTCTCAGTCAATCATTTTTCGTCTCAGATTGAGAATTTTTCACAAACTGATAGGTCTAGATGTTTCAATGATGCTGAGAAAACTGTAAATACATTTGTTAATACCTCTTTATTTTGGTCATTATATTTCAATGGGTCCAAGTCTAGTGAGGGCTCAGGAGCAGGATGTATTTTTGTTAGTCCACAAGGAGAAAAGACAATGTTGTCCTATAGGCTAGAATTCGAATGCACTAACAATACAGCTGAATATGAGGCCTTAGTCCAGGGACTATATAAAGCAATCGACCTTAAAGTGCAATATCTAAAAGTATTCGGCGATTCTGAAATTATTGTTAAACAAGTGAGGAATGCAATCCATTGTCTTTCAAATCGCCTCAAGCATTATCAATCACTAGTACAAGAAATTACCTCGCACTTTTCCACATTCAACATTTCCTCCATCCCTAAGTCTCAAAACTCGGCAGCCGATCTCCTAGCTAATGTAGCTTCCAAGCTCCTACCTTCTGAAGACTACAACCCATATAGATTTTCCGTAGAATTGCTTTTTAGGCCCTCAATTCCTGACAATGTCACTAATTGGAGAGTATTCAACCATGATGAGGATATTTTACAATTTCTAACTTCTGAAAAGTCCTATGACGATCAAATTATTGAGGAAAATGACCATGATCTACAAATGAAAGAAACGCCTCAGGAAAATTCAATCCCTAAGCCAGTGGTAAAGCTCGAGGATCTTTATGATATCAAAGACAGGTTTAAACCTGTAAAAAATGCAAAGCTCCAAAGTTCTACCCTTAGGTTTGAATTGATAAATCTTGGCACTCAGCAAACTCCTCAAAACATTAACTTAGGACTAGGACTTTCCTTGGAAGAGAAGGAGGCATTCATTAGACTGTTAAGGAAAAATAAACAGGTTTTTGCTTGGAAATACGATGATTTGAAGACATATGATACATCCATTATCCAGCATACCATTCCAATGCTTCCCGATCAGAAACCGATTCAGCAGAAGTTAAGAAAAATACATCCAAACTTAGAGAGCCAGATAAAATCGGAACTTAACAAACTCTTGAAAGCCAAGATTATTTTTCCTATCCGACACTCAAATTGGGTCTCTAATATGGTGCCAGTCAGAAAGAAAAATGGCGACATTCAGATTTGTATTGATTTCAGAAATTTGAACAAAGCGAGCTTGAAAGACAATTTCCCATTACCTACTATGGAGCAAATACTTCAATCAGTAGCAGGCTCTGAATTGATGTCCTTTCTAGATGGTTTCTCAGGATATAACCAAGTCCTGGTTCATTCTGATGACCAACTTAAAACCACATTCAGAACAAAATGGGGAACATATGCATATCAGAAAATGCCTTTCGGACTTATAAATGCAGGAGCGACATTCCAAAGAGCTATGGATATAGCTTTTAAAGGGTTGATTAATAGAACAGTGGTCGTCTATCTAGACGATATTACTGTATTCTCTAAAGAGAGGTCTAATCATTTGCATGACCTAAATCAAATTTTTCAACATTGCAAAAGATATGGTATTTCTCTTAACCCTAAAAAGTCTTTCTTTGCTCTTGATCAAGGGAAGCTCTTGGGTTTTATAGTGTCCAAATATGACATTTGTATTGATCCTGATCGGATCAAAGAAATCTCTGAAATCCCTTTCCCACACAATAAAAAATCGATGCAGTCATTTTTAGGCCAGATCAATTTTGTTAAAAGATTTGTTCCAGATTTTTCTCAAATTATTTTGCCACTTCAAACAATGATTAAGAAAAATTCAGTCTTTAAGTGGGGATCAACAGAAAAAGAAGCTTTTGATCTAATCAAGCAATCAATAATCAACGCCCCAGCCTTAAATACTCCAAATTTTTCTAATCATTTTACATTGTATACCATCGCATCCAACTTCTCTTATGCCGCAGTTCTCACGCAACTAAATGATCACAATCTGGAAGCACCCATTTCATTTTTTAGCTCAAATCTTCAGGCTGCTGAATTGAATTACTCCGAGGTAGAAAAACAAGCCTTTGCTGTATTTAAAGTAGTCAAACATTATAGACCCTTCCTTTTGAAAACCCACACAAAAGTTATAGTTCCTTTCCCTGCAGTTAGGAAACTATTAATCCAAAAAGAACTGGGTGAAAAAAGGGCAATTGGGTCACAGCGCTTCAAGAATATGACTTAGAAATTAGGCCAGCAAAGATTGTTAGGGGCCAAGGTTTTTGTAGGTTATTGGCAGGAGCATCCAACATCCCAGAATCAGGTGATACAGATCAAACTGAAGAAATCAACCAGATAAGTGTTACTGATTCTGAGTCTCAATATGCAGATTTAATCTTTTATTTGAAAAATGGTTATGCACCTCCTAACCTGTCTTACAAAAACAAAAGGGCCATTAGGTTCACAATTTGTCATATATGCATTTTAAATAACCACCACCTTTTTAATTTGCTCCTAGTGATTCATGAGATGATTAAATCTGATGGCAGAGACATCACCTCCCCCCCCCCCAAACGCCTTTTTGAACTTTAATGGGGGGATCCAAATTTATTTTTTCATATTTACTTGTACAATGGAGCGCCACATAGGTTAATTTGGCCCATTTCCTGATGCTTCAACTATGCAATGATCGCCATGAAATCTCCACATCATTGCCACATCACAATCTCCCACATGTCATGCCATGTCACTGCCATGTGTCACTCGGAAAAGGGTGACATGGACACTCAAAAAGGCCAAATCCACCTATCATGTGTCCTCACCTTAGTGTACCATGTCATTGTCTCCCATTTATCTCTTCCAAGTAAACTTTCCATGTCATCCTAGGTCCATCTACCCCATCAAAACAATGTCTTGACTCCATCACTTCAAACTCTGATTTCTCTTCATTCCTGGGGAGTTAGACTACGTTCCATATACCACTATTATTGATGATGTGCTTTTTAGACAGAATTATGATTCAATCTTATTAAGATGCCTTGAGAAACCTGAAGCACAAAAGGTTTTGCAAGAGTTACATGATGGACCAGCAGGAGGACATTTTGGAGCTGACACAACAGCTCACAAAATTATTCATGCTGGATACTATTGGCCAACTCTGTTTAGAGATGCCCACGAGTATGTAAGGAAACGCCGCAATTGTCAAACTTCTAGTGGAAGACAACGAAAACCAGCTTTCCCTCTGCAATCGGTCAACATTGAACAACCATTTGAGCAATGGGGATTGGACATCATTGGGGAAATTACTCCACCATCTTCCAAACAGCATAAGTATATCCTTACTGTTACCGATTATTTTACTAAGTGGGTTGAGGCAATTCCTTTGAGGACAACAAATTCTGAGGCAATCATTGAGTTCTTAGATCAATTCATCATTACCAGGTTTGGTGTTCCAAATGCTCTTGTTTTTTATAATGCATCTTATTTCTCAGGCAATGCTATGTTTGATTTCGCTATTAAAAGAGGATTTAAATTGAAATATTCTGCTAATTACTATCCCCAGGGTAATGGTTTAGCAGAGTCTACTAATAAGAATCTGATCAAGATCATTAAGTGAACTATCGAACAGAATCATAAAAACTGGCACAAATCCTTAATGTTTGCATTATGGGCTGATAGGATAACACAGAAAGCTTCTATAGGATCTTCCCCATTAAACCTTGTGTATGGAAAAGAAGCAGTACTGCCCACAAATCTTGTTCTTCCTTCTCTAGCCCTAGTTCAGTTCATTGAGGAAAGTCCGTCCTCTTCTATTCAACTTAGACATGATCAAATTCTAAAACTAGAAGAAGAAAGAGAAAAAGCCAGGGTTACTCATGCCAAACATCAGCAAATCATTAAAGCAACTTTTGATTCAGTCTCATCCGGTTCAAAACAATTTCAAGTCGGTGATTTAGTTCTGAAATGGGACAAAGCCCATGAGGACAAGGGTAAACACACCAAGTTCCAGAAGATGTGGCTTGGACCATTTCAGATCTGTGAAAAGATAGGCCATTCGACCTTTATATTGCAAGACTTATCAGGTTTGAGAGATTCTCTCCCTGTTAATGGCCTTATCTTGAAGAAATTCTTTAATTGAGGAGGTAACCCCTTCTCCTTTTAGTTTGATAGAGTTTTGTAGTTTGTAGGATTTTGTTTGGAAAATAATGTTGTAAGGTATCTTCTATTGACCTTTGCTGCGTTTGAAAAGTTGTCCCACAGAAGTAGTATGGATATTTGCTTTTAAATAAATAGAGCTCACAACCAAAAGAGATAATTTCTAGGAAATTAGGTATCATTGTATTCTGAAACCACATTTCAAGTTTTGTTAACACCTCTCAAAGTTTAGAAGTATTGTAAATCATTTTCTGTTTTCAAATTGGTCTCAAAAGGTTATCAATATCAAGATAGAAGCTAATCCAATTTCAACATCTTTAACTCTTACCCTGTCATCCATTTACTCTTAAGGAGAAGATTGTTCATCCCATTCACTAAAGTTTATGATTACTCAAAGTGTAATTCTAAAATATCTGATATTAAAGATAAGAGGTCTTATTACAAGCCTGCTTACCATGTTCATAGGGAAATAGTTTAACCGACATTACCAATACTGCATACCAAAACAGGGTAATGGCTTAGAATTATAAGACAAGGGGTCTCATCACGAGCCAACTTGTTCGGTTAGATTACTACCAGTGAATGGCATTGTCAATAGCTGGCCACCAAACCAGGACAATGGCTTTTTATCTTATCAATAATAGAAAAAGGAAATGAAATACAAAATATGAAAACATGTTTTGAATTCATTCTGTTAATCACACTCTTAATTGGATGGGACAATGGACAATAACATGGTTAAAATGTATCCCTGTCGAAACTATGAACGTTTGCTGGTAGCAGAGGCTCTACCTATGACAGATGAGTTCACTATAAAAGCTGATTTGGAAAGGTTTTCTGTTTTATCATTATAAACCAATAAAGGCCTATTTAAAACTTAGAATGTATCTATTTTCTTAAAAAAGAGAGGAAGTTAGCAAAATAGTTTCATTTCATTCGGAATGCATATATACCCAGTTATATTAGAATTTTCCCTTTTGATTAGAACTCTATTTTGAAAAAGTTTAAGTATTACTATACTTTTCAGAGATAACTGTTTCTTCCAGCGAATCGCCAATTGTTGTGCTCTACAACAACCCCCCATTTCTTATCATTTTATTCACAAAATTATCATATGAAATGGGTCCCTTTAGAGTTTGATTGGTATCAATATTGTATTATTTAAAAAGGTCCGAAAACCAAAGGAAAATATTATATAAAACCTTTTTGAAAAACCCATTTCGATCAAATAAATCAATTCTTAATCATTGCGATAAAGCGATCGCAAGACTGCATATCGCAATGACATAAGGAGCATATGAAAATAACACATTGGTTTCCGCCGATGCGATATCGCTATCGGCGATCGGCAATACTCTATGCACATTTTAAAGAGCGCCCCCAGGTCATACCCCCGATGCGATGCGATATCGCAATCGGCGATACACTATCTATGCACATTGTAATGCCCATTCACCCCGATGCAATGCGATTTCGCTATCGGCGATCGGTGGTATGCTATCCATATGTTTATATAATACCAATTCTCCCAATGCGATGCGATATCGCTATCGGCGATCGGGGTTTCAAAATTGTCAACATAAGGTTTAAGTGTTCCCGACGCCCGATTATGATATAGCGCGGATTTCAAAAAAAGCCGTTAAAGTGGAGGGATATATTGATCAATTCATATTTAAAGCTTGATCTGTCGAACAATGATTCACCTGCGCACAACCGCCAAAACATCTCTAAGCACGCTTAAAGGAATCATTCGGCCAGTTAATGGTATAATGGGCATTTAAGGATTGGCAGGTTTTAAACGGCCATTTAATGTAATTGTAAGATCTTCCCATGGATCGTATCCACAACCATTTTTTAGAGTTAATCTCTTAGCACGCTTGGATCGATATATCTTTCCCATATTGGATTTTCATTGTCATCTCTCTGTGTTACGTATATTTTCGCCTCTGTGCAGAATTCATCTAAAGGAGAAAGCTCAGGCAAAATGGGGAAGAAATCCAAGAATACCACAGGCGCTTCCGCTGCGCTAGCTGTAGGACAAGCTGTCGCTGACAAAAAGAAGGGATTGATATCTGATACTACATGTTTGGGTCTCGTCAGAACTACTTGGCAAGGCACCTAGAACCTGATTGAAGCCGAAGAACCATAAGCAACAACAGTACAAGCCACTGTGGATTTAACTCGGAAATCCGAGGGTACTCTTAAGGACTTAGCTGACTCCTTCCTTCACCGGATAGCAGCTAGGGAAAAAATTCTCCCATACACAGATGTAGTGCGGTGGGCAATTGAAGAAATCCCAATCCTGGATAGAACCTTCAGCACCAGAGACGGGAGAATTTTCGGGTCATTCAGGGCGGATGATCTAAGGCAAATGTATCATTTGCCTAAGCCAGAGAAGATATATAATAAGGCGTTCCTGGAGAAATTCGCAAACGAAAATGAAGTTGAATCCGAACCCATCCGGGATTGGAGACAAAATCCGGCAAAGCACAAACATGAGTCTTCTGGTAAGTACTCAGTTGATTCCCTGGCTTCTCCTTATTGCTATGCTGGAATAATGATGTGTAGATTGTGGGGATTGCATGACTCTGCTAATTTTACCATAGAAATGGTTCCCCTAATGGAAGCAGCATGCAACAGTGTAATTATGGATTGGGCCACTATTCTCTCAGATAAACTAGCCTCAGCTCTTCTTGAATTTAGGAGTAAGACCCGCGTTTCTGAAAGGATAATTCCCCCATTCTATTACAGTGCCTATATCTTAGATACCTTGTGTTTTAATTCTGAATTTCCTGTGCTCAGCTGGAGGTGGAAGCCACAAGACCCCATGCCTATTCACATATACCATCAGAAATTATGGAAGTCCTCTTATAAGCACCATTTGTACCAAGTCTGCAATGGTTTTATGTTACCTGTTCATTATTCTATTTTTGATAAACCTGCTCCCAAGATTTCTTATCAAGCCGGAATTGACTTAACCTCAATAGGAAGATGGTTCGGGGAGGAAAACTTCACTTATATAAGAGTTTTCGGTAGCCAAGCCGATCCTCATGTTCTCCCTTTATACATACCAGATAAACTGTTGGCAAGAGAAATCTCTTACCAGATTATGGCTGAGAGTGTTACACAGACTCTCAAGAAGAATAAGAAGCAGGGCTGGCCCTCTTTTCCCTTGAGATGTGGTGTCTATACTCTGCATGATCTCAACCATGCAAAAAAGGAAGCCACGAAGATTATATCATTAACTCTGGCGACTCTCCCAAATAGGCAGTTTGATCCAAACAAAGTTGCCTATACTGCACTAGAACAGGCCAAATTGACAAAATTTGATCATAAAGAAGATATGTTTGACGACCTGTTCTCTTCAGCTGAGACAATAAATCAGGTTAAAGCATTCGCCAAAGTGAAATATAATGATGAAGGGTTGACTGAATTTAATAAACTTAGAGAACAGAGGTTGCAAGCTCTGCCTCTAGATTTATTAGCAACAACCCCAGCGACATCGTCAAGCGAGCTTGATCGGCAACAGTCAAAGGAACCTCCAGTTATAATGAAAGAACAAGAGAAGCCACAGGAGGAAAATCGGAGGAAAGAACAAGAGGAAAAGCAGAGAAGAGAGAGAGAGGAAAAGTAGAGGAAAGAATAAGAGGAAAAGCAGAGGAAAGAACAAGAGGAAAGGCAGAAGATAGAGCAGGAAAAAGTGCGGAAGGAGACCCAAGCTGAAAAGGAAAAACAAACCACCATTGATGTCAATATAGATACTCATATTGACCCTAAATTGCTCCAGGAATGGAAGCAATTTGATTCCATTATCAGTGGTTTGGAATGCTCAAAGGACACAGACACTTCAAAGGTAACGGATACACAGGATATCACTTCACCACAGGTTCTAAGTGGAACCAGCGGCCCACCCATTTCTAAAGAGGTAGAGGTAATACCAAAGGACCCCTCCGACCAAATCATTCTGCAGGTAGAAGATATTCCTCCCCTAGATGTTTTCTACAGCCCAAGGCATAAAGCGGTGGTTAAACGACAAAGGAAAAGAAGAAGGACTGATCAACCTTCCCTTTTCCCAGAGCAAACTGTCACGGGCAATGTAGTTTGGAAGGAGGAATTTGACCCCTCCGATGACCTGACAAAACTGTCACAGTATGCAGGAGCTTATTCGGCAGCGACAATAGACAAGGCATCGGAGGTAAGCCTTTTACTGAAAACAAAGGATCAGGAGATTTTCTCATTACAGGCACAGTTAACTGAAGCAAAGCAGAAAGTAGAGCAGGCAGAGCAGCAATTGTTGACACAGCAGCAAGTGAACAGTCAACTAACACAACAATTGCAGGCATAAAAACAAAGGATTGACCAAAGCGCAATCCAGAAACAGAAATAATTATCAGAGGCATTGGCACAATTGAAGGCAGCGAACGAGAAAAAGATGAGCAAATTGCTCAATTATCATCACAGCTCGAGAAAACAAAGGGCGTTCCACAAGTGGCTGAATTTAGAGCAGAAGCATTACAAATAAATACTGCATTAATATCCCAAATTAAGCTTCTGTGTCAACAAATAGCCCAGGCAGAGCCACTATGTGAATTAACGGCATCTATAAGTAAGCAAGTAGACAAGGCCAGGACTGAATTGGATCAAGTTGAAGAAACGATAGCTGCATTTCTCGACTGGCAAGATTCTGACCAAGGACAAGCGGCCAATTTACCCAGGATCTTAGAATCACACAAAGATATACTCTTCACTGAATGGCAGTCCCAGTTAATGAAAGCAGAGAGGGCGGTTTCAAGATGTAAATCAACTTCTAGCAATTTAGTTGAATTGGTCAATAACACTCTCTACTTATCAAACATGATTTCCCAATGCACACCAGGAAAATTGACAACAATGAAAATGTTGGAGCAATCATGTTATCCAGATCTGGAAGAAAAGGGGAGGTTAATCGCTGGGATTAACAGTTTAACTTGGGACACATATTGGTTCTTCCTAGTAAAGCCGCACACACAGAGAGCCGCCCTCAAGTGCCTAACAGATGCAATCGGGTATATTATCCCCGATATTTAGGATGCCACCTATGCCGCCTAGCTCAGCTCGCGCCTCAACAAACCACCTGAAGTAGAGCCAATGCTTGCGATAAGTCAGCTCAGATTTAAAGGCAAGCAGCCTACTTGATGAATCATGCCCCCGACTGCCAGATCGCTGAAGAAAAATAGGATCAAGATTTATTGATACCAATTAAGTAGGATTTCTGTTTTATAGATAGATAGATTAATTAAGTATTTATAAACCCTTTCATTGTTTTGGAAAGGGTCGTAAAGTTTTGTACCTGACTTAAAGACTTAAGTTGCACTATTGTGCTTCAGTCATATTCTTTTATGAAACTGGACCAGTTGTTCTTAATTCGATAAGGAAGCTTTTTATGCAATTGTGCACTATTGTCTTTGTATGGAAAATGTTTTTGCGTTGAAGGAAGAATTACAAGTAGAGATTGATATTGGGAGTGTCAAAGCAGCTCATATGGTATTTCTATCTATGTCTGAATTCATTCCTTTCATGTGAATTTTTATTTGATTATCCTTACTATTATTGATTATATGCATGCGCTTTAACAACAGCTCTATATTCCTTCCACTATTGGATGTTTTATGGTATGCTTTTCTTTTAATCATGTATGTGTCGATGATATAAATGATGAGTGTAGTAATATCGCTTTAATCGCTTTGCTTAACTATTTAGGCACAGTAATATTGAATGAAATAATATCCATGTCTGTTAGATGGAGTCATCTATATGCCTGTCTATAGACACAGACCATCAAGCGCTACACTTTTAAGCTCAATAGGTTCCTGGGATGGTCATAGTTCTTGTATTCTTGTTAATAGATTTAGTTATTCGCCCATCATTAGCTTAGTTAATAAATCATCCATTCACCCCGTTTATCCACTTTTGGGAAACTGGTCCCATTATCCCCAGTCGGAGCCACTATTCCAAACGGAAATGGAGCTGTACTAAGGTCCGGACCGGGTGGTTATCCCTAATGTTGTTGCAGCGATTTTCGGGGCATCAACACTTCCTTAGTTTGTAAAGTTTTGCAATCCTCTTTGCCTTTATAACAACCAGAGCACCCTTTGAAACTCTCACCGCTCCGCCTTGACCTATGAATTTGTAACCCTTCGAATCCAATATTCCCAAAGAAATCAAATTCTTCTTCAACTTAGGTACATGTCTAACATCAATCAATGTTTTAATCATACCATCATAAATTTTTATTCTGAAATTTCCCACACAAACAATTTGACAAGATACATTATTACCCATAAACATAGAACTACCATTCACATCTTGATAAGAAGTGAACTAGTTTCTATGTAGACTCATGTGATGAGAAGAGAAAAAATCTAAAAACTAATCTTTAAAACACTTAGAAACATTGCAGTTAGACAAAAATTCACCTATCATACTTGATTCAACAAACAAAACCTCATCCATCATACCTTGCTCGACTTGATTTGCTTCCTTCTTTGGGTTTTCACCAGACTCTTGTCTTTTCCAACAGTCCTTCTTAAGATGCCTTATTTTGTTGCAAAACCAACATTTTTCTTTACACTTCTTGCCTCTTGACTTTGATCTGGAAGAACTTCTTGATTTTTCTCCTCTCTCCCTGGACTGGCCTTTGGCTACCACAGTTTTTGGCATGGAAGTTACAATGCTAGACCTCCTCCGTACTTCTTCAGATAACAAAGCTCCCACAACGGAATCGAATTCTATAGATTCAATCGTTTTTAAACTGATAGAAGTCACAAAATGGTCCCGAGACTTGGGGAAGGAGCATAACAAAGTAATGGATTTATCTTCTTCCTCAAATTTGACCTTCATATTATTCAACTGAAAAATAAGGTTGTTAAATAAGTTTTGGTGATCCTCAATTTTAGTTCCCTCCTTCATTCATAGGCTATACAACTACCTCTTCAAGTAAATTATGTTGGTTAGAGACTTGGTCATGTATAAAGTTTCCAATTTACCCCACATACCTGTTACTGAGGTTTCTTCAACAATGTTGAAGAGAACATCATCCACTAGGCACAACCTAACGATACTGATAGCTCAGGCATCCAAGTTTGCCCATTCCAAATATGTCATGCTAATAGGTCTCTTTCTTACGCCATCTAATGCTTTGTGCAATCCTTTTTGAAAAAACAAATCTTGTATCTTTAGTTTCAACAATGCAAAATTGTTTTTTCTAGTGAATTTCTCCACCTCAAACTTGGCATTCGTCATTTTTTCCATTTTCTTTCTACACATGCTCCTTTTACTTAAAAAGATTACTAGTTTTTTCGAAGTTCTTGATTTGAATTCTTTAACTAGGGTTTTTTGAAAAAATATTTATTTTAGAATTTTATGGTTGCGCTTTCTTTTTAACTGGTAAATCTGTTGTTAATTTATTCTTCCCACATAAACTTCCAAGGGTTTTTTTTCTTCAAGAAAAACCCAACTTCTAAACAATTTTTTTTCTTCCTTTAGAAACTCCTCAAAGATACAATATTAAAATTGAAATTCTGCTAGGATTATTTTAATAGAAAATTACTTGGTTAGGGTTTCTATGCAGACTCAAAAAAATTGCGGCGTTTCTTCCATGTGAGCCCCAAGAAAAATGGCAACCTTTCTTTCACTAGTTCGAATCACTACTATTTATAGCTACATTTTTGTTTTCCGTTGGCTACAAATTTCCTTCATTAGCTCAATATATATGGCATTTGATTTCTTCTGTAGTGTGTCTAAACCGAGACGAAACCAAAAAATGGTGGATTCCTTGGAGGCTAGACAAAATGGTAGTGACTTTTCTCTTTGCACAAGATTCCCTTTGCAGTTAAACAGAAGTGAACTTTCTTTGTGCATGATATTCCCTTGGCAACTATCCACAAACCTTGGCTTCCGTTGACAATACATGGTTCTAACTCAGATGATGTCCTCTTCTATAATCAATGGTTTCTACATGGGCTCTTCTCTGGTTTATCATGGTCAGAGGAAACTTCTAATTGGACCAACTTTACCTTGGCGCTTGTGGCTTCACTTTCACTTTTTCTTTGACAATGATAAGAAATTTTATCTCATGACATTTCACAGCCACAAAGCTCTAATACCATTTTTTGTATTTTGAGATCGTAATTTAATTAAGAAACAAAATACACGCAAGAACAAGAAACTAAATTCATACAGAAAGACACATAATTTTACATGGTAAAACCCTGATAGTGTGTCAAGGAAACCTCCACGAGGCAAGGGATTGGAATGCTTTATTATTCAAGGTCAACAATGACTCTCTGAGAATATAATATTCCTCTCAAGCAACATCATTTTAATAGGAAGACATCGTTACATAACTTCCTATTGTTATACAATCGTTTAATTAATGTAAAAAACACATTTACATAATCATTGTTTCTTTATGTTATTTTTACAGAAGATCTCTCAACATTCATAATCATTGTTTTCAATCTTAACAAGAACAACTATCTCACTTTATTCATTTGGTCAAAGGTCTTTCCTATAGGTTTATAATCGGTCCACATTCTAATTAACAACATTAATAAATAGAATAAAATGCACACATCTTGACATTTGAAAACAATGTTCCTATCCAAATGAAATGTGTGATTCAATGACTAAAATATATGCTCATTGATACAAACTAGTTGAAATCAAGGAGTGTATGTAAGGTGGGTACATTGTAGTTGAGGGGGAAATCTTTGAATTCTGTGTCGTCTTATTCCTTACACATTTATGAGATTATATAATCGATATTCTTGTGAGTAGTTCAATTTGCATATTTTATATGAGCTACCATTAACAGCAACTTACACTGGGAAACATGGTACTAACCTTCTTAGTTATGAATCCATTAATACCAACATTTACAAGCGCACACCAAGCAATTCAAATTCACTTCACGCTTCTAATCAATAAGTGTAGTGGGTTGTTCCTACACTTGCATAGTAGACACATCCCAACATATTCAACTTTTTGACATTGCCTTAATCCTCATTTCAACTTTCATAGTTCCATATTAAATTCTATGTACACGTGTATCAATTTAAGATGTATTTCCATCTTTTCTCACATTCAGTACAACTATTCTCAACAGTGAGAGAAAATAAAGGACAATTTTGACATAAATTAGGAAAAATTGATATGAAGCAAGGGTGTCCTCTATAAAAAAACTTAAGAAGGACATCTATTAAGGAATTGCTAGCTAACTCGTCTAACTAGCTTAAAGGATAAGGGATGCTCCTCCCACGAGGGCATAGATTTCTATGAGATTGTTATGAATTAAATATTAGTATTGATGTGTATCCTGAGTATCTAGTTAAAACCATCCCTTTCCACCCTTGAGATACATGCATGAACATATCATTTTATTTCCCAATTTTGAGTGACATGCATCATTAGAGTGAGAATTTATTTTTTCCATTAATAAAGATAATTGGATATATATAAAAATATTAAAAAAACATTTATCTCATAAGAAAACTAAGACATCTATTTTGATCTCTTCCATTTTGTAGATTTTATTGTTATACCTTAGGTTATGTTTAGATTATATACAATGGTTTTCTCTCTTTCTTTGGTTTCAACCTATTAACCCATTATGTCATATCAAATGCCTAACACTTAGGTGGCTTCCTTACTTTCCCAACCCCCCTTAGTCATTTGTTTGACTTATTTTGACCCCATGGGGAACCCATTTAGTTCGTTGCCTAACTTCATCAGTATAATTAGGGGCATAACTACCCCTCCACCCAAGTCCATGGTCACTTAGGATGCCCTAAATTAGGTCCATAACCACCTAAACCTATTTGAGACTTGTTATTTATAGAGAAAACATGAGACAATCCTTAAACGTTTCTTGATATATTGGTATTGGCCATACTGTAGGTTCCTTTGTGGTATCAAGAAGATCTCTAAGTTACATTTTGGGTCTAAAAAGCCACAATACCATTATAACCAAACCCATGATATGCAACCTAAATGTGTGGTATGATGGTTCTATATGACTTATATACCCTAATAACTAATTCAACATTCTCCTATCCCTCAATGTTGCTCCTTGTTTATATACCCCCATTTTTGTCTTTGTAAAGACTTTCGTTAATATAATATAAAAATTTTTATCTTTAGAGAAACCCTAATTTTTAGGTACATTGTTGCGTTATTTGTTGATCTCCTCCTTCAAGCGCCTATGGTTGCATACACATGTCATCTTTAGCACCTTTATAAGGACTCCTTTTCTCAACATGATTGAAATCTGATACGTTCAATTGAATCATCCTGAAGGATCTTCATTGGGATGACTTTAATCATGCTTTATAAGTTTCCACCCTAAAACTTCAAGGAAGATTCCGACATAGCTAAGGTAATAGAGTTATGATGACCTTTAAGGGAAACAACTATATTTATTAAACATACTTCTTTGATTTATCTTTCATATATATATATATATATATGAACTAATTATTTATATTACATATATATTTGTGAGTTATAATCATTCTTCTCTTTTTATTTCCATCATTTTTCTAACTCACTAAACGAATTGTGAAATAATTAACCCTAGTTAATTAGTTTGTTTTCTTTTATTATATTGTTATTAAAACCACATCTAAAACCTCCTAACTATCCTAATCACACACAACCTTAAATTATCTATAATAAGATTTTAAAATTATAATTAATCTAATAAGTTACTTTTTTTTTCTTTATGTTTATAGGTTTTGGAATATGGCTTCCATAATTATAATTAATTAATAGGTGAATTAACCTCCACCGAATTTTCCAACATATTTTTAGTATGATTCACAAATTGAAGGTTAAGATTTATCTCCAAAGTAGTTGTGCTCTTTTTATCCTTTTGATTAAATTGATTAATTAAAAAAATGTTATATTAACAAGTGTCATATGAAATGAGCTATGGTTTTATTTACATATAGTATTGATAAGACATGATATTGGCCTAGCGTATAATAAGAATTTCCAAGGTAAGTTGGGGTTTTTTTAATCTTAGCAAAGTGATATGTATGATGAAGTAATTGTTTTGATGTTTATCATGACTTGATGTGTATTGACATTTACCATTTTCAAACAATTTAAAATACATGATTGTGTTAGCTTAAATCCTTTTAACTATCTTAATCACCTATGGTCCTAAATCAGGATATATCCATCTTAACATCTTTTAACTATCTTAATCACCTACGGTCCTAAACCAAGATAGATCCATCTTATGTATGGATTTACCAAGTGTAGAGAGGTATCAAATCTCTCGAGACACAAACTTCTTTATGAGTGCAAAACGTGAGAAAATGTTTTCACCTTCAGATATTTGATTCCTCTCATCGTTCGATAAACCCTTAGTTAAAATAGATCTATGTTAGATCTTAATGATACTATTTGTTTTATATAAATTTCACATTTAATATTATTAAATCCTTGATTTAATCTCTATGGAATATCCAATGAATATTTATATGTAGAAATTACGATGTATATTTGCAACTGCTCATGAAGTTTTAATCAAAATCACAAGACACAAACCTACTCTACTGCTCTGCGAACATTAATTCACAATTTAGAACAAAATAATGAGGCATGCAAGAAGAAATAACACACATGCAACAAGTATTTTTATTTGGGGAAATCAATCTACTAAAAACCCCAATGCCTGCTTGCATTAATCAAATGAGTACATATGTATTACAATTTCTTTTCTTGACTGAGCACACCCTACAAGTGCATAACATATCTCTCTGCTCACTGAAGACCTCTGACCAACACTTAGTCAAATTTTTCCTCTCCTTGAGCTCCTATTTCCTTGCACCGTTCCTTGAGGAATTAGCCCCTATTATTTAGGAAATTCCTCTAATTGAATTGCACAATTATTTAGGTTGATCATCTGACTGTATGCAACACTTATACACTCAAGACTAGTCTACAACTGATGTTACACTGTCTTGGAATCTCCACCTCAATTGGGTAACTCGAATTCTCTTCATGAACTAACTATTTTGGGTTGATTGATCAGTTAACTAGATGATGATTGAGATTGAATGAAGTTCCACTGCTTAACTGACCTTCCACTAGTTCCTCCAAAACTTTGAACTAGATTAATTGAAAACAACTTGAGATAACTGACCTTGATTGCTACAAACATTAGGGGAATTTTGAGGTCTAAAATTGGCCTCCTAAGGAAATTATAAAATAATAGTGGAAATAATAAAACAAGATTAGATTACATCATCAAATTTTAGAGGGAAAAAAGAAAAACTATTGTTTCAACTCATATTTTCAACTTATCTCCTTATAGGTTTACTCAAATTTCGAGTGGAAACACTCGTTGGATGAATAATTGGATTCCTAATCCAAGGAGTACCCTGTTGCATACTTTTGATGGACCCATCTACACGAAAAATGAGAAATACATAAAAAAATCGCAATTGCAATCACATTTTTTCATGTATTTCTCATTTTTCGTGTAGTAGGGTCCATCGAAAGTATGCAACATGGGTACTCCTTGGATGAGGAATTAAATTTTGCATCCAACAAGTACTCCCACTCGAAATTTTAGTAAAACCTTAGGGAGATAAGTTGAAAATACGAGTTGAAAAAGTAGTTTTATTATTTTATTATTTTTTAATCTTTTTACTTTTTTACTCCAAAAATGGTGAATCATCCCCCATGGTTGACATCATCATCTTGAATCATATTGGTTCTTATAAAGTTTATTTTGGTTGTACATTTTTCTTAGGAGGCCCATTTTAGACTTGAAAATTCCCCTAATGTTAGCAATCACACATGCTGAACTGAACTCTAACTCCTCCAACTCGAATTTACTGAGTAAATTGGGTGACACAAGCCATGTCACACAAGTTAACCTAATCCAAGTTGTCTGTTGATGTGGAAATTCAAATTTTCTAAATTTAATCAAGGAAAAATCAAATTGAGAATTTCTTGTTGCATTTTTCAATACTCTCTCTCAGCAAGAAAGGGTTTATCAACCACCCCTCTCATGCACCTGTGGAACTCAAACTTCCCTCTTGACAAGGCATTTGTCTATATGTCAGCATCTTGTTCCTCTGTCAAAATGTATTGTAACAACATTATCTGCCTCTACACAAAGTCCCGTAGATGGTGATACTATATATCTATATTCTTGGATCAATCGTGAAAAATAGAATTTTCAGAGAGCTTGATGCAACTCTGATTATAACAGTAGATCATAGTTGGATCCATCATTTTACCAAACAACCCAACAAGTATCTTTCTCACCTAGATCACCTCACATATTGCTTGATTGGTAGCCATGTACTTTGCTTCTTCCAGGTTGAGTGCCACAAATATTTGCTTCCCGTTGTACAAATAAACCGTTGTAGACCCAATACTGAAAATTCAACCTGATGTACTATTTTGGTTTGATGGACTTCCTGCCCAATCTGCATCTGTGAATCCACATAACTTCATTCCCTCTGTCCGTCTGTACCATAGTCCAAACTGGGTAGTACCTCTGAGGTACTATAGAACATGCTTAGCTTCCCTCCAAAATAATTTGGTTGGCCTAACCATAGCTTGGCTCATCTAGTTGATTGTATAGAACATATATGGTCATGTGTTCACAAGATACATTAGTGAACCCACCAATTGTTGGTAAATAGTAGCATCCACTTCCTCACCTGAAGTGGCATCCTCCTTCCTCTAGTTGGTCGTTAGAGGTGTCTCCATGGGTTTGCATCTATCCATATGAAACCTCTGAAGTATCTCATTGGCATACTTTCCTTGAGAGACAAACGGTTCCCCACCGCCTTGTTATACTTCCAATTCGAGGATGTAGTGCATAAGACCCATGTCCTTCATTTCAAAATCTCTTACAAGGTCCTCCTTACAAGATTTGATCATCTACTCATCACCAGTTAAAATCAAGTCATAAACATATAATAAAATAATCAACAATTTAGATTCTACCAAGATATGAGAGAGGTTTGCACCAGCTTCACTTTTGGTGAAGCCCAAACCGGTGAGAGAGTTATCGATCATGGTGTACCATGCACGAGGTGCTTAATTTAGATCGTACAACACTCACCTGTGTCTGCACACATGAGACTCCCAATCAAAAGTCTCGAAGCCTTCTGGTCGCTCAATATACACCTCCTCCTCAATAACTCCATTTGAGGAATGTTATTTTTACATCCATCTGGTGGATCTTCCAGCCCATTTGTGCAATCAGAGAAAGAATTGATCTAATGGATGAGTACCTTGCTACAGGAGAAAATGTCTCCTCATAGTCAACCCCCTCAACTTGAGAGTACCCCTTGGCCCCAAATATGGCATTGTACTTTTCTATTCCTCCATCTGTTGCATGCTTTACCTTGAAAATCCATCTCAGACCCACCACTGATTTGTCTACTGGTCTTGGGATCACATCCCAAACACTGTTCTTTACAATGGATTCATATTCCTCCACCATAACATCAACCCAGAGAAGTTTCTCTACTGCTTCCTCAAAAGAGTATGGATTAGTCTCTACAAAGCTCAATCATTAGAGACATGTATCCAGTGTACTGATCTGATGACATTCTCTTTTTGCGTTGATCTGAAGGAGCACCCACATTCTCCCTTACATCCTGCACAAGTATCTCAGCTTACCTAGTCATTTTCCTACCTTCTCTAGATGGTTCTGCTTGAATGGATGTTTCCACTCTCTGCTTCTCAAATTGTAGTTGCTCCACAACTTACTAAGGTTCCTCCTTTGGGGCTAAAATCTCCTCTTCTTGTGGGATCTAAAGATCCCACTGAAGACAACACTACATGGCTCTATATTCATCAAATTTTACATCCCTTCATATAACTATCATTTTGAGGGATGGAAAGTACACATGGTAGTTGTGGGGAGCTTCTGTGTAACCTAAAAAATACCTTCAATTCTGCTCTCAACTCTAGCTTCTTCCTTGATTCTTTGGAGACATGGAAGTAAACAAATGCTCCAAAAATCTCGAAGTGGGCCACAACTGACTTTCTCCCTGAGAAATCCTCCTCCAGTGTAATCATGCCCAAAATCCGATGAGGACTTTGATTCTGCAAATAGACTACTATGTTGCATGCCTCGGCCCACAAATGTAGAGGCTGGCCTTGATCATGCAACATCGCCCTCGCTGCTCCCACATTTCTAGGATTCATTCTCTCAGCCACCCCATTCTGCTATGGGTTGTGGGGTGCTTTCAACTCTCATCGAATGCCTTCTCTTTCACAATTTTTTTTAAATTTATTCGACACATACACACCTCCATTATTGCTCTTGAGATCCTTCACCTTCTTGTCGGTTTCTTTCTCAACTAGTTCCTTAAATTATACAAACTTGGAGAATGTCTCATCTTTCTTTCGCATGAAGAAGATCCAACACTTCCGTGAGAAGTCATCAATAAAAATGACAAAATATTTGTGCCTCACAGTGGAGGCTGTTGAGAAAGGTCCATAGACAATAGAGTGGATCCTTTCAAGGACTGCATGTGCTTTGTTGTCCCGATCATGAAATGTGGATTTTGTGTACTTTCCCGTACATCCTTTGCATACATCCTGCTGCGCAAGTGCTTCTTTGGGGAGGCATGTGGTTATCTATTGCATGATATTCAAAGCACCATGATGCAAATGGTCAGTATTCTATGCTAAAGTTCACCAACATCATGGCTCAACATCTTCTTTGCCTTTGTGCTCAAAGTAGAACAATATCCACATTTATCTTGTACAGGCTCTTAACACAAACCCCAATTTGCTTCACCTGTCTCATGGCTATGCATCTCAGGAATGCCTTTCCTTTGTTGAATATCACATCATAACCATGATCTTCCAAAACTACAACCGAGACAATATTTTTCTTTAGGCCCCGAACGGACATGACATCCTTGAGCCTGAGGGGGGCACCTGACTCCCTCTTCAAGGTGATTGTACCAATCTCGATCGTGCTATACCTTCTGTCATCCCCCATCTTGATGTACATTTACAAATATTTCTCCTTCAGGTCACTAAAAAAGTCTCTATTCCCCGTCATGTGGAATGACGCACCGGAGTCCAAGTACCACACGCTCCCCATCACTGTGTTGGCCATTCATGCAATGAGGGTAAAATCAAACTCGAACTGTGAAGCCAAAGCTTCAATTGCTACTCCTCCTGAGGTCTTCTTGATTTCCTTCTTGTGTGGACACTTCGTGGCATAGAGCCCGAATTCCTGACAATGGAAGCACTTAATTTTTGACAAGTCTTTCTTATTGCCCCCTTGAATGGATTTTTTTTGGATTGGGATTTCTTCCCTTTTCTCTTATTTTCCTTTCTAGCCAATGCAAATTTTTATTCATCCTCACCCTTGGATGAAGTCCCATCTCTGGTATTCCACCTTATTTCCTCTTGTACCAAATCATACCATAAGCGCTCCCAAATCGACAGTTTCTCCCTCCCGTTCATCGAATCTTTACAGCGATGCTAGCTCTTGGGAAGATCCAGAAGGGCTAGGCTTACCACGTCATCTTTAGGGATAGTAAAACCAGCTCTGCCCAGTTCATCACGACATTGTGTGAACCTACTTAGATACTACATTATAGTGTCATTCTTCTACATCTTGATACTTCTAAGTTTATGCTTGAGCACCAGCTTCCTGTGGTCACTACTATTCTTGAACAATTCTGTGAGTCATTTCCACATATCAAAAGGATTTTCTTTTCTGCGGAGATTCGAGACAATATTATCTCATACTCCCTCCAATATGGTTCTCCTTGCCTTGACTACAACTTTCTTCCACTGTGCAAGGTTCTAGACATCAATTATTGGAAGCCTTGGAATATCTGCCTTGAAATATTCAAGCAATCCATTGTAATCCAAAACTTCCTCCATGCGGTCCTTCCACGCAACAAAATTTGAGGTGCCTTCCAAGGCATACTCTAGCCTTAGTCCATTGATGGTCATCTTCTCAACTCTGAAGAAAATCTGCTACATCGACCTTCAAATTCGAACGTTTGAAAAAAAACTTTGAATTTCCTACTCTTATGTGAATCCAACTCTGGTACCATGTAGAAATTACGATGTAAATTTGCAATTGCTCGTGAATTTTTAATAAAAATCACAAAACACAAACCTACTCTACTTCTCTGTGGACATTAATTCATAATTTAGAGAAAAAATCTTAGACATGAAAGAAGAAATAACACACACGCAACAAGTATTTTTATCTAGGGAAAGAAATCTTCTAAAAACACAAATGCCTTCTTGCATTAATCAAATGAATAGAGATATATTACAATTGATTTTCTCAACTGAGCACACCTTGCAAGTGCATAACCTATCTCTCTAATTGCTGAAGGCCTATGGCCCAGACTTAGTCAAAATTTTCCTCTCCTTGAGCCCCTATTTCCTTGCACTGTTCCATGAGGAATTAGCCCCTATTATTTGAGAAATTTGTCTAATTGAATTACGCAAATCCTTAGGTTGATCATCTCACTGCATGCAACACTTGTAAACTCAAGACTAGTCTACAACTGATGTTACACTGCCTTGGAATATCCACCTCAACTGGGTAACTCGAATTATTTGCATGCACTATATATTTTTTTTTTATTGATCAGTTAACTAAATGATCATTGAGTTTCACTGAAGCCCCACTGCTTAACTGACCTTCCACTAGTTCCTCCAAAATTTGGAACTAGTTTAACTAAAAACAATTTGAGATAACTGACCTTGATTGCTACAAATTAGCAATCACACACGATGAACTGAAATCTAACTCCTCCAACTCTAATTTACTGAATAAACTGGGTGACACAAGCCATGTCACATAAGTTAACATTGTCCAAGTTGTCTACTGATGTGGAAATTCGAATTTTCTCAATTTAATCAAGGCAAAATCAAACTGAGAAATTCTTGCTGCATTTTTCAACACCCCCTCTCAACAAGAAAGGGATTATCAACCACCCATATCCTTCACCCGTGGAACTCAAACTTCCCTCTTTACAAGTCCTTTGTCAAAATGTCAGCATCTTGTTCCTCTGTCAGAATTTATTGCAACAACATTGTCCGCTTCTACACACAATCTTGTAAATGGTGATACCAGATATCTATATGCTTGGATCAAATGGCTTTATCTTCGTCAAATTTACATCCCTTCGCATAATTATCATTTTTAGGGATGGAAAGTACACATGGTAGTTGTGTGGAGTTTTTTGTAACCCACAAATACCCCCAATTATGTTGTCGGCTCTAGCTTCTTCCTTGTTTCTTTGGAGACATGGTAGTAAATAGAGGCTCCAAAAATCCTAAAGTGCGACACATCTATCTTTCTCCCTGAGAAACCCTCCTCAGGTGTAATCATGCCTAGAATCCGATGTGGACTCCAGCTGTGCAAATAGACTTTTTGGTTGCATGCCTCAGCCAACAAATGCAGAGGTAGGCGTTGATCATGCAACATCGCCCTCGCTGCTCCCACAATGCTACAATTCTTTCTCTCAGACACCCCATTTTGTTGTGGGTTGTGGGATGATGTCAACTCTCGTTGAATGCCTTATCTTGCAAAAAAATGTTTAAATTCATTCGACACGTACTCACCTCCATTATCGCTCCTGGGAGCCTTCACCTTCTTGCCAGTTTCTTTCTCAACCAATGCCTTGAATTCTACAAACTTAGAGAATGTCTCATCTTTCTTCCGCAGGAAGAAGATCCAACACTTCTGTGATAAGTCATCAATAAAAATGACAACATATTTTTGCCTCGCAGTGGAGGCTTTCAAGAAAGGTCCACATATGTCACAATGGATCCTTTCAAGGATTGCATGTGCCTCGTTGTCCTGATCATGGAATGTGGATTTTGTGTACTTGCCCAAAGTAGGTCCTTTGCATACATCTTGTTTCTCAAGTGATCCTTTGGGGAGGCCTGTGGTTATTTGCTTCATAATTTTTAAAGCGCCATGATGCAAATGGTCAAGTCTTCTATGCAAAAGTTCATCGACATCACGAGTTAGCAACTTCTCCGCCTTTGTGCTCAATGCAACACAATCCTCCACATCTAGCTTGTACAAGTTCTTCACAGAACCCCGATATACTTTACATGTCTCATGGTTATGCATCTCAAGAATTCCTTTCCTTTGCTGAAGATCACATCATAACCACGATCTTCCAAAATTGCAACAAAGACGAGATTTTTCTTTAGACCCAGAACGAGCATGACATCCTTGAGACTTGGGGGGAGCCCAACTCCATCTAAAATGTGATTTTACCAATCCTGGTCGCGCTATACCTTTACTCATCCCCCATCTCGATGTGCATATGCAAATATTTCTCCACCAGGTCACTGGAAAGGTCTCTATTCCCCGTTGTTTGGAACGATGCGCCTGAATCCAAGTACCAGACACTCCCCATCATTATGTTGGCCATGCATGCCATGAGGGTAACGTCAAGTTCGAACTGTGAAACCAAACCTTCACCTACTGCTCCTCTTGAGGTATTCTTGCTTGCCTTCTTGTGTGGACACTTCGTGGCATAGTGCCCGAATTCATGAAAATGGAAGAATTTAATTTTGGACAAATTTTTCTTCTTGCCCCATTGACTAGATTCTAGTTTGGATTGGGATTTCTTCCCTTTTCCCTTCTTTGCTTCTCTAGCCAATACAGAGTTTTCTTCATCCTCGCCCTTGGATGAAGTCCCATCTCTGGTATTCCACCTTATTTCCTCTTGTGCCAAATCGCACCATAAGCACTCCCAATTCGGTAGTTTATCTCGCCCATTCACTGAATCATGATAGCTATGCTAGCTCTTGGGAAGACCCATAAGGGCTAGGCTTACCAAGTCATCTTTAGGGACAATTTAATGTAAGTATTAATTTTCAATGTGATTTTTAATTAAATTTAAATATGGCTACTAAATCATTATTTTAATTTCTATGGTAAATTTGATTTTACACTCATTTATTGACAGTACAACATCTTCCCATAGTGGACTCTATATTACTTTTAATATTTTATTATTTTTTAATTGCACCCAGATGTAAATGTTTACAAACAAATGCCAAGTGGGTGTAGCTTGGGTGGAAGGAGGAGGTTCTATTATCCTCCCCACTCGGGTTCTAGTCCCACCAATATTATCATGTTTACTCCATGGGAAACATTTCTATGGAAAATATAACTTGCTACAAATCTATTATGGAAAAGATATCTTGCTATGGGTGTATTTTCTATAAATGTAGCGCTACAACATTGCTCCAATAGAGTCCCTCTCAACACAACTATCATTAATAAAATTTTACAATTTTTAGTAATAATTTAAAAGTATAATCCTAAATTATATTTATTATAATAATTCAATTATTATTATACAATTTAATTTAATAACCAACTACCCTTTTATTTTCATCGTCTTTTATTAGTATCCCAAAGGTTTTTCCAGTTAATCATCAAACTAAATTCCTTCATGAGAGAGGACATACAATGTATCTTAATCTTTTTATTTTTCTATGTTGATAAATTTGATTTAATTTGCATTTTATCATCCACATCGATTTGATTTAACTTTAATAAATTGTGAGATTAATACGTAAGATTAGTCCTTTAGAGGCTGTAGGGTTGCAGATGCCCCGAAGGATTATACACAGGTTTGGTTCTCGTTGGTTCTAGTTTACAAGTTTATCTCATTAGGAGGCTAAGCACTAAGGATGGAACCGAGAGGGATGGAGTTGGGCGACAGAGGATTAGGGTTGGAAATGCATTTACAGATGATTTGGACATGATCCAAGGAACACTTTGGGCTTCCTTCGAACTTTTATAACCTTTTTACATGGTTTGTTTACAAATTTGGAACATGTAGAGCAGGAGATGGGTGACAGAGGATTGGGGTTGACAATGCATTCATAGATGATTTGGACATGATTTGAGGAATGCTCTGGGCTTCCTTCGAACTTTTATAACCTTTTTACATGGTTTGTTTAAATATTTGGCATAGGTAAATTAGGAGATGGGATAGGAACAACGACTAAATTGAAGTCAAATTTTCTTGGTTACGACTACACTTTTCAACCAAAAGGAGCCAAAGGCTCATCTCAGACACAACGTTTATATTCATTTTTTTTTCCCTCTGTATACAAGGTTGAATATTTGGTAGAAGGCTGGTTGAGAAATAAGCAACGAAAGGAGGATTCTTCATGGGATTGTGATCCGACAATCATAAAGAAGTGGGTGAATGTGATAACCTCGAAAGAGATACAATCGATTCATGGTATAATTAGGATTATTCATTTTCTATTCTCATAGGGATATAATTAAATAGAAGAGGAGCTAGGATGAAGTATTGGAGTGTTGTATTGAGAATTGTAGATTTCAAGATATGAAGGTGGGTGCAATCGTATGACTTCAGCTCTATGGTATCAGATCTTTGGATGGGTTATTGACTACTTAGCTCAGTAGTGAGAGGGTCTGAATTTTGAATTGTTGGCCATGTCGAAGGGAGTTGGGTTGTTAGATCTACCCTCTAACTATTCTGACTTATTAATGGGCTCGTACTGGGGATTAAATTCAAAGGTATCTAGGTTATTATAGAGCGGTGAATATTTTAGTGTGCCTCCTCTCTGCTTTTCCTTTTTGGGTGGTTTGTGTTCCAGAGGGCCTAGTGTTTTTCTTTTCCCATTGGTGGCAGTAGGTTGCCCGAATGTGTGACAAGTGTCATAAGTTTCTGTGTCAATATGACTAGCGGTATATCAGATATCCTAGAACCCTCTTCTCCGCTTTCTTTTAGGCAATGCTTATGAAATGAGATGAGTGGTTTAGAGGATATTTAAGCAGATCCTAATATCTCTGGGGGAATTTAGTAAATGATTAGGGAAAATAAGAAGGGGAGTTAGTCATGCCTCGCTTGATCTGCATCCAAATATCTGCCATGGTACTTGTGATAACAGTAAGATGAACATCTTGAGAGACAAAATCAATCACAAGTATGCTTCTGCAACACCAATCTACCTACCCAGCTTACTTTGCCTAACATTTTTTCTTCTTTTTCTATGGGTGCATTTAGACTAGCAAACCCTTTTCAACTTTTCTTTTCTTTACATTGTAAGCCTATCTAAATCTGCACTTATTTCTTCCAAGGGCTCAGATTAAACTGTTGAGCTCTTTTGCTTCTCTACCTATCTACTTATCTGCCAAGTTTAAACAGTTTGGACAGATTTTTATTCTCTATCTCTAAAACAGGAAATTCAAACATGAACTGGCCAGGATTAAGCTGTTCGGCCATTCATCAATTGTGGCAAAAACGTTCAACAAGCTGTACATGATGCTTTATTTACAGAAAATGAAATAGTAGTGGCATTTTGGACTTTGCACACTTTCCTGGTCTATTTTGTTTGGGGTTCATTTCTTTCACTTTTTTGACCATTTTATTCTTTTTACCCTTTGATTTTTCTTTTAGGGCATACCCTCTTTACATTTTTTCAAATTTTTTAATTCTTTTACAATATGGAAAACCTTTGAAACTAGAAAAGGTATGAACATATTACAGAGCTCATCAATGTCAATCATGAAATATGATACCTATTGATATAGGAGCATAACAGATTGATTAGTTAACTAGATGATGATTGAGATTGAATGAAGTCCCATTGCTTAACTGACCTTCCACTAGTTCCTCCAAAACTTGGAACTAGATTAATTGAGATAACTGACCTTGATTGCTACAAACATTAGGGGAATTTTGAGGTCTAAAATGGGCCTCCTAAGGAAATTATAAAATAATAGTGGAAATAATAAAATAAGATTAGATTACATCATCAAATTTTAGAGGGAAAAAAGAAAAACTATTGTTTCAACTCATATTTTCAACTTATCTCCTTATAGGTTTACTCAAATTTCGAGTGGAAACACTCGTTGGATGAATAATTTGATTCCTCATCCAAGGAGTACCTTGTTGCATACTTTTGATGGACCCTTCTACACGAAAAATGAGAAATACATAAAAAAAACGCGATTGCAATCACATTTTTTCATGTATTTCTCATTTTTCGTGTAGTAGGGTCCATCGAAAGTATGCAACATGGGTACTCCTTGGACGAGGAACTAAATTTTGCATCCAACAAGTACTCCCACTCGAAATTTTAGTAAAACCTTAAGGACATAAGTTGAAAATACGAGTTGAAAAAGTAGTTTTATTATTTTATTATTTTTTAATCTTTTTATTGTTTTACTCCAAAAATGGTGAATCATCCCCCATGGTTGACATCATCATCTTGAATCTTATTGGTTCTTATAAAGTTTATTTTGGTTGTACATTTTTCTTTGGAGGCCCATTTTAGACCTAAAAATTCCCCTAATGTTAGCAATCACACATGCTAAACTGAACTCTAACTCCTCCAACTCGAATTTACTGAGTAAATTGGGTGACACAAGCCATGTCACACAAGTTAACATAATCCAAGTTGTCTGTTGATGTGGAAATTCGAATTTTCTCAATTTAATCATTGAAAAATCAAATTGAGAATTTCTTGTTGCATTTTTCAATAATCCCTCTCAGCGAGAAAGGGTTTATCAACCACCCCTCTCCTGCACCTGTGGAACTCAAACTTCCCTCTTGACAAAGCATTTGACTATATGTCAGCATCTTGTTCCTCTGTCAGAATGTATTGTAACAACATTATCTACCTCTACAAAAAGTCCCGTAGATGGTGATACTAGATATCTATATGCTTGGATCGATCGTGAAAAATAGGATTTTAAGAGAGCTTGATGCAACTCTGATTATAACAGTAGATCATAGTTGGATCCATCATTTTACCAAACAATCCGACAAGTATCTTTCTCATCTATATCACCTCACATATTGCTTGATTGGTAGCCATGTACTTTTCTTCTTCTAGTTTGAGTGCCACAAATCTTTGCTTCCCATTGTACAAATAAACTATTGCATACCCAATACTGAAAATTCAACCTGATGTACTGTTTCGATCTGATGGACTCCCTGCCCAATCTGCATCTGTGAATCCACATAACTTCATTCCCTCTGTCCGTCTATACCACAGTCCAAACTGGGTAGTACCTCTGAGGTACTATATAACATGCTTAGCTTCCCTCCAAAATAATTTGGTTGGCCTAACCATAGCTTGGCTCATCTAGTTGACTGTATAGAACATATATGGTCGTGTGTTCACAAGATACATTAGTGAAACCCACCAATTGTCGGTAAATAGTAGCATCCACTTCCTCACCTGAAGTGGCATCCTCCTTCCTCTAGTTGGTCGTTAGAGGTGTCTCCATGGGTTCACATCTATCCATATGAAACCTCTGAAGTATCTCATTGGCATACTTTCCTTGAGAGACAAATAGTTCCCCACCACCTTGCTATACTTCCAATTCGAGGATGTAGTGCATGAGACCCATGTCCTTCATTTCAAAATCTCTTACAAGGTCCTCCTTACAAGAATTGATCATCTACTCATCACCAGTTAAAATCAAGTCATAAACATATAAGAAAATAATCAACAATTTATCTTCTACCAAGATATGAGAGAGGTTTGCACCAGCTTCACTTTTGGTGAAGCCCAAACAGGTGAGAGAGTTATCAATCATGGTGTACCATGCACGAGGTGCTTAATTTAGATCATACAACACTCACTTGAGTCTGCACACATGAGACTCCCAATCAAAATTCTCGAAGCCTTTTGGTCGCTCGATATACACCTCCTCCTCAATAACTCCATTGAGGAATGTTATTTTTACATCCATCTGGTGGATCTTCTAGCCCATTTGTGCAACCAGAGAAAGAATTGATCTAATGGATGAGTACCTTGCTACAGGAGAAAAGGTCTCCTCATAGTCAACCCCCTCAACTTGAGAGTACCCCTTGGCCACAAATATGGCCTTGTACTTTTCTATTCTTCCATCTGTTGCATGCTTTACCTTGAAGATCCATCTTGGACCCACCACTTATTTGTCTATTGGTCTTGGGACCACATCCCAAACACTGTTCTTTACAATGGATTCATATTCCTCCACCATAACATCAACCCACAAAGGTTTCTCTACTGCTTCCTCAAAAGAGTATGGATTAGTCTCTACAAGCTCAATCATTAGAGCCATGTATCCAGTGTACTGATCTGGTGACATTCTCTTTTTGCGCTGATCTGAAGGAGCACCCACATTCTCCCTCGCATCCTGCACAAGTATCTCAGCTTACCTAGTCATTTTCTTGCCTTCTCTAGATGGTTCTTCTTGAATGGATGTTTCCACTCTCTACTCCTCAACTTGTAGTTGCTCCACAACTTCCTAAGGTTCCTCCTTTGGAGCTAAAATCTCCTCTTCTTGTGGGATCTAAAGCTCCCACTGAAGATAGCACTACATGGCTCTATATTTGTCAAATTTTACATCCCTTCGTATAACTATCATTTTGAGGGATGGAAAGTACACATGGTAGTTGTGGGGAGTTTCTGTGTAACCTGAAAATACCTTCAATTCTACTCTCGACTCTAGCTTCTTCCTTGATTCTTTGGAGACATGGAAGTAAACAAATGCTACAAAAATCCCGAAGTGGGCCACAACCGACTTTCTCCTTGAGAAATCCTCCTCTAGTGTAATCATGCCCAAAATCCGATGAGGACTTTGGTTCTACAAATAGACTACTATGTTGCATGCCTCGGCCCACAAATGTAGAGGCTGGCCTTGATCATGCAACATCGCCCTCGCTGCTCCCACATTTCTACGATTCATTCTATCAGCCACCCCATTTTGTTGTGGGTTGTGGGGTGCTTTCAACTCTCATTGAATGCCTTCTCTTTCACAATTTTTTTTAAATTTATTCGACACATACACACCTCCATTATCTCTCCTAAGATCCTTCACCTTCTTGTCGGTTTCCTTCTCAACTAGTTCCTTGAATTATACAAACTTGGAGAATGTCTCATCTTTCTTTCGCATGAAGAAGATCCAACACTTCCGTGAGAAGTCATCAATAAAATTGACAAAATATTTGTGCCTCGCAGTGGAGGCTGTTGAGAAAGGTCCATAGACAATAGAGTGGATCCTTTCAAGGACTGCATGTGCTTTGTTGTCCCGATCATGAAATGTGGATTTTGTGTACTTTCCCATACATCCTTTGCATACATCCTGTTACTCAAGTGCTTCTTTGGGGAGGCATGTGGTTATCTATTGCATGATATTCAAAGCACCATGATGCAAATGGTCAAGTATTCTATGCTAAAGTTCACCGACATCATGGCTCAACATCTTCTTTGCCTTTGTGCTCAAAGTAGAACAATCCTCCACATTTATCTTGTACAGGCTCTTAACACAAACCCTGATTTGCTTCACCTATCTCATGGCTATGCATCTCAGGAATGCCTTTCCTTTGTTGAATATCACATCATAACCATGATCTTCCAAAACTACAACTGAGACAATATTTTTCTTTAGGCCCCGAACGAACATGACATCCTTGAGCCTGAGGGGGGCGCCTAACTCCCTCTTCAAGGTGATTGTACCAATCTTGGTCATGCTATACCTTCTGTCATCCCCCATCTCAATGTACATCTGCAAATATTTCTCCTTCAGGTCACTAAAAAAGTCTCTATTCCCCGTCATGTGGAACGATGCACCGGAGTCCAAGTACCACACGCTCCCCATCACTGTGTTGGCCATTCATGCAATGAGGGTAAAGTCAAACTCGAACTGTGAATCCAAAGCTTCAATTTCTACTCCTCCTGAGGTCTTCTTGCTTTCCTTCTTGTGTGGACACTTCGTGGCATAGAACCTGAATTCTTGACAATGGAAGCATTTAATTTTTGACAAGTCTTTCTTCTTGCCCCCTTGAATGGATTTTTTTTGGATTGGGATGTCTTCCCTTTTCTCTTATTTTCCTTTCCAGCAAATGCAAATTTTTATTCATCCTCGCCCTTGGATGAAGTCCCATCTCTGGTATTCCACCTTATTTCCTCTTGTACCAAATCGTACCATAAGTGCTCCCAAATCGAAAGTTTCTCCCTCCCGTTCACCGAATCTTGACAGCGATGCTAGCTCTTGGGAAGATCCAGAAGGGCTAGGCTTACCATGTCATCTTTAGGGATAGTAAAACCAACCCTGCCTAGTTCATCACGACATTGTGTGAACCTACTTAGATACTGCGTTATAGTGTCATTCTTCTACATCTTGATACTTCTAAGTTTATCCTTGAGCGCCAGCTTCCCATGGTCACTACTATTCTCGAACAATTCTGTGAGTGATTTCCACATATCAAAAGGAGTTTCTTTTATGTAGAGATTAGAGACAATATTATCTCATACTCCCTCCAATATGGTTCTCCTTGCCTTGGCTACAACTTTCTTCCACTGTGCAAGGTTCTAGACATCAGTTATTGGAAGCCTTGGAATATCTGCCTTGAAATATTCAAGCAATCCATTGTAATCCAAAACTTCCTCCATGCAGTCCTTCCATGCAACAAAAATTGAGGTGCCTTCCAAGGCATACTCTAGCCTTAGTCCATTGATGGTCATCTTCTCAACTCTGAAGAAAACCTGCTACACCAACCTTCAAATTCAAACCTCTGAAAAAACACTTCGAATTTCCTACTCTTATGTGAATCCAACTCTGGTACCATGCAGAAATAATGTTTTAAATTTTCAATTTCTCGTGAATTTTTAATAAAAATCATAAGACACAAACCTACTCTACTTCTCTGCGGACATTAATTCATAATTTAGAGAAAAAATCTTAGACATGAAAGAAGAAATAACACACACGCAACAAGTATTTTTATCTGGGGAAAGAAATCTGCTAAAAAAACCAATGCATTCTTGCATTAATCAAATGAATAGTGATATATTACAATTGATTTTCTCAACTATGCACACCCTGCAAGTGCATAACCTATCTCTCTAATCGTTGAAGGCCTATGGCCCAGACTTAGTCAAATTTTTCCTCTTCTTGAGCTCTTATTTCCTTGCACTTTTCCATGAGGAATTAGCCCCTATTATTTGAGAAATTTGTCTAATTGAATTACGCAATTCCTTAGGTTGATCATCTGACTGCATGCAACATTTGTACACTCAAGACTAGTCTACAACTGATGTTACACTGCCTTGGAATATCCACCTCAACTGGGTAACTCGAATTCTCTGCATGCACTATATATTTTGTGTTGATTCATCAGTTAACTAAATGATCATTGAGTTTCACTGAAGCCCCACTACTTAACTGATCTTCCATTAGTTCCTCCAAAATTTGGAACTAGTTTAACTAAAAACAATCTGAGATAACTGACCTTGATAGCTACAAATTAGCAATCACACATGATGAACTGAAATCTAACTCCTCCAACTGTAATTTACTGAATAAACTGGGTGACACAAGCCATGTCACACAAGTTAACATTGTCAAAGTTGTCTACTGATGTGGAAATTCGAATTTTCTCAATTTAATCAAGGCAAAATCAAACTGAGAATTTCTTGCTGCATTTTTCAACACTCCCTCTCAACAAGAAAGGGATTATCAACCACCCATATCCTTCACCCGTGGAACTCAAACTTCCCTCTTTACAAGTCCTTTATCAAAATGTCAGCATTTTGTTCCTCTGTCAGAATTTATTGCAACAACATTGTCCGCTTCTACACACAATCTCGTAAATGGTGATACCAGATATCTATATTCTTGGATCAAATGGATTTATCTTCGTCAAATTTACATCCCTTCGCATAATTATCATTTTTAGGGATGGCAAGTACACATGGTAGTTGTGGGGAGTTTTTTGTAACCCACAAATACCCCCAATTATGTTGTCGGCTCTAGCTTCTTCCTTGTTTCTTTGGAGACATGGTAGTAAATAGAGGCTCCAAAAATCATAAATTGCGACACATCTATCTTTCTCCCTGAGAAACCCTCATCAGGTGTAATCATGCCCAGAATCTGATGTGGACTCCAAGTGTGCAAATAGACTTTTTGGTTGCATGCCTCAGCCAACAAATGCAGAGGTAGGTGTTGATCATGCAACATCGCCCTCGCTGCTCCCACAATGCTACGATTCTTTCTCTCGGACACCCCATTTTGTTGTGGGTTGTGGGATGATGTCAACTCTCGTTGAATGCCTTATCTTGCAAAAAATTGTTTAAATTCATTCGACACATACTCACCTCCATTATCGCTCCTGAGAGCCTTCACCTTCTTGCCAGTTTCTTTCTCAACCAATGCCTTGAATTCTACAAACTTAGAGAATGTCTCATCATTCTTCCGCATGAAGAAGATCCAACACTTCTGTGATAAGTCATCAATAAAAATGGCAACATATTTTTGCCTCGCAGTGGAGGCTGTCGAGAAAGGTCCATAGATGTCAGAGTGGATCCTTTCAAGGATTTCATGTGCCTTGTTGTCCTGATCACGGAATGTGGATTTTGTGTACTTCCCCAAAGTAGATCCTTTGCATACATCTTGTTTCTCAAGTGCTCCTTTAGGGAGGCCTGTGGTTATTTGCTTCATAATTTTTAAAGCGCCATGATGTAAATGGTCAAGTCTTCTACGCAAAATTTCATTGACATCACGGGTTAGGATCTTCTCCGCCTTTGTGCTCAATGCAACACAATCCTCCACATCTAGCTTGTACAAGTTCTTCACAGAACCCTGATCTACTTCACATGTCTCGTGGTTATGCATCTCAAGAATTCCTTTCCTTTGTTGAAGATCACATCATAACCATGATCTTCCAAAACTGCAACAAAGACGAGATTTTTCTTTAGACCCAGAACGAGCATGATATCCTTGAGACTTAGGGGGGAGCACGACTCCATCTAAAATGTGATTGTACCAATCCCGGTCGCGCTATACCTTTACTCATCCCCCATCTTGATGTGCATATGCAAATCTTTCTCCACCAAGTCATTGGAAAGGTCTCTATTCCCCGTTATTTGGAACGATGCACCTGAATCCAAGTACCAAACACTCCCCATCATTGTGTTGGCCATGCATGCCATGATGGTAACGTCAAGTTCGAACTGTGAAACCAAAGCTTCACCTACTGCTCCTCTTGAGGTCTTCTTGCTTGCCTTCTTGTGTGGACACTTCGTGGCATAGTGCCCGAATTCATGAAAATGGAAGAATTTAATTCTGGACAAATCTTTCTTCTTGCCCCATTGACTAGATTCTAGTTTGGATTGGGATTTCTTCCCTTTTCCCTTCTTTGCTTTTCTAGCCAATACAGAGTTTTCTTCATCCTTGCCCTTGGATGAAGTCCCATCTTTGGTATTCCACCTTATTTCTTCTTGTGCCAAATCACACCATAAGCACTCCCAATTCGGTAGTTTATCCCGCCATTTCACTGAATCATGATAGCTATGCTAGCTCTTGGGAAGGCCCATAAGGGCTAGGCTTACCAAGTCATCTTTAGGGACAGTTTAATGTAAGTATTAATTTTTTATGTGATTTTTAATTAAATTTAAATATGGTTACTAAATCGTTATTTTAATTTCTATGGTAAATTTGATTTTACACTCATTTATTGAAAGTACAACATCTTCCCATAGTGGGCTCTATATTACTTTTAATATTTTATTATTTTTTAATTGCACTCAGATGTAAATGTTTACAAACAAATGCCAAGTGGGTGTAGCTTGGGTGGAAGGAGGAGGTTCTATTATCCTCCCCACTCGGGTTCTAGTCCCACCAATATTATCATGTTTACTCCATGGGAAGCATTTCTATGGAAAATATAACTTGCTACAGATGTATTATGGAAAAGATATCTTGCTATGGGTGTATTTTCTATAAATGTAGCGCTACAACATTGCTCCAATAGAGTCCCTCTCAACACAACTATCATTAATAAAATTTTATAATTTTTAGTAATAATTTAAAAGTATAATCCTAAATTATATTTATTATAATAATTCAATTATTATTATACAATTTAGTTTAATAACCAACTACCCTTTTATTTTCATCGTCTTTTATTAGTATCCCAAAGGTTTTTCCAGTTAATCATCAAGCTAAATTCCTTCATGAGAGAGGACATACAATGTATCTTAATCTTTTTATTTTTCTATGTTGATAAATTTGATTTAATTTGCATTTTATCATCCACATCGATTTGATTTAACTTTAATAAATTGTGAGATTAATCCGTAAGATTAGTCCTTTAGAGGCTGTAGGGTTGCAGATGCCCCGAAGGATTATACACAGGTTTGGTTCTCGTTGGTTCTAGTTTACAAGTTTCTCTTTAGGAGGCTAAGCACTAAGGATGGAGCCGGGCGACAGAGGATGGAGCCGAGAGGGATGGAGTTGGGTGACAGAGGATTGGGGTTGGCAACGCGTTTACAGATGATTTGGACATGATCCAAGGAACACTTTGGGCTTCCTTCGAACTTTTATAACCTTTTTACATGGTTTGTTTACAAATTTGGAACATGTAGAGCAGGAGATGGGTGACAGAGGATTGGGGTTGACAATGCATTCATAGATGATTTGGACATGATTTGAGGAATGCTTTGGGCTTCCTTCGAACTTTTATAACCTTTTTACATGGTTTGTTTAAATATTTGGCATAGGTAAATTAGGAGATGGGATAGGAACAACGACTGAACTGAAGTCAACTTTTCTTTGTCACGACTACAGTTTTCGACCAAAAGGAGCCCAAGAATCATCTCAGACACAACGTTTATATTATTTTTTTTTCCTCTATATACAGGGTTGAATATTTGGTAGAAGGCTGGTTGAGAAATAAGCAACGAAAGGAGGACTCTTCATGGGATTGTGATCCGACAATCATAAAGAAGTGGGTTAATGTGATAACCTCGAAAGAGATACGATAGATTCATGGTATAATTAGGATTATTCATTTTCTATTCTCATAGGGATATAATTAAATAGAAGAGGAGCTAGGATGAAGTATTGGAGTGTCGTATTGAGAATTATAGATTTCGGGATATGAAGGTGGGTGCAATCGTATGACTTCAGCTCTATGGTATCAGATCTTTGGATGGGTTATTGACTACTTAGCTCAATAGCGAGAGGGTCTGAATTTTGAATTGTTAGGCCATGTCTAAGGGAGTTGGGTTGTTAGATCTACCCTCTAACTATTCCAGCTTATTAATGGGCTCGTACTGGGGATTAAATTCAAAGGTATCTAGGCTATTATAGAGCGGTGAATATTTTAGTGTGCCTCCTCTCTGCTTTTCCTTTTCGGGTGGTTTGTTTTCCAGAGGGCCCAATATTTTTCTTTTCCCATTGGTGGCAGTAGGTTGCCCAAATGTGTGACAAGTGTCATAAGTTTATGTGTTGATATGAATAGCGGTATATCAGACATCCTAGAACCCTCTTCTCCGCTTTCCCCTTGGAATCTTATCGGGTTAAGTATACAAGCTGAGCGAGAGGCCCATTGTCAGGTTTCATCATTGTTGAAGATACCCTGTTCGGAGCAGACAAATGATTTATTACAAGGAACTGGTTTCATGTCGGGGTTGTCACCAGATCCATCTAACTCTATGGAAGTTGGGAGTGGAGCAGGAGTATAAGGGGCATTCGAGGAGAGGTTTGGGAATCAGTTATATAGAGGGAAGAAATCTTGTAAGAAACCTTTGAAGGAATTTTTTGGGTCTTCACCGCTTCTCCTATGGGGGAATTATTATTGGGGGAACGTAGAGCACTCGAGGAACCATGCATTATTTGGATGTTGGGTGCATTTACATATGCCAAGGGAACAAATTAAGAGTTGGGTTGGTATGCTTTGGTTTCCTAGCTTGATACCACATGAAGGTGAGTCTATTGTATAATGGGTGTATGGTTTTCCACTTCCTGTGTCTGGAGGACTCAAGGCGAATTGTGGAGGAACCATGGGTAAAAGGCCACAGGGTATTGGTTCTTTAGAGATGGCGAGTGGGTTTTGACCCTTTCTTCGAGACGACACACAAGAATTCGATATGGGCTAAAATCCCTGGTCTCCCCATTGAGTTGTGGAATTTTTTGGCGATAAATGAGATTGTGGGTCGAATTGGGACTTTTGTTTTCTGGGATGAAGGCAGTATGGGGCAGTTGGATAAGTGGGTAGCATGGGTGCTTGTGGAGGTGGATCTAGGAGAGGGTCCGTTGACAGAATTGGAATTAAGGTGGAGCCAGTATAGCCTCTTGATTCAGATTAATTATTGGGGAGTGCCTTATAGGTGTTTGCGATGTATGGAGATGGGTCATTTAATGGCTACCTACAAAAATTCGGCAAACCATCGATGGCGCCCGCATATACAGGAATGGAAGGATGCAGAGTGGGGTACTGGAGCGAAGGGACTTTCCATAGAGGAGATGAGCACAGGTAATCCTATTTCACATGCTTTTGTTATTTCTTCTGTAAATGAAGTTGTCGAACGTTCTGCTCTAGGTTTTGTTTTCCAAGTTCCCCCTATTCGGGATTTGCATGGAGTGTGCTCTTCTTCCATGTTGTCCCCACATATAATGGCAGATTCCCTGTTGATGGGTTGGGGTCAGAAAGTTTGAAGGACTTTCAAAAATTTAGTGCATTGAACTCTTTCGGGATTGGGGATTCTTCGGGAGGGGGTTTATTAGCCTAGGTTGGGGGTGGTAGGTTAAAACGATGTTTGAAAAATTAGGGTTCCCGTGGGATAGAGGGAGTCGGGTTTACTTCTTTGGATTCTTTGGGCACTCCCAAGTCTCCTCCTGGGATGAGGGAGGAATCAGGCCTGTCTTTGGATAGGGAATTGGAGGAGTTATTAAGGGTATCACGGGAACTTGTTCCATTGACTATTAAATGTTTTTTTTTTTTTTTTGATTCTGTAGAGGTGGATTGCCGCTCATCCAGGCAGAATGTGACCATCCGAAAAAAAAGGGACAGAGATACAAGAATGTCTCATCTTGTGCTATGGAGCAGCCTGAGTTGTCTTCAAAAGGGGTAGAGGATCCTGGTCATTCGGACCTAGATTTTCCTTCTGTATCTATACCTTTTTCATCCCAGATTGATGTGGGAATAAAGACGGGGGTCTTTCGAGCGCTTAGAGATTCCAAGCCCATTAAACAGGTTACTCCATGAATGTCCTCTCTCTGAATATCAGAGGCGTGAGAGCAGCCAAAAAAATAAGCTCCCTCCGTGATTTAGTGATATCACAGAAAACTGCTCTGGTCTTTATTCAAGAGACCATGATAACACGAGAAAAAATGTGGGAGGCTCCCTATCAATATGTCATGGGTGGTGTGTGTGTGCCACCAATGTCGTGGGTCTCTCGAGGGGATTAGGGGTGATGTGGAACCCTTCTTATTTTGATCTAAGGGCTTATTCTTCGTGTGTAGGCATTATTTTGTCGGGGTATGAGAAGGGCTTGAAGTGCCGAATTCGCTTCATCAACACACAAATGCCATATGTGGGAAAGAAAATGTTTTGCGAGCGGGTTGCAAGGTTGGATTTTCTGGGTCTTAGGTCGGTCATTTTGGCAGGTCATTAAAATTTTTCTTTGGGTGAGGAGGAAATTTGGGGCTCCAAAGCTGTAGTTGATGGCTTATCTGACTTCTTTAAAGGTTTGATGTCATATTTGACACTTATTGATGTGATTCAAGTCCTTATGGCACCGACGTGGAGGAATGAAAGGATGGGGTCAGATGGTGCTTGGATCAGTTTTTTATCAGTCAAGACTTATTGAGGTACTTTGTGGGGATTCAATCCAAAATAGTATCTTCATTCACATTTGACCACATGCCCATCACATTATCTTGGTTGGCTATGGTGGGTCGGAGGCCTTTCCCTTTTAAATTTAATCCCAGGTGGCTGAAGGATCCTTCTTTTGAGGAGATGGTACATTTCTCCTGAGTGGGGCGATGCCATGTCTAATATTTCCAAAAAAATGAAGGGACTAAAAATGGAAGTTAGAGTGTGGGTAAAAAATCAGAGGATAGGGGAGATGAAAGCTTTCGTTGACATAGAGGATTCTCTTTGGGCATATAATGATCCTCGGGATCCGTTGTTCTTTTCGGAATTATATCGCTCAAAAATCTTGGAATTGGAAGGTAGGAAAAGGGATATTCTACTTTCAAGAGAGGAGGATACTCAGATTAAGAGTAGGGCCATTTGGCTAGTAGTCAGGGACAAGAATTCTAGTTATTTTCACGATTTTGTGAATATGAGGTGGAAGGCAAACTCTATCAGGAAGATATGGGATGGTGATGGGAATAAAATTTCGGATCAACATGGAATGGAAAAGGAAGCAATAAAATATTTCAGATCTTTTTCAGTGGGGAAAAGGCACATGAACTTTTGTCCAGAAGGAGTTCATAGATCTGGTTCCGGAGATGTTTTCAAGGGAGGACAACGAGATAGTTTGGAAACCGATTACTGAGGGGGAATTTTTGGAGGTATTAGCAGTATGTGCTAAGGAAAAAATGACAGGTCCAGATGGCTGGGGCATGGACTTGTTCCAACATTTCTCGAAGTTGATGATTCCAGACCTTCTTGCTATTGCGGAGGATTCTCGAGTCAATGGTTTTATCTTGGGGGCCATTAACGCGTCATTCATAGCATTAATAGCTAAAAAAGAAGGTCCATGAAATTTCGGTGACTATTGCTCTATCTCCCTTTGTAACTTTGTATACAAATTAATTTCTAAACTTATTGTAGGAAGGATTAAACCGTTCCTCTCCAGATTTATAACAATGGAACAATTTGGTTTCCTGGAGGGGCGACAAATACAGGATCCTATAGCTATTACTCAGGAAATGATGCACTCGATTAAAACCAGGCACGGAAATGCATGTTTAATGAAGGTGGATTGATTAAAATGTATGATAGCATGTATTGGGAGTTTTTGTATTTGGTGTTGATTAAAACTGGTATTTCTTCGTTCAACTCCAAATGGATCATGGCTTGCATCAGGACTTCCAATTTCACGGTTATTATCAATGGTTGGCCAACTAAATTCTTCAGGGTGTACAGGGGTTTGAGGCAGGGGTGTGCGCTATCCCCTTTATTTGTTTTGCTAGTTATCGACTGGTTAAGCGCGAAGATGCAGAAAATGTGGAATAAGGGGATGATTAAGGGGTTACATTTGTCGAGAAAGCAAGCGGTGACACATCTGTGTTTTTTCGACAGTTTGATATTTGGTGGTTGGAAATCCGTTGGGGAATGGACTAACATTTCACATGCACTGGATGCTTTCTCGAAGGCATGTCAAGCCTCTTGATGAGTAAGGAGAAATCCTTACTGGTTTTCAGCGGGGTGGAGGACGAAGTTATAAGACAGATCTATCTTCTTTACGTTATTAAATGTCAGAAATTAGAGCTGGGAATTAAGTATTTGGGTTTTAGATTCAAACCAAATAGTTATGGGATCGATGATTGGGAATGGTTGGTTACAGAATTGGCGGGTTCGATGCACAAAAGACTTTCTCTAGGCAAGAGGATGATTCTGATCAAATCGGTATTGCAACATATCACTATTTTCTGGATGTAACTTTTCATGTTTCCTGGGGTGATATCTCGAAGGATTAATTCTATCATGGAAAAATTCTTATGGTCTGGTAGCAAGCTTGAGGGTAAGTTCCACCTAGCTAGTTGGTCCACGCTTCCACGACCGATAGAAGGAGGGTGGGGATTTATGGAGTTAGAGAACTTTAATAAATCCATTGTTATTATAAACATGTGGTGTGCATTAAATGGGTCGGGCCTATGGCATGATGTCATTAGAGGTAAATATATGTCTGGGCAGTCGTTGGCTGAATGGATCAGGGGAGGGGCCTTTTATCTCTTCGACTATATAGAATGGTATGATGAAACAAATAATCTGGTTGATGACATTTTCTAGATGGGAAGTAAGGGATGGATCTTTAATTGTAGTAGGCCTGGATGCGATGTTGGGAATGTCGGGACACCATTATTTATCTTCATAGCTAATTGAATTTATTCACAGTAAGGGATATTTCTCCCTCCAACAGTACAACATAGAACAAGATAATCCCACTTCAGAACAAAGATGGATAACAACGGAGGAATTAGGACTTGAGGGCAGATTTGCAGTGGAATGGGAGAAATACATCATGTATTTAAGGGATGTTGGAATTGGCATACAAACAGGGAAGGACATGATTTCTTAGGGAGTGTTGGCTCAAAAGAGTCATTAGGGAAAAGACCCTGGGTTCGGGCACCGGAGGCCAACAGTGGTCCGCTGTAGTCTAGGACAACGTCAGCATTTTCACCTTACCCCGAAGGGCAAGGAGTCCCACCCGAGGCGCACCATGACCAAAAGGGAGAAGGGTTCAGCATAGGGTCGAGGGAATATCAATTGGGCACATGCGATCATGCACATATGTACCCATAATACGTGAAAGAATGATATCATATGCATAGATCCATTATAAAGAACACAGAACTAACAACATCCTTGCATCAATATATGAATTACCATCTACATGCAATTAGATAGACTATTTAAAATTTTAATGGACCCACTAAGCACGATACTCAATACATTAGAAGTCTCAATAACCATCAACTCTGTCTTACATTAACTTAACATAACATAATACATCATCATCCGGCATTCGCCATAAACATTACATAAAATACCTGGCTCAGTCGCTCGGGTTAGATCAGTTTTGGAACCTAGTCTCTCGATCCTAGCACTCCCTCCTTCAACATCTACACCTGTGTACCTCTTCTACAACCAACTCCTTCTTCCTCTAGCGGGTTCAACAACAACCTTCTTCCTTTTTGGTCTTCCCCTTTTATGTCCTTCCTGGCTACCTAGACTGCCAGTTCTCGCTCAGTTGCTTTCTCTCTTGGCTGCTTCTGTGCCTTCCCGTCTCCTTGGCTGCCTTTGCCTTCCGCTACCACCTTGCCATCACTCCTTCGCAACTGTTCGTTCTGCCACCCAACCGTTGTTGCCATCTGTCTCTTTCCCGCCCTTCAGTTAGTCAAAACTAGTCAAAATCATTCAAAATTAACGAAGGCCCCAACAGGCCTCGACCACAATTTCTTGACTCATCCCCGAGTCAAGTCATTTCGACCTCTAGCAGTCCTGCTGCTACTTCCATGTGCTCTACGGGTGGTGGCTGCGTTACTACCGGCGCTGTCTCCGCTGTCTGCTGTGCTGGCACTTTTGCTGCTTCGATACTTGCTTGCGGAGTAGGCACCTCTTCTATCTCAATCCTAGCTTGCAGCATGGCATTTGTTCCTGTGGCCCTTTCTTGCCCTTGTGGCTCCTCCGTTCCAAACGAAGGCTCCAACTCTAGGACTGAGGTTGTTGTTTGCTGCCTGAACTCAGTGTATCTTTGAATTTCTAGGTCCCAGTTGGCGAGGATTGCATCAGCGCCTTGAGTGAACGCCTCGACAGATTGCGATGTTAGAGTTGTTGGTCACTGTCTCTGTAGGTTGTCCCATTGTTGGCCGCTTGAGTCGCATGCCTCCTTCAAGAGTAGAACCTGCATACGAACTGGGGGCCATAGGTCTTTGATTATCTATTTCGTCCTTGTTGATTCCTCCTCAATGCTGTCAACCTGGGCCTGGAGGATGTCGATTTGCTCATTGATTTGTTGCAGCTGAGCATGGTCTGTGCAATCCCTTGTGCTGGCAAACAGTGACTGAATCTGTTCTCTTAACAGGTAAACCTGGTGGTTCTTGAGTGCTAAACTTCTTGACCAATCGTGGACCTTGCCCATTAGGGCGTATCCGTCGGTGAGGGCTTCGGCCAAGGCTTTTTTCTTTACTTCTAGTTCCCTGACCTTTCCTTCAACTGTTCATGTGTAGATTTCCACGGGATCTGGTAGTGCGAACCTTACCGTCTCTAGCGTCCGCCTCATCTCAGCATATGTTGTTACCAGGTGCATGCACGCTGTCTGTATGTGATCGCAATAGTCGATCAACGTGCAGGCAGACATGTCCGCCGGTGCTTTAGTGTTGGCTTCGGTGACGGTTGGCCATATGGATTGGAACCGTTGTGTAATTTGATCCACCTGGGCTTGCAATCCTGTGTTTTCTTCTCATAGGTGATCTTGCTCTTTCGTCACTAGGAGAAACTGCATCTTCTGCTGCTCATGTTCTTTGGCCAGGTCTTCATGGAGGCTCTCGGCCTTGTGGGTTGCTTGCTGAATAAAAGAAAATAATTGGGTTGATGACCAGTGATGGAGTGTATCAGCCTGCATTGTGCTTGGTTCCGGGAATTGTTGTTGTAGGGGTAGGCCGCTTGCAATGGACTTATCTAAATGGGAGGTGGGTGAGTGTTCTTGCTGGGATGGTGGAGTGAACTGTGGTGTGGCTGGAGTAATGCTAGGGTTTGGAGGGACTACGAGATTTATAGGGAGAGCGGGTAAGTATGGGTCAGTCCTTTCTCTCTGCCAAATGGTATCCAGGCATCTCCCTGCTGGTGGGTCCAACCCAAGCATTGGTGTTGTACTATCTGTTGGTGGCATCCCTATGGTCGATGTGGTGCCCTCTGCCTGGCCGGCCAACTGAACTTCTGCTTCTGCAGTATTCCTTCAATGGCCGAATGGGAGGATCTCAGATAGGGTCGTGGAAGTGGAAGCAATTTGCGGGAATGACTCCTGCGATGGCTGTATTGCAGTGGATGTAGTGGTAGGGATCTCCTCAGCTATGGTGGTTGTGGGAATTGGTTGTTCGACCTCAACAATGAGGTCAACGACTGGAGCTGATGGGTTAATTTTCGGCTTTTTAGTAGTCAGCTTTTTTACTTGTGGGGTGCGGATGACTCGCTTCTTTTGTGGTTTGGGGACCATCATTTGGGAGGGATCCTGAGCGGCTCCCGCTGGAAGTGCCATAGCGAGTGGTGGCATTACAATGGGAAAAACATGTTGGAACCTTGAAAGTGCTCAGGATAGTCACTCTCACTTGGCTCGAAGCTAGTGACTGTCCTTCTTGCTTCAAACATTTCTTCTTCCATTTGGAGCAGCATCGATTGGAGTACTTCATCGGCTACCCGCTTCCGACTACTTTCTGCCCCATCTCCCTCTTGGTCTTGTGGCATCAGAGCTCCGAAAAGGTACCTTGGCTTCCCTTCTCTTACCTCGCAGGCCACTCCTGTCCAGGACTCCACTTCTCTGCGTAAGGCTTCCTTTGTCAGGCTAAACCTCTACAACCTTAATTTGAATGTGCTCAGGTTGACACACAGCGGTCTTAGATAATTCTGCATGTGGGTGGTGCCAAGCCAGAGGTCGCCTGAGAACTCATCTAAGAGAGCCTTGGGTATCCTCTCGACGAACTGAATGGTGCCCACCATCTGCTCGTACCAGCTCTTGAAAGCCCTCTCGTTGATCTCCTTTGTGTTGGGATCCCTTGATGCCTTCCACGGTTCGTACCTGAGCGCAATTGGCTAGTCTTCAATAATGGTTGCCATTTTCCTTTCTGGTGGTGGCCTCCATTTCCACATTGCTAGTGCCATTACCAAGTATCCGAACACAAAGCCAGTGCTCCTCCTGTAGACATCTTCATAGGCCTCAAATAGTTCGTTGAGCATGAAAGCTGACCAGTTGAGTACTTCTCCTTGGTAGCAGTGTTCCACAATCGAAACAGTGTCCAAGGTGCACTTGTTCCTCGTGAAATGCCTCATTGTTTTGCCTGCGATAAGATAGCAAGAAAACCTAATATTATCCTTGTTGATTTTGTCTAGCTTCGCGCCCTTCCCACCTCGCTCTGTCCCATATCTGGCGTAGATGTTGTCCTCCATCTGCTTCTTTCCTCGCTTGACCCCGACCTGGAACGCTGTGCTAACTACATTCCCAACTTCTGCCAGCCCAGTGAGTCGATAGATGTCCTCGACATGAATGGGGTATTCCTTGTCCAACCATAGCGACCCACCATGCATCCTGCTTGCCAGTAATTTTGTGCACTGCATGGCGGCAAATTGGGTGTCGAATATGGGAAAATTTTGTAGGTGGAATAGCATGGACCTCTGTATCCCTCTGAAGTCATCTCTGATTCTGGAGGCCCTGGTGCCATCCTCCCTTTGAAATTCTTCCACATACACCTCCCTCTTCATGGCTGGAAACTGGAATCCATTGGTGAAGTCATTGTCGATTAGATTCGACCTGTCATACTTCCCATATAGATCGTCCACTGCTTCAATTCGTGCATCAAGAGCGTTTTGTGGGACTGATATTATTCCTTTTGCCATTGCTTCTCTTCTGTGGTAAACAATTTGTACTGGAGGTTTCTTGCTTCTCTTCTTCTGCTCTTGTTCTTCCGAGTGATCCTGGAATTATTCTATGGTTTGAAACTCTAGCATTCCCTACATCCTCCTGCGATTTATGTAGCCAACTCTGACACGATGTCCCTTGACTTATGAGTGTTTAATCAACTAATTAATATGATGACCTTTCCATGTATTCTAGCTATATTTTTCTGTCATCAGCTGACTGGTACGTGACAACTATGACGTGGTCTGGAAGGTATAGAGTGGGTTGCATGGTGTCTTTATTTGGCTGTGATGGGTTTATTTATTAACTAATTCTATGCTTAACGGGAAAGATTTTGCGACCCTATCTTGACAGTTGCCTTATTGATTACTTAATCGGGAAATAACTACTTGTACGGTGGATGGGACAGGTACTTGTGCGGCCATCAATTCTGGAAAAGGTTCAGGCCTACGTGTCTTCTGCTGATGAGGGTGACATGTGTGGCTACTGTCTCGCTGACTAGGCCTACCAATGCGACCCCTGGCACTATCCACCCTCTGGTGACTTGGCCTCCTTATATGACCACTGAACACTACCCCCCCCGACCACAAATGGGTTGCGGTATTCCAACCATGGCCGCAACCTTATTATTTGAACTAATAATAATAATTCAATTTATTTATTTATTTATTTATTTTTACTTGTGGAAGAGTTTCAGGCGTGCGCCATTCACCCATCCCTGCAGTAGGAGTCCATCTAGTTGCGCAAGTCTTACTGCGCCCTATTCTTTTATCTCTGTGATAATGAATGGGCCTAACCAGTGCATCTGTAGTTTTCTTGGGAACTTCAGGAACTTGCTGTCATAAAGGAGCACTTGGTCTCCAACTTCAAACGATTTCTTCTTGATGTGCCTATCGTGCCAAGCCTTTTATCTTCGTTGCTCGACTGATTGATGGAATTATTCTAGGAACTGGGTTTCATCGAGTTCCATCAGCTGGCTCAGCCTGTTCCACAAGGCACTGCTATCTGTCATTCCTATAGCCTCCGAGATTAGCATGCTGGGAAGTATAAATTCCGCTAGTACCACCACCTCTCTGCCGTACACGAGCTGAAATGGAGTTTGTTTGTGGAGTCATTTGATTGTTGTCCTGTATGCCCACAGGGTCGCTGGAATTCTTTCGTCCCAGTCGTCCTAGTTGGCAGATACGACTTTTGTTAGCCCTTTCTCCAGTATTTTGTTAAATGCTTCTACTGCACTGTTTGCTTGCGGATGATAAGGACTACTCTTATTATGCTGGACCATAAAAGTCATTAGCAGAGCTTCAATTGTTTCATTCAGAAAGTGGGTGCCCTGGTCACTTGTGAGGCTCCTTGGGCATCCAAACCTTGAAATAATATTTTCAAAAATGAATCTTGTCGTTGTTTCTACTGTGCAGTCTTTTACTGGCGCGACCTCTGCCCATCTTGTGAGGTATTCTGTCACTGTGATTATGTATCGGGCTCGCGAGTGTCTTGCTGGTGGAGAAATAGGCCCAATGAAGTCTACTTCCCACTTATCAAAGATCTGCACCGAATGGACTGGGTGTAGTGGTAGCTCATCACGTCAGGAAGGCTTACCGACCCTCTGACAGACGTCACATTCTTTGGAAAATTCTTTAGAATCCTTATGGATAGTGGGCCACCATAATCCTGTGTGTAGTATCTTCATTGCGGTGGCCTTGCCTCCTACATGGCCTCCTACGACCCCTGCGTGGCACTCCCATAGGACGACCTTTCTTTCGTGCTGCAGGACACATCGTTTGAGTATTTGATCCAAGCCCATTTTGTAAAGGTGTCCCACGATGAGCTGGTAATCTGCTGCTCTGACCACCAAGTGTCGCCTCTGTGTTGCCGTGTATCCCTCTGGGCAACGACCTGTTGTTAGCAAAGTAGCAATCTCTTCTAGGTGATCGGGAATGGCTTCTATCCTGAATAGGTCGGCATCGGGAAACTGATCATCTATTGCTCCGTCATTCTCCCCTATTTCCAGGCGCGACAAGTGATCTGGCCCTACATTCAATCTGCCTGGCTTAACAACCACTTCAAACGTGAATTCTTGAAATAGTAACAACCACCTGCATATTCTTCCTTCTAGTACTGGTTTGTTTACTAAGTACTTCAGCGTGGAATGGTCTGTAAATAATTTGAACGACGCGCCTAGTAGGTAGTGCCTGAACTTTTGGAGAGAGTAGACCATTTCCAGAGCTTCTCGTTCTGTTGTTGTGTAGTTCTTTTCCGCCGTAGAAAGCTTTCTGCTAGCATAGTATACTGGATGGTCCATCTTTTCTCCCAGTTGCGCTAAGACTGCTCCTAGCGCTATTCCAGACGCGTCGATGTGTATGTGGAACATTTTGTTCCAGTCGGGGTACACTAATATGGGGGCACTTACTAACCTTTCTTTCAGTTTATTCAGTGCTGCTTGACAGTCCGTAGTCCAGATAAATTCTTCCGTCTTCCTTAGTAATTTCTCCATTGGGGTTGTTATGGTTGCATAGTTCCTGATGAACCGTCTGTAGTACCCCGTGTGGCCCAGAGTTTCCCTTAGTTGTTTCACGTTGCACGGTGGTTCCATGTGGACAATTTCTGCTACCTTGGCGGGGTCCACGCAGACTCCATCTTTGCAGACAATATGGCCCAGTAGAGTTCCAAAGGGGACTGCGAAAATACATTTTTTTAAATTTAAGGAGATCTGCAGCTGTCTGCACCTCTCGAACATCACTCTCAATAAGTTGGTATGCTTTTTCAGTAGGTTGTATATTGTCCAGTCGTCCATGTAAACTTCTAGGAATTTGTGAATGTAATCCCGGAATGTCGCTATTACAATCCTTGAGAAGACTGCTAGCACATTCTTTAATCTGAATGGCATTACATTGTATGCGTATGACCCCCACTCCGTCATGAAATTTGTTTTCCTTTTGTCTTCCTCGGCTATCCGGACCTGGTGGTAGCCTGAGAACCCATCTGTGAACGAGTATGCCTCATTCCCCGCAACATTGTCTAGGACTTCATCGTTGAATGGCGTGGGGAATGGGTCATGCACACATGCATTGTTCAGGCTTTTGTAGTCAACGCATACCCTAATTTCGGTCGCATCCTTCTTGTTCTGAATAACTATGGGGCTTATCCAGTCAGCTTCATCTACCAGAAATATGATCCCTGCATCCAACATTTTGTCAATTTCCCTTTTAACTTTCTCTTTTACCCTTGGGTTCAGTCAGTATGGTCTGTGCTTTACTAGTCAGACACCTGGTTTCAGAACAATTTTCATCTCTCCCAGGTTACCTTTTATCCCCTTGAGTTCTGCCACTGAAGCTGGGAACAGGTCCTGGTATTCTTGTAATAAATCAAAAATTTCTTTGGTGGTTTGTTCGTCCCAGTAATCTCCCACTGACGCTATCTTGGGTTTATCTTCCGTCCCTACATTCTGTTTTCTCAACTTCACTGGTAGGAGATGGGCGCCTTTCGTCGAGGGGTTCTCCCGAATCCCTCTTTCTCCTTCTGTTTCTTCAAAGGCCAGGTGTCTAAGCCCCTCCAATCCATCCTCCTCTAGTTCTGCATCAATTTTGTCACAGGTCACAAATCTTGACGATTCCATATCATACAAGCATTGCAGAAAGTTTTCTTCATGCTCCCCCTCAACTAGCGTCTTTGGGGTGAACATAACCCCTTCACCACCTAGAGTACCTCTATCATTTGTGCCTTACTGCTTTTGAATAAAAAGTCGCCGATGAACTGTGCTTCCAAGGTATCCCAGCTAGCCATTTGTTGTCGTAGCTCCTCCTGGATATACCAAGCCCGGGGGATAGTGTTGAGGGCATGTATAAAAGCATGTACCCACAGATTCCTTGGAATTTCCCGACTTTCCCAGTTGGTCATGCAATTTTTGATGTGCTCCTCGGGACTTGAATTCCCTATGTATTCCCCTTCCTCTTGTGGCCGATCTTCTTTCCTGCCAAATCTTTCCTTCATTGCTTGCTTAGCGTCCTTCCAGTCTTTTAGTACTTGGCAGTGCACCTTCCACCATCTTGCTAGCGTTGCCATAAGCGCAATGTCTAGAAAGGGAATTCTCTGGTCTTCTGGTACGTCCTGGTCCACTCTGTCTAAGAACTGATCTATCGGCTCAAGGCCACAATACTTCGGGTTGTCGCCCCTTCCCATGTCTCCCCAGTTTACTTGGCTTATCATTGCACATCGTCGAGTTGTCAGTTCATATCCACCCTGCTGCCATGCATCCCATGTAGCTTCTGAACCAGCTTCCGAGCTTTGAATGCTTCTCTAGCTAACAGATCCTCTGGCTGTAGGATTTATGTAGTCCTCCCTTTCCCTATTGTGAGCGTATATAGCTGGTCTAACACCCCTGGTTCATCCCTGTCATCTGTTGGCTCTGTAAACCTAGGTCCTTGGTAGGGGTCTAACAGCTGGATCACCCTTAGCCCATCTGCTTCAAAAATCATCAGCTCCTTCTTCAAATCTATGACAACATAGTTTTCGTATGCCCAGTCAATCCCCAAGAGTGTTAGATATGGATCTTTATCCCCCATAATGTCAATTACTTCAAACTCAGTGTGCGTTTTCACCCCTGCTACATCAACCTCTACATTTTCCAATCTCCTGATAGGAAATATGCAATACTGATTCGCCATTCTTAATTGAATTGGCGAGTACTTCAGTTGTGGCTTCCCCATTGCCTCCCAAGTCTTCCTGGGTAGGATGTTTACATCCGACCCTAAATCTAGCATGGTGTCCCTTATCTGGAATCCTGCCACTTGCGCATTGATTCAGAACTCCTTTCCGCTTCTTTTCTTATTCTGCTTCACTCTCCTGGAGGCTTTCTCTGGCCAGGTTTCACATGGTTGTCCCGCTTCCTCTTTCTCCATGGATACTGCAGCCTTTAAGCTTTTCCACAATTCCTTCAGCATGGCCTCATCCTCAACAATTTTTAAGAATAATTTAAACCATTCCCCAATCGGCTGGGTGGGAGCGGGCCCATGGACTTGCGGTCTTTGGGTGTCCCTATCTTTGGTCATCCCCTCGAATAATTTGGCTGCTTCTTGGTAATACTATTTTTGGTGCTCGGGCTGATATGCCCTTCGAGGTGACACTGCTTTAACGATCACAGGGGGTTCCTCGGTGTAGCGATCCTCCCCTGTCTTCTTCCCTCCTTGGGTGACTATATTAATATTTGTCACGGGGAAGCCCTCATTGGTCTGAGGCTCAGCATTCACCAAGTTGGCCCCTCACTATCGGGTTCTCTCTTCCCACTTCGCAATGAGCTCTAGGCAGTCCTCCGTCGCATGGGTGTTAACTCTGCACTGTGAACACCAGGGTCTTCTCGGGAGCAGGCATTCCCTTGCGACATGTCCTTCCTGATCATAGTTGTAGCACCTTAAGGGTCCTCTACCTCCTGTTCTTCCTCTGTGTCCATTTCCTCCTCGCCCCCCTCGACTCGCTTCATTGACCCTGAACATGGATTTGTCCAGTCTTTCTACTAGAGCGTCCAATGCTTGACACTGATCGGTGTGATGAGTGGTCGATGCGCAAAATTCGCAGTAGTTGTTATTAGGGACATTAGAATACTTTTGTAGAATTGGACACATTCGCGGCAGGTGTCCATATGTCCTACAAATCTCGCAAAAGTCTGTGTTATTCCTTCCTGGGAAGGGTCCTTGCGCTTCGATTGCCACAACTCCTGCGGTGGGAGGGGTCCCTGACGGCCCCGCCAACCCCCCTGGTTGATTAATTCCCCACAATCGCAGGCACTTCGTCGCAACATGCCCTTCCACCAGGCAATGGGTGCACCAAACATTGGGCCTGGCTGGTCGTACGGGCTGGAGATCCCTCAGCTTCTCGGTCAAGTTCACGATCTGGCTTTGCAGGCCCGTGATCGCTAGATCTTGCAGACTCGTGCCTCCCCAGTATTCATGGGGATATCCTGCCATTGCTTCTATCCGGGAGGCTTGCTCCAATGCATCTTGCAGGGTTCCTATCTTCTGTTGGGTCAACGGTGTTCTGGTCAGGGGCAAGAGTGCCTTGATAAACCAGTCCTGCTGGTGGTTTGGGTCCAGGGTGTAACTCAGCTTGGCAATGGCATCCTTAAACCTTTGCATGAGTTCCCAAGCTGTCTCACCCTCCCTCTGCTTAATTTCCCACAACTCTGATAACCCCTGCTGATCTATCTGCGACACCTTGAATTCCTGCACAAATCCCCTCTTAATATCATCTATGGTGGGATTTTGGTTCTGCTCTGCCCACTTTATGAACCAGTGTAGAGCTCGTTCCCTTAGCATGGTCTAGAACTCCACCACCCGAACGTTATCCAGAGTCTGACGGGCCCTCTAGATGGCTTCGCAAAGGTACCAGTGCTGCTCCACATCCTCGTTCCCCTTTCCTGCAAATTCTAGGTATCTAGTAAATGATCTTGCCATACTGCTTTGAGTATGGGCTAATAACACAAAACCTTTGCTTCCTGGTTGTTGGGATCATTGTAGTCCCAAGTTACTGCTATAGCCGGTTCTTGTACTACTTCCACTATTGAGACCGGTCCTGTATTTCTCCCGCGCACTATATACTCGCGCTGCCTTGGCTAAGCTAATGACAAATTCTTTTGGTTTGTGATAAAGTACCAGGGGAAGGTTGGGGGAAACACCACTTATATTTCGGGGTTGGGGCTACTGAGTTTTGATGGATGCTTTTTCCTCATCGAACAACCTCCTCATCCCATCGCCCACATTGTCATCATCTCTTTCCTCATGCCAACATGGGTGCTGATCTCGCGAGCCTACTTCCGCAACCTGCAGGGAGGATTCCCGTCTGTTCCCTGTTGTGATTCCATTTCCGCAACCTTCCGAGACGGTCCTCCTCTGGTCTCCTGTTGCGATTCTTTTTTCACAACCTACAGGAAACATCCTTCCTCCTCTTCCTGATTCCAACATTCCTTTCTCCCGCACTCGGGTTTCCTAGCATCATCTTCTCCCTTCATCTCAATTCGGGGTTTTCCCATCACCACTCCTATTTGATGGGGCCCCTTCCTTCTCTTCCCTAGAGCCTAAGCTGCTCTTTCCTACAACTTGTTCGATAGTAGCACCCTCCTCTGTGCTCTAACATCCCTAGCCCTCTTCAATCCCTCTGCATCCATCCCCTCGCAACATCCCTATCCTTTTGTAGGCAACATTTCCCCCTCTAATTCCTTCCCCCGATATTGGGGTTTTACGCTTCCACCTCGATAGTGGGTAAAGATAACAGTCCTTCCTCTACTAGAAACATCTTAATCCACGTCGGAACTTCCCTTATCAACTCCCCCCTCAGCCCGGAGCTGAACACAACTCTGCCTTTGAGAAGGACTGGTAGCTCTCCGTAACAAACTCGACCACGTACCCCTCCATCGTAGTCTTCACCCAGAAATTGACTGCTCTCGTCCGATCGTTATCCAGCTGCTGTAATAATGCAGTATCGGACGGAGTCCAACTATGGCGAACTGTAGCCGAGCCACTTGACTGACTCTACCTCTTGAACTCCCTCAACCAATTGTATAGGTCCTCAGGGAACTTGCACCAGAAAATTTCATACTAGTCATCTATGCTATCAACATATAAAATCCCCACGTACTTTGTCGATCGGTTGATTCCTGTGGGCAACTTTCTCTGCCACAAATTGATCTACTTTATGGTTCCACTAGTCTTTATCTCTCTTTTAAATACCCTTGACACCATATTCTGAACAGGTTCTCTCAATTTCAGGTCCTAGCAATGGAACCATTTGTTGGCTTGAAAGAGTCATCAGGGAAAAGACTCTGGGTTCGGGCACAGGAGGCCAACAGTGGTCTGTTGTAGTCTAGGACAACTCTGACATTTTCACCTCACCCCGAAGGGAAAGGAGTCTCACCCGAGGTGCGCCGCGACCAAAAGGGAGAAGGGTTCAGCATAGGGTCGAGGGAATATCAACCGGGCACAGGCGATCATGCACATATGTATCCATAATACATGAAACAATGATAACAATATCCTTAAATCATACACATAGATCCATTATAAAGAACACAGAACTAACAACATCCTTGCATCAATCTATGAATTACCATCTACATGCAATTAGATAAACTATTTAAAATTTTAATGGACCCACTAAGCATGATACTCAATACATTAGAAGTCTCAATAACCATCAACTTTGTCTTACATTAACTTAACATAACAAAATACATCATCATTCAGCATTCGCCATAAACATTACATAAAATACCCGGCTCAGTCACTCGGGTTAGATCAGTTTTGCAACCAAGTCCCTCGGATCCCAGCACTCCCTCCTTCAGCATCTGCACCTGTGTACCTCTTCTGCAACCAACTCCTTCTTCCTCTGGCGAGTTCAACAACAACCTTCTTCCTTTCTGGTCTTCCCCTTTTATGTCCTTCCTAGCTGCCTGGACTGCCAGTTCTCACTTAGCTGCTTTCTCTCTTGGCTGCTTTTGTGCCTTCTGTTGTGGGGAAAAGTATCCGATGCGGATGACACTAACCCTTCTAAAGGTGACAGTCTTTAGCAACAACTGAATGATAAAGTTTTCATGTTCCACTTTATGAAAGCACAGAGAGAATGGAAAGAGGGTCAACCAACCTGGTGTCTTGCGCTTAGTCGATCCTTGTCCTTCTCTCTTTGTATCCTGTTCCCAGCTCTTTGCTCTCCAAGCCGATCCAGCTACACACAGAACCTGCACAACAAAAGAGAGCAAACTACAAGATACAAGCAATCATAATTGAAGCATGGATTAGGTTGCATCAAATATACATGTAAACACAAAAGCATCTATGTAAAACAAGTATATAGGAGAACATGCAAACTTTATTGATAGAAAGTAACAGGGTTCCAGAGGAAGTTACAACCAATGATGTTGGCTCCAATCCAGCAGCACCTCCTCGGCAGCAAGAACTCTCTTCTTCACCTCTAGTAAAACAATCACCCAATAATCCTGGCAGTATACCAACAGCACCTCCTTGCTTATACAAAATTCCAGCCCCCCTAGACCTCATAGAAGAGCTCTATATATAGGAGGGAAGAGGAAAGGATGAGTCAGCTGGAGGCTGGCATATAGCTGACTAGTGTCCTCTCCATCTTCAGTTAATCTTCAGTTCGTGTGTCCACTTGGAGATCCTTGCTTACACATGGTGATCAAGTACCTCTTACTCATCACAGGGCGAATCTCATGAACCAAGTGTCATTTTGGAAGCTTCCTGGGCAATTGACACCTTGCAGGATGACTGTGCCACTTGGCCAATCTCGCCCAGCGCAGGTAGCCTTCATTGTTTTTGACTTCCAGCGCAGGTACAGAGTGGGACAGTTGCAATACAGCGCAGATGCTCAGTTAAGCAGCTGACATGATCCAAAATAAGCCTGTTTTGAAGTGTTTTCAGGTGGAGAACTGATTGGAAGTGCTGTTGTTTGATGACCTTGTTCTTTTAGGGGTAAGAACAACATATTTAGGGACTGAGGATCCCTGTAATTATTGACATTCCATGCTCCTTGACGCGAGGCACAAAAATGTCTATAACAGTTGCCCCCTAAAGTATGAGGCCGTTTATCGGGTGAAATGCTTTAGCTAGAGGATCCGAAGTTCGTTCCAGTGCTGAGGAGAGTGCCCTGTAATACAATACAATACAATACATTATTTTTCATTCATCATTATTCTCATGATCTAGCTGAGGCGGGCATTCCCATGCTCAGCTTTCTATAAATACATTTTGGTACATATGACAGACGATCGTCTGAAGATAGACTGATAATTTTCTGCTGAAACTATCATCCTTTGAATAGGATGATCATCTGCTGCAATGATGTACATGGCAAATGTTTTTATATTTCCTGAATATATATCGCAGCCCGGATGGATGAAACTAGATCCGGGGTCTTCAAACTCGTTCGATCTTCACTCTAAGTACAAGTCGATCCATGTGAGAATTGCGCTGAAGTCGAACATGGAAAGACATCGCTTGATTACCGGTCAATAATGAAAACCGTTAACAAGCGCGAGAGGAATCACCAATAATGACGATGACCCTCAAGGTACTGCAGTACAATTCACGTGGCGTGAAAAAGGACTTGGCGTCGAACGCCACGCAAAATCTTCTGGTCGAAGGTCATTGATGTATACCTGTCGCCGGAAGTGAGAAACTTGCCATTGAGGCATGCAAGCTTCAAAGTACTGATGGGGGTGTTCCTAGATCAACTTCTTGGATAATGAGCTGAAGTCGACAAGAAGCGATCCGTCAAAGGAGGGCCTTAATGAATCCCACATCAATGACACGGAACGGAGCTAATGACTTTAGTGGAGGTGAAAACAAACTGTGAAATATGATTCAGGGTGGCGATCATGAATGGATGAAGGATAATGTATGGTAGTGGATGGGACACGGTTGACACTTCCAGAATGACCCCTCTTGAACATATAACGACACTGATGCGATGGATCGGTAGCATTACCCCAAATGTGGATGGTGTGGCGAGGACCATGGTGATGAGACCGGTGAATGAAACAACCCAACCCGATATGGTACGGAGGAAAAGTGTCATGTCCAAGAGTGACTTGCTACCTTTAAACTTTGATGTTCTCCCAATTTTTCCCCAGTCATTTCTGACCAGTACCTCTTTATTTTTGTCAAGCTTGAGGAGGATAACATATGCTTGTTCTATAACCTGCCCTTCGGGCAAGCCCATCGCTATGATTTAACGAGCCTAGCGATAGGGAAACTCGTTCTCGTCTAAAGACAAGTTTGTCGCTATTTAATTATTTTAACGAGTCTAACGACAAAGAAAACTCGGTCCTTTTCATTTTTAGAGAGTCTAAAAAGGTACATAAAGTTAACTCCGTAATGCCTTTTTCGTCATCTAATCCCTTAAGTCCGAAAAAGTATAAAACAATACAGAAGGGATGGCTATTCGGTACTTTTACGAGCCGAACAAGACAAGCGCTCGATCTTTTTGTGCAATAATCCCTCAGGTCCAAAAAGATTAAAATCTAGAGGAGGGATAGCTTTCGGTCGTTTAACGAGCTAGAAGGCCAAAAACTCGGCAAACTTTTCATATTTTACGAGTCAAAAAAGAGCTCAAAGAAGACTCGTCTTTTGAGGAACGAGTGATAAACAGGGATAGCAACTGATTCCAGGTACAAATTGGAATTTTCCAATCACGGTAGTGTCACAAGGATGGCTAGGTGAAATCACTCTTCGCAGCTGTTCCTCAAAATAGGTAAACACACATATGGGGTGAACGATCGGCCAAATGAAATGGAGGTGATGGATGAAAACACGACCAAGGCTTTTAAGGCTTATAAATTTGCGATCGCAATGGCTATTTACCGAGATAGGTTCATTTTTTAATGAGCTTGAACTTTGGCGGAAAAACTCTGCTCACACTTTTCTATTTTTTAACGAGCATAAATTCCGTGGTAAAACTGCTCGATTCATGGTCAAATTTTAATTTTTTACTTTTGCTAGCTTTTCTCTTTTCAAATGTAGTACTTCATCTTCAATTGCTGCAACAAATTTTGTTAGAAATGGACAATATTTGCATGAAAACGAGATTATAACCCTAATATTTAACTTTAAACTGTGTAAAAAGTCATAAAAAGGTGTTTTTACCTCTCATTTACCATTTCATTCGCATTTTGCTTGTTGGAGCTCTGGAGGTGCCTCTTCTTCCTTGATTTTCACCAGCTGATTCCGGGAGATTCTGTGGACGATTTTCGGCGCTGTTTGGACCAGGTAGGAGCTAAACCTTAGCCCTTTACTTTCATGGTTTCCTTTTTCAGTTTCATGCATGTTTTTCAGGGTTTCTGGGCCCTAGGGGTTTCATTAGAGCGCCCTGGCATCAGCGCAGGTTTCCCTTTCGAAACTTGCGCTGTATTTCAGGTGGTCTTAAAGCAGACTGCCTCTCAGCGCAAGGGGAAGCTTCTCTGCCTGCGTTGGGCCTAGAAAGACTGATCCTGCATGTGTTTTTTGATGATTTTTTCGCCAGTTTTTCATCAAAATTAGGAACTTACTCCTTCTCTTGTTTGCTTGCACGGAACTTTGAACAAAATGTCCCTTACATGGCGAGAACGAGAACATGAAGCAGAGGACATGGTTGCACTCCATGACCCGGTTACGGTGAGCGCGCTTCGGAACTGTGGCCTGCTGAAGTTCTTCCGTATCTCTAGCATGAGAGCACAGATTTCTTTACTGCAGTATATGCTTGATGCTTGGGATCCTGTTAACCAAGTATTTCAGATTAGGGGGAAGTCCTTCCCTTTGACCATAGAGGACATGTACTTCTTGACTGGGCTGTCAAGGCGGGGTGCTCCCATTTCTCTGTCAGGTGCGGCTCGAGGGACTACTTCCACCAGAGACTATATCCGTCAGTATTGCCGGGAAGGTTCACAGCCGAGCAAAGACGGCAAGATCAATATCCGTGACATTACTGATAGGTCTCTCAGGTCCATTCTGTTTACTATTGGCAGGATGGCCGGTAGCGCAGCTTTGCATGTTGCCAACAGATCTTATATGCAGCACGCCTTGGAGTGTCTCCAACCGAAAGTGTTTAACTGGTGTGATGCAGTACTTATTCAGATGAAAAGTCAATTGACCAAGGTAAAGGACGGGGGGCTGAAGAACTTTGGATTTGGTTCCATTCTCACTGCCTTTGTCTTGGAGAAAATCCCATTGATGCAACCTCAGTACATCTTGCTTGATGTGCCTTCTCCGACCGAGCCACGCATGCAGAGGTGGGTTGACCATATGTCCCGGCATGCTGGTCAACCTCATATTACATTCACTGAGTCCTTCTTTAGGTGGTTCGAGCGTCAGGAGATGGCATTTTCTGAGTATCCATATGTGGGTATGGACTACCGAGGTGATCCGGACTTGGTGCTTCCGGATGGCGAGCAATGGGGCGCTATTGGTAAAATCTCTGACCATATCACTGTTTATTGTTTTCATTCATGATGTTTACTGTTCAAAACTGATCAAACTCTTGGGTGCATGCAGATGTTGGTCCTGTTCGTCCAGTAGCTCGTCCACGATCACCAGTTGCTGCCCCAGCAGCAGAGCCTGCTAGGAGAGTTATTATCCGTGACCTTGGTGATACTGAGATACTTGCAGCTGTGTAGGAGCAGGTTGAGAGCCTTACTCGTGGTCTTCCGGATGTACAGATTGACGAGTTACCTTTACAGTTGCAGCGGCACACCATTGGCGTGCCTAGACGATGGACTCGTCTCTTGCGCATGATCGCACAGACCGTGACGTACTTTCATGAGCACCACTAGGCTAGGGTGCCCCCTAGCATCTTTTTGAGTTCTAGGTCATATGACCAATTTTGTTTTGATCACAGCACATTATGTACAAACTATAAACAGCTTTATATATTTTGATTTTCGGAGTTTATTTCAGTTTATTTGTGATCCACTTACATAGCACCGATGCATCTCTTTTTATATATGTTGTAAATGTCTATCTAATACATAGTTTGCCAATGAATCTGTTAATGTGTTCAAGTTTCTGGAAATATGTTGGTATTGAATTGAATCAAACTCTCTTTCCAAAATCTTAACTCTTAGAAACATACGATAAATAGCTGGATTGCGGACTGAATATATACCAGTGAGTTGTAGTATCACAAGTTGTGAGTCTAGCCTAACAATTAGTCGGCGTATACCATGAGCGATGGTATCAGAGAGGAGTTCGATCAACGCACTATACTCAGCGATATTGTTTGTTGACCGTCCAATACACACACCTCTGAAACTCACTAACTCGCCGCTTGGATCAAAAATGGCCCAGGCAGCGAAGGATAAATTCCGCGTACTACGACTCGCTCCGTCGGCATATCCCACATACGTATCAGAATAATTCGACATCTGCAACAAACGAGAAGGGTGGATTACTACCGAAACAAACATTTTAGCGAAAACAAAATACAACAAAAGCACTCAGGTTACTATTTAGGCATAGTAACGCTTGAGGTACAACCCATTACGGGGTTGCACCAGTGGTATTCCGTCATAATCCATTAACTCGTAGGCTCCTTTTGCTAACACCCTTTTAACAATATAGGGACCCATCCATAAGGACTGAAATTTTCCTGCTCCTAATTTATCGGATTCTTGGTCGTAAAGCAAAACCAAGTCACCTTCAGAGAAGTTGCGCGGTTTGACATTCTTGTCAAACTGTGCTTTGACTCGTTTCTTATGAGCCTCGTTCGCCAAAGTGGCATCACGACGGTTTTCATCCAACTGGATCAATTCCAGGAAACGAGCCTCTTCTTCTGAGGTTCCGGGGAGGAGGTCAATTGCGAGTTTAAGAGACGAAATTTCGCACTGGATCGGTAAGACTGCCTCCAGGCCATACACCAATTGGAATGGTGTGAACCCAGTGGCGTTCTTTACCGAGGTTCGGTAAGCCCATAATGCTGAGTACAGGATTAGATGCCATCTTCTCTTGTGAACCCCGATCATCCTTTGCAACATACGCTTCAGGACCTTGTTGATTGCCTCAACTTGTCCGTTGGCTTGTGGATAATACGGGGTAGAGCTGTCGTGTGATAGCCCTAGTTTGGCAGCTAATTCAACCATCATGTGATTGCGAAAATGCGATCCATGATCTGTCACTATAGCTTGCGGGACGCCGAACCTGGCGACTACATGATTGAAAAAGAAAAGGGCAGCTGTTTCACCAGTGTTATCCAATGTAGGCATCGCCTCGGCCCATTTGGTAAAATAGTCAACAACGACTATAATATACCCATGCCCCCCGGTCGAGGTGGGGTTACAATGCATGAAATCGATGCCCCACTTGGCGAAGGGCCCAACAGCAACTATTGGCTGTAAGGGTGCGGGCGGTCTTCTGGTTTTGCTATCAAAGATCTGACATGCATGGCAACTTCTGACAGCTATTATGCAATCTTTAAACATAGTTGGCCAGAAATATCCTGCTCGTAAGATTCTTTGTGCTGTTGCATATCCAGATTGATGTCCCCCGCACGCGCCTGAGTGACAATCATTCAGGGCTTTTTCGGCCTCCTCATGGGTAAGGCACCTCCTCAGAACCGTATCGACGCCCCGACGGTAAAGTGTATCACCGACGATCATGTAGTCTTTTGATTGGTATCGTATACGTTTCCGTTCTGAGTGTGAGGTATTAGGCCTAAATTTTTGGGTTTGGAGATAAACAATGATATCTCCATACCACTCATCGCTTACTGATATCAGAAACAAATTTTCATCCATGATTGACTCTTCTGATGTTTCATCGTTGGACGACGATGGGAGATCGCATAATAATTCCGTGAAAACTAGAGCTTTCTTCGATTTGGATTTTACAAAATCTAAATCGAACTCTTGAAGGATGGCTATCCATTTTGAATATTTGCCCCCAAGCAACTGTCGCGACAGTATATATGTCATGGGATTGCAATCTGACAAAACGGTAGTTTTCCTAAAGAGGACATAATGTCGAAACCTTTGAATCGCTTGAACAGCAGCAAGCGCTAGTTTTTCAACATAGGAATATTTACTTTCTGTATCATTTAAGTTTTTACTTAAATAATATATAGGATGTTCAATTCCATCGACTTCTTGCACTAAGACCATCGCAATGGTCGTATCTGCTGCAGCTAGATACAGGTTAAAATCTCTTTGATAGTCCGGGGCGTACATTAATGATGCTCTTACTAGACAATCTTTCAGAGCGTCAAAGGAAGCTTGCGCAACCTGGTCCCAGACAAAAGGTACATCCTTTTTCAACAGACGAGTATAACCTTTGGCAAGTTCTGCGTAATTTGGAATGAACCTCCTTAGAAAGTTTGCTTTCCCTTGGAGTTTCTGAATCTGAAGCAAATTTGAAGGTGGAGGCAAATTAATGATTGCCTGAACCTTACAGGGGTCGAGACGAATCCCGTCCTTAGAGACAACAAAGCCAAGTAAACGACCAGAACCGACGCAAAACACACACTTGTGCGGATTGAGTCTTATCTTATAATGTCGGCAACGTAGAAATATTGCTCTCAAATGCCGCGGATGATCAGTCCGCTTTCGCGAATGAGCCGGAAGATCGTCGAGATAAGGTTGAACAATGTTCTTGATGTCATGAAAGGCATAATTCATTGCCCTCTGAAACGTCGCTCCTGCGTTCTTTAAACCAAAGGGTAATTTTCGATAAGCGAATGTGCCCCACGGACAGATGAATGCAGTCTTAGACTGGTCCTGTGGGCGGATATTTATTTGATTATACCCGGAAAATCCATCCATAAAGGAAAAGATTTCACATCCGGCGCATTCATCAATTATCTGGTCGATGAAGGGTGTAGGGTAGTTGTCCTTTGGACAAGCTTTGTTTACATCCCTATAGTCGACGCACACTCTTATCGTCCCTGTTTTTTCATAACAGGGACAATATTCGATACCCAATCGGTTAGAGGAACCGGGTAGATGAATCCAGCATGGAGGAGTTTTTCAACTTCCGCCTTAATGGCAGCGGATTTCTTCGGATGTACCTGCCGAAGCCGTTGTCTTACTGGTTTGACATCAGGATACATTTTAATTTCATGTTCAACTATGCTCGAGTCAATGCCTGGCATTTCATCATATGACCATGCAAAGACATCTCTAAATTCGCGAAAGAGAGCACTATATATTTCCAGTTCTGAAGGGGAACAACTTTTGCCGACATGAATGTTCTCAACAACATCAGATTTTGTCGAGATGTTTATGGCTACGGTCTCTTCAATATTGGATAGGTTTCTCTCTGAATCCACCGTATTTACAGTATTTGTTAGGAATTCAAACACTGAAGGGTGGTATAGGTCGTGATGAGTTTCTTCTTCACACTCTGGAAGAAGGGAACGATGGTGGTGATCATTCCATGGTGCCCCCTCAATCATCATTGATTGTAAGATTCCTTCGTCAGTCCCATGAAATTTTGACCATGGATCTAATGGGGCACCATATTCTTCGAACCTATCTACCCAAACGCTTGACGAGCGTTCATTTGGGCTCGCCTCCCATGCCTGAAACATTGATTGCTACAATATTTCAATAGGGCTAGGTGGCAATACCACTTGATGATCCATGACGGCTTTGTCTTCTGCGACCTTTGACGAAGATACCATGTTGCATGTTGCTACAAATGGGATATTCCCTTCATGGAAAGGAGGTGGCAACGCGAAAGTCCCCATCATTGTGGGATCTTTTAGCAAGCCTACTCCTATATCTTTTATCGAATGGTCGCTCCCATGGATCAGGGGAATGCTTCCAGTAACTTGTGAACCATTAGGGAGGAAATTCTGTTGGTCGACGATCGTAATCCCTCCTTCAAACGGGAATGCGATCTTCCTAAAATATGTCGACACTACAGCTGCCATGGCATATATCCATGGTCTTCCCAGTAGGATGTTATAGTCAAGATTGCCATCAATGACTTCAACATCAATCTCTACTGTTTTTCTTCCTAGTTCAACCTTAAAGTTATTTAGGATACCGTACGGAGTGTACGACCTACCGTCAAATGCTTTCAATGTCGTCGAAGATCGCGACAAGGTTGGAGATCCAAGAGTTTTCCAGCAACTCATCGACATGATACATGTCGATGCTCCCTCATCAATAATCGTTCTATGAACAGTTTTGTTGAGTGCTTTCACTTGAATAAGGAAAGCTAATTGCGCTGGTAATTGAGGATCATATCCTTTGTGATCAAAGGATACAAGACTGGAATCTTTTGGATCCACTCCACCAATTGCAGATAACAATGCCTGTCTTTGGGATGGGCAATTTTGTAGTACCTCAAGAGTCGACATAGCAGATGGCGATTGGGCCAAATCCTCCACTACATTATAGTGTTGCGCCGCTCTGGCGCGAGGGTTGAATGTCGACTTGTGGACTACTCCCTTAGGCGGCTTTATTGTTAATTCATGCGTGAGGGGGGGTACAGCTTCGGCCGAAGTTGTTGTCGAACTACTGGGTTGATCTTTCCTTTTGTCGTTCGACACCGGCGGATTCCCATAATCTTTATTCCTAGTCGATATCAAAGCATCACTTTGCTTAGAAACCGACAGCATAAGCACTTGAGACGGGGAAGCATTTCCACTATCAACCATATTCTGACCTGGGGCAGGAAACGGATCAGTCAACACAGCTGAAGTTTGGGAACTTTTTAGGAACCTCTTTAACTCAGCTTTGAACGGACAGTTCTTTGTTGAATGATTTTCATCACATATTTGACATGGAGGAAATTGTTTCTTTTGCCCAGGAGGGTTTGAAGAAGTTTTTTGAGGGGATGATCCACCTTGTTTCTTCTTCTTCCCTTTGTTTTGTTTCTTCTTGCTTCCTGGTTGATTGGAGTTTTTGTCTTTATCCGTAGATACAACATTTACCTCCGAAGCAAGAATCTCCTGATTTGCTTTTTGATTCGAAGTCTTACGGGCTTTCTTATTCGAATCCCTTGTCGACTTAGCGTTTGCAGTTCCAATCACGCCATCACCGACATGAGAGTCACTGTTCGATCCGGGAGGAGGAGGGATTGAAAATTCCGGTCTGGGGGCGTCAGGTATCTTATCATAGAGCGTGCCCGACTGAGTATATACTAAGTCCAAATATTGAGCACGAGCAATAACCTGCTCCTCTGTTACGACGCCTCCCTTGGCCACATCTTCTGTAATTGCCGGCAGAAGCGACTTTATAAACCACTCAGCTAATAGCTGATCTGGAACATAGGTCTTTACCATTCTGCGACGATGACGCCACTCATGTATATGATCAGATATATGTGTGGCCGTTGTCTGCTTGAAATTGGTCAAGATCTCTGTTCCAGTTTCGTACCTTATAGGTAACTGAAAGTGTGTTAAGAAAGTCGTGGCTAGGGAACTAAAATTGTCGAAAGAGGCTCTAGGTAATTCAATATACCATTTGGCCGCCGGACCAGTCAATGTCCTCTGGAAAAGGCGAAGCCTTATCGAATCATCATTCAAGGTATTCGACGAACACCACAGATGGAATGTCATCACATGATTCGACGGGTCTTCGCCCGGATTTCCATTGAATTTAGGAATGTCCGAAGGAAGTTTGTGAGGAATCGCTGGCCACCAATGGGCATAGGCGATTGGATCGTTCGTCAAACGATGTAAATCTGGTAATTCTAAGGTTGCCACGAATGGCAACTGTTTATTCAGGTTTGGCGAGGCGTACCCTGGATATGATGGAATCGCCTGAGCAGTAGGTCTTTGCACACCAGCATAATGCAACTGATGTTGATATGACTGATATGGCTGGTGGGCTTGGCCACTGTAAATTGGTTGGTTTAACCCGTTCTGAATATAGGGTTGCCCACTATTTGCAAAGATCTGTTGCTCAGATCCCTGGTACACCTGTTGAAACTGAGGTTGTTGGTATTGCACCATCCATGGTTGTGAAGCCATGTTTTGCTGTGCGACACTAACCGACGGACCAAGATGCGGGGTTATAGTCCCCATTTGTATCTGTGTCGTCCCGGCAATTGGCGATTGTGGTTGTGTTGCGGGGTCAATAGGCTGTTGCATTACAACTTGGGGTTGACATACAACAGGCATCGATTGAACTTGCGACACGGTTACAATTGCTGGCGTCGTCGGGATACTAGACATAGGTACACATTGTTGCATAGAATATACAACTCTTGGTTGTTGGGGTAACATAGGTACCCAAGCACTCGTCGTTACTTCAATCAAACCTGAATGTGGTTGAAAACTGCCGTATGGGTATCCCCCCGAAAGGGGAAGTGAAAGGGCATATTGCCCCCCATACGGTAACAATCCGGAGCTCAAGGGTGTAGATGGCCTTTGAGGACTGGATGGCCCAAAATGATTCCCAAAGGGATCAATTTGTCTAGTTTCAACATAAGAATTACCGGGTATTATACCGGAAGAGCAAACTGGAACAGACCAAGTTGTCATAATAGTCCCTGGGTGGACTCCTTCTAGCTGATGAGAGCTAGTCGGGACGGCTGGTATGCCGGCAAACATCGTTGGAATGGCAGCAGGAGCTTCTGCTGTCGCTGTGTCGTTTGGCACAGTCCTAGATGTCGACGGTTGTTCAGACATTTTAAGTCTATCCAATAAACTTCCTAACGATTCTTCAGGAACTTCCAGTGGCGATAGACAAACTTCTGATGCAGAAGGAAAAAGAGTGGTACCTACTCCAAAATGAATTGGAGTATTTGCTTGCTGGTCCTCTACGATTTCCTCTATTGCAATCAGACCAGGAGGAAGAGGCAGACCGTCAGGTCCGTAAAAGATTTCTGGTGCCGAAGAAGGGGTTGCTTCGACAGCGACAGTTGTTTGAACAACAAGACTCTGTGGACCGGTTTCAGATGGAACTGGTTCAGTTATGCAAGTACTTGTTTTCAGACTAGGATCAGTACAACTGTCCTTCTGTTGCTGTTGAACTTCTTCAATAGAGGCAGGGATTCCAGAAATATTGGGAGTGACCAGAATCTCGGATGTTGTTGGAACTTCCGTTCTAACTTTAAAAGGAGATTTTGACCTGGTCAAGCGAGTTCGCTTCGTCCGTACTACTCTCGGTTCCGGAGACAAAGGTGGTTGACTCGCAAGCCTCCCTGAACGACGGGGTTTTAATTGACTTTCCTCCACGGTTGCGGATTACTTGATCAACTAAAATACAAAAAGGGGAATTATGTTTCCGTATTGAATGAATTTTATTAGACGCTTTTAGACACAACTTTGCTTTTTCATGTTTTAAGAGTCGAGAAAAAGCTAAAGATGACTCTAGTCGCCTTCGATGTATTAACGAGCCCGAAGTGACAAATGCTCGGTTGGACCTTTTCAATTATAGAGTTTGAAAAGAGCCAAAAGAAACTGCTCTGGAGATCTAGGCAGAGGGTGTGCCAAACCTTTCGCGAAACCACAGAATACGTTTTACGGTACGGGTGGTCGATCTTCGTGAATGCTGTGTTCACTGCATCGCGATCAGTAGGGCGGTCGACACGGCTTCCTAAGGATAAAGGATAATTTCCTATAGGGGTCTCCCAATATACGCGACGGTACGCGGGAGCTCAAATCCGTATTAGTGCTATCGTCCCTCAGGAGGAATCACCCACCTTCGTAGAGATCGACAGTCACTACGTTTAACGACGCCGGAACACGTCTCTACCTAGACCTCTATTGTGAGCGTTATGTTACAATGCGTTGTTAGATTCATTCAATATATTTTAAGTTGATCTTGTTTATCAGTTTGTCTTTCAGGATCACCACGAGATGTATTGGTACAAATTCCTAAATGCAGCTAAAATGATAAGCAAGCTTTCACAATCTTTTTAGCTTTGAAAATCCTAGCTACTGAAGGGAGAGAAAAACAATATCTTTCCACACAGAGCACAAAGCACAAACTAATGCACTTTCTCCTAGATCAGACACCCAAACTTATCAAAAATGCAAATGCAAGATGCATGTATTTCTTTTCTTTTCCTTTAATGTTGATGCTAACAAAAGGAAAACTGTTGTATGACTTTCGAATTCAATTTGAAGTGTAAACAAACAAGTATTGTCTAAATGAAAAGACGCTTTACAGGTACTTGTTTTACACTAAAAATGTATGAATTCAAACCATAAAACAAAAAAAAACAAACCAACTCAAACAGCCATGAACAGTAAAATCACTAACTCATAAGATCGCAAAGATACTTTTACAGTTCAGGATCTAAGAGGTCACAGCTATTAGGTTCGCTTTTCACAATGGGAAATTGTAACTGAAACAAGAAATACTGAAAGAACGTTTACAATTTCATCACACAACTGAGGCGGAATAAAGTCAAGGAGAAGTGGTCTACAGCAAATACAATGACCAGCAAGCAATCAGCCAAAAACAAGTCCAAACAGGGCCAAGACACAAAAGGAAGACTGAGCAAGACAAGGGCTAACTGGACCAGCGCAGGTTCTAGTCTGCCAATCTCACTCTCAGCGCAGTTCCCGAAGGGAGCACCTGCGCTGTAATGCAGGCTGCCTGTGTACAGCCTGCACTGACTCACGAGAGTTACGTCTGCTAAGAATTCCGGGTCATAAAAAGCTCAAAAATGCACTGTTTTTGCTGAAATAAAAAGCTATAGGTCAAGTACAGGCTAAGGGATGATCAAGAGGATAAAGATCTATCACAAAGAGTAAAGATTCATCTGTAGATTAGCTCTTTAAATCTTGAATTTGCTCAGCAAAGGAGCAAGAGTAGCAAAACCCTCTACTTCGCTTTTGATATAGTCAAAAGCTTTTCGATTCGGTACTCTTTTCTTCAAGAGATGAATAGCAAAATACTACAACAACAAGATACTAGGATCTCCCCAGTGGAGTCGCCAGTTTGTTGTGGGGAAAAGTATCCGATGCGGATGACACTAACCCTTCTAAAGGTGACAGTCTTTAGCAACAACTGAATGATAAAGTTTTCATGTTCCACTTTATGAAAGCACAGAGAGAATGGAAAGAGGGTCAACCAACCTGGTGTCTTGCGCTTAGTCGATCCTTGTCCTTCTCTCTTTGTATCCTGTTCCCAGCTCTTTGCTCTCCAAGCCGATCCAGCTACACACAGAACCTGCACAACAAAAGAGAGCAAACTACAAGATACAAGCAATCATAATTGAAGCATGGATTAGGTTGCATCAAATATACATGTAAACACAAAAGCATCTATGTAAAACAAGTATATAGGAGAACATGCAAACTTTATTGATAGAAAGTAACAGGGTTCCAGAGGAAGTTACAACCAATGATGTTGGCTCCAATCCAGCAGCACCTCCTCGGCAGCAAGAACTCTCTTCTTCACCTCTAGTAAAACAATCACCCAATAATCCTGGCAGTATACCAACAACACCTCCTTGCTTATACAAAATTCCAGCCCCCTAGACCTCATAGAAGAGCTCTATATATAGGAGGGAAGAGGAAAGGATGAGTCAGCTGGAGGCTGGCATATAGCTGACTAGTGTCCTCTCCATCTTCAGTTAATCTTCAGTTCGTGTGTCCACTTGGAGATCCTTGCTTACACATGGTGATCAAGTACCTCTTACTCATCACAGGGCGAATCTCATGAACCAAGTGTCATTTTGGAAGCTTCCTGGGCAATTGACACCTTGCAGGATGATTGTGCCACTTGGCCAATCTCGCCCAGCGCAGGTAGCCTTCATTGTTTTTGACTTCCAGCGCAGGTACAGAGTGGGACAGTTGCAATACAGCGCAGATGCTTAGTTAAGCAGCTGACATGATCCAAAATAAGCCTGTTTTGAAGTGTTTTCAGGTGGAGAACTGATTGGAAGTGCTGTTGTTTGATGACCTTGTTCTTTTAGGGGTAAGAACAACATATTTAGGGACTGAGGATCCCTGTAATTATTGACATTCCATGCTCCTTGACGCGAGGCACAAAAATGTCTATAACACCTTCCCGTCTCCTTGGCTGCCTTTGCCTTCCACTACCACCTTGCCATCACTCCTCCATGTTGAGATTTGCAACAAGAAATGCTAAAAATAGCACTGCTATAAATAGCGGTTAAGCCATTGTGGATCTTAGCAACAATGGGTGAAAAGTGAAAGTGCTAAAAATAACTTTTCTAAAAATAGCATTTCGGGATCCCTTCTTATTTTAGTTAGTCCCTGGACTAAACATAGGAAGTAAAATTCAAATTTAATGTTAACAGCTGTTTGTAAATTGATTGATTAATTCATCTTGAGTTAATTGGTTAAGGAATTATGAACATGAAGTCTATGTGAGGACATGCAACAGTTTCTCCTTTGATTGAGGGATTTATCCATCAGTTAAAAAGACAAGAGTGAGTTGTAATATTGAGTTGTAATTAGTTGGCTCAGTTAACTGAGTCAAGTCCAGTTAGATTAATTTAATAGTTTGTTAAATTAATGAGAGTTCATTTAGTTAATGCTTGCATGCATGTAACTACTGTATTTTAGATAACTGAAGATTCACTCATGGATAACTCATGCATTTCAGTTCAGTCAGAGACCCAGTTGAGATCAGATGGAGGGACAATATACTATCATTTGCAAGAATATCCCATCATGAATATTCCTTGCATGCAGAAGGAATAGTATTGCTTAAGGATTGTGCAGTTGGATCAGAGGTTACAGTGAGTGTGATGAGGCCAATTCACACATGTGATATCATTGGCCCCAAATCAAAAATGCGCAAGGAAATACAAGGCTTGGAGGGCTTGAGGAAGATATATTCTATGTCTATTCAGTCTATGAGCAATTATTGTTTGATTGCAGAGAGAGCAGGATAGCTTGAGCGCTGGTTCCTTTTGTAACGTGAACACGATTTCCACTTGTATGATAATACAGAGTTGGGGTTTTAGGCTGGTGCTTTCCCTAGTGATATATCTTCTATGTTATGGTTGATTACTTCTCATTCTCAGTGATATTTGTTCTTAGTTGATGTTGTTCGTGTTCGATTAAGCTTCCGCTAAATTGTTTGTAGAAGTAGATCAAGTGTTTTTCTTTAGTACATTGCATTACCAGGTGATCTACAGTGGGAATTTCTACATGGTATCAGAGCAAAGGTGATCAAGGAAGAACAATATACAAGCAGGAGAAGTTCGAAGTTTGGTTTCTAGATATTGAATTGAGTTCTTATCACATCTATTTCACCGATGGCGTTCAGTGGTTTGAGACTCGAATATGCCCTTGATGGCAGTTCGAATTATATAGCCTAGAAGGATCGCATGGAGGCAGTATTAGAAGATAACGGTCTAAAGGACTTCATTGATCAAGAAGTCCAGAAGCTGACTAATGCTACTCAACTGGCGGAATGGAAAAAGTGTGTGGCTAGAGCAAGGAGAATCATCCTGGAGGGAGTTTGAGATCACATTGTCTCGAGCCTCCATGGGAAGGAGACTCTGTTTTCGATGTGGAAAACATTGAAAGATCTTTATCAGAATAGCAACGATTAGAGGAAGCTGGCGCTGAAAGATAAACTTCGAAAGATCAAGTGAAAAAAGGGCGACACAATCTCTACGTTCCTGAACAAGCTCACCACCTGCAGGGATGAGCTTGGAAGCGTAGGGATCGTGACAACTGATGATGACATGGTGAGTCTTGCACTCCTCGGTCTTCCTAAGAGCTGGCATAGCTACCAAGACTCGGTTAATGGAAGAGAGAAACTGCCAGATTGGGAACGACTTTGGTCGGATCTGATGCAAGAGGAGATAAGGCGAAGCACTAGGGATGGATCTTCATCAAAACAAGATGATGAAGAAAATCTAGCTTTAGCGAGTAAAGCTAAGAAAGGGAAAGGGAAGGCGTCCCAATCCAAATCTTCTCATGGTGGGAAGAAGGTTGACAAGTCAAAAGTGCGATGCTTTCACTATCATGAAGTGGGCCATTATGCAATGAATTGTCCACTAAAGAAATCCAAGAAGGGTTCCTCCAAGGGATCTGATGGTGATGCATTAGCCTCATAGTTTGAGCTGGATTTCTCGCTTATCGCATGCATGGTTTCATCCATGGTGGGATGTGTTTGGTACCTGGACAGTGGAGCTTCTTTCCACATGTCGGGTGACAAGAATCTTTTCAGTACATTGGAGGAGAAGGATCTCCAGATGCGGATTGAGATGGGCGATGATGGAAAGTACTGTGTCTCAGGTGAAGGTACAGTTGTGTTTCAGAGGGAGCGTGGTGCTCCTCTCACCCTATCTGTTGTTAAGTATGTACCAGGTTTGAAAAAGAATCTTGTGTCTGTTGTTATGCTAGAAGATAAAGGCTATGATGTAGTCTTTAGTAAAGGAAAAGTTTTCTTGAGGCATATCGACACCGGACAGACCAAGCGAATTGGGATTCGAGTAAAGAATCTCTACAAGCTGGAGGTAGATGACTGTGCTGCACTGAGTTCCAAAGCAGAGGTGGTGCAAAGCCAAGATGTTGGCAAGTTATGGCATAGGAGACTGGGCCACTTGCATCATGGGGCCTTGAAGATCATGCAACAAATTTCTACCAGCTTACCCAAGGGAAAACTGGAGCAAACAGATACATGCAAAGGATGCACCCTGGGTAAGTATGCAAAAGCTTCCTTTCAGGATCGGGATAGTAGAGCTAGAGAAATCCTAGAGCGAGTTCACTCAGATGTATGTGGACCATTCTCTACAGCCTCCACCGCTAAGCAAAGGTACTATGTTATTTTTATTGATGATTTTTCTCGTAGATGTTGGATCTACTTTATGCAAAAGAAGGATCAAACCTTCTTGAGGTTTTGTGAGTTTAAAGCCTTGGTAGAGAAAGAATCTAGAAAGAAAGTAAAATCCTTGCGTAGCGACAATGGTGGAGAGTATGTTTCCTAGCAGTTTAAAGACTTCTGCGTTGCAGAAGGATTTAAACGGGAACTGATGGCACCTCATAACCCACAACAAAATGGGGTGGCCGAAAGGAAGAATAGATCTATTGTGGGAGAAGCTCGAGCGATGTTGCATGACCAAAGCCTACCACTTCATCTGTGGGCTGAGGCATGCAATACAACAATGTACCTTCAGAACAAAAGTCCTCATCGTATTTTGGGGATGAAGACACATATGGAGGCTTTTTCGGGGAAGCGACTAGATGTGAGTCACTTTCGCATCTTTGGATCACCAGTTTTCTGTCATGTGACCAAAGATGCTCGGAAGAAGCTAGACCCAACAACTGAGTTAAGGATACTTGTGGGGTACACAAATACACCCCACAACTATCGTGTGTTTCTGCCTGCCAGTCAAAGGACCGTAGTGAGCAGGGATTTGAAGTTCAATGAGTAGAGAGCCATGCAAGTGTCACTTGAGAGGGAGCTCAAGTTGCATGGTGATGAGGAACGTTTAGTTCCAAAGGAGGCGGAGCCTCCTGATGATGTGGATCAGCCACATGCAGAGGATCCAGTAGTGGAGACCACCACTCCTGGAGAGTCTTCCAGAGACGGGCGGAAACGCTCGCAGGAAGCTAACAGATTGATGCTAGATGTGAGAGAGAATGTGGGGCAACCATCCTCTTAGCGTAGATAGAGGAGATCTCCCGAGAGATACACTGGCTACATGGCCCTGGTTGGGGAGTGTGTAGCAATCAAACCTTCTTCTTTTCAGGAGGCAGTGCAGCAACCAGTCTGGGTTGATGCAATGGTAGAAGAGTACGATTCTATCATACAGAATAGTGTGTGGGATGTTGTCCCTAGACCTGGGGACAAGTCAGTGGTTAGTTCCCGATGGCTTTACAAGGTAAAGCAGGTCGTTGATCGCAGTGTTGAGAAACACAAGGCAAGGTTTGTTTCCCGAGGTTTCTCACAGGTTGAGGGGATCGACTATCATGAGACCTTTGCTCCCGTAGCAAGTTACTCATCTATCCGATCGATGTTAGCTCTATCAGCTCAGATGGGTTGGAAGATCCATCAGATAGATGTGAAGACAACATTCCTCAATGGGAAGATTGAGGAAGAGGTATACATTGAGCAGCTCGAAGGATTTGAGACCTTCGATCGTGAGTCGCATGTTTGCCCGACTCAAGCAAGCACTGTATGGGCTGAAGCAAGCACCCCGTGCTTGGTATACCAGGATCGACAACTATTTCACTAGGTTGGGCTTCACCAAGAGTGAAGCAGATGCAAACCTTTACCACATCATGGTAGAAGGCAAGCCATTGATTATTGTACTTTATGTCGATGATCTGATTTTAACAGGTGATGATCCGCTGATCAAATTTTGCAAGGAGGACCTTGCAAGAGAGTTTGAGATGAAGGACATGGGCCTCATGCACTACTTTCTAGGCATGGAAGTGTGGCAGAAAGATGGGGAAGTATTTGTGTCTCAAGGCAAGTATGCCAATGAGATATTTAGGCGCTTTCACATGCAGAAGTGCAAACCCATGTAGACTCCTCTAGCTGGGAATTGGAGGAAGGAGGATGCTACTTCAGTTGAGGTAGTAGTTGCTACTGTTTATCAGCAGCTGGTGGGTTCACTTATGTATTTGGTGAACACACGACCCGACTTATGCTTTGCGGTGAACCAGTTAAGTCAAGCTATGGTTCATCCTACCAAGCTGTTTTGGAAGGCAACGAAGCATGTGATGAGATATCTTAGAGGCACTACACAATATAGATTATTGTATAGACGGATAGAGGGAGTGAAGCTGCAAGGCTTCACAGATGCGGATTGGGCTGGTAGTCCATCAGACCGGAAGAGCACTTCTAGAGGAATCTTTAACCTTGGTTCAGTTGCAGTTTCTTGGTATAACAGGACACAGAGGTCAGTTGCACTTAGCTCAGCAGAGGCTAAATACATGGCGGCTAGTCAGGCAACATGCGAGGCCATTTGGATGCGGAAGATTCTAGTGGGATTGTTTGGTCAGATGATGGATCCTACAATGATATACTGTGATAATCAGAGTTGCATAAAACTCGTTGAGAATCCAGTGTTTCATGACAGGTCCAAGCATATAGATATCCGTTACCATCATCTGCGGGACTGTGTGGTCAAGAGGATCGTGATGTTGCAGTATGTTTCAACCAAAGAGTAGGATGCATATATTTTGACTAAGGCATTGTCAAAATGCAAGTTCGAGTTCCACAGAGACAGGATCGGGGTTACTGATAATCCCTTTCTTGTTGAGAGAGAGTGTTGAGATTTGCAATAAGAAATGCTAAAAATAGAAAATGCTAAAAATAGCACTGCTATAAATAGCAGTTTAACCATTGTGGATCTTAGCAACAATGGGTGAAAAGTGAAAGTGCTAAAAATAGCTTTTCTAAAAATAGCATTTCAGGATCCCTTCTTATTTTAGTTAGTCCTGGACTAAACATAGGAAGTAAAATTCGAATTTGATGTTAACAACGGTTTCTAAATTGATTAATTAATTAATCTTGAGTTAATTAGTTAAGGAATTATGAACATGAAATCTATGTGAGGACATGCAATAGTTTCTCCTTTGATTAAGGGATTTATCTATCAGTTAAAGAGATAAGAGTGAGTTGTAATTAGTTGGCTCAGTTAACTGAGTTAAGTCCAGTTAGATTAATTTAATAGTTTGTTAAATTAATGAGAATTCAGTTAGTTAATGCTTGCACGCATGTAACTACTGTATTTCAGATAACTAAATATTCACTCATGGATAACTCATGCATGTCAGTTCAGTCAAAGACCCAATTGAGATTAGATGGAGGGACAATGTACTATCAGTTGCAAGAATATTCCATTGTGAATATTCCTTGCATGCATAAGGAATAGTATTCCTTAAGGATTGCACAGTTGGATCAGCGGTTATAGTGAGTGTGATGAGACCAATTCACACATGTGATATCATTGGGCCCCAATCAAAACTGCGCAAGGAAATAGGAGGCTTGGAGGGCTTGAGGAATATATATTCTATGTCTATTCAGTCTGTGAGCAATTATTGTTTGATTGCAGAGAGAGCAGGATAGCTTGAGAGCTGATTCTTTTTGTAACTTGAACAAGATTTCCACTTGTACGATAATACAGAGTTGGGGTTTTAGGCTAATGCTTTCCGCAATGATATATCTTTTGTGTTATGGTTGATTACTTTTCATTCTCAGTTATATTTGTTCTTGGTTGATGTTGCTCATGTTCGATTAAGCTTTTGCTAAATTGTTTGTAGAAGTAGATCAAGTGTTTTGCTTTAGTACATTGCATTACCAGGTGATCTACAGTGGGAATTTCTACATTCCGCAATTATTTGTTCCGCCACCCAACCATTGTTGCCATCTGTCTCTTTCCCACCCTTCGGTCAGTCAAAACTGGTCAAAATCATTCAAAATTAACGAAGGCCCCAATAGGGAGGCACAAAGAAAAAGGATAATCCAGAGGTAAAAGGTGTATACAGAAGTTTTCCATTTGCTAGTGAGAAATATGAACAATTTAATTGGTTCAAGTTACTTGGAGAGGGGAAACTCCAAATAAACTGAAATGTTTTGGATGGTTGATATTACATGATCATGTTTTGACCAGGACAACCTACAGAAGAGGGGATTTATTGGGCCAGGGGTGTGTATCTTTTGTCAGCGAGGACCAGAGACCGCAGAACACTTGTTCCTACATTGTTCCTACTCGAAGGCGGTTTGGGAAGGGGTACTTAACTCTTTCAACATAAAGGTATGTTTTGTGGCTCATTCTATGTTGGGATGAATCAAATTCTAGTATAAAAAGAACAAAACTTTTTGATTCCTGCCTCTATATATTATATGGTCAATATGGAAATCAATAAATTCTGCTATCTTCCAAGAAAATATTATTTGTGTTAGAACTATCATCATAAAATATGTCTCTTTCTTCAATGAAAAGGGACCGATAAAGGAGAAGGTTAAAATAAGACAGGTAAGGTTTAGAGACACCTTGGGAAGGTACCCTGTTGGATTTTTTGACGTAGCTAGCAGGCATCGAAAGTGTGGTTGTGGTGCTTTCTTGGTCATGAAACCTGACACTTTCTATCATTTATGGTGGGAAGGAGGTGAGGGGACCAACAACCAAGTTGAGGTGATAGGGTTATGGGGGATTTTGAAAGCAGCAAAGTGGATAGGGATGGTAAATATTAAGATATATGACGATGCAAAGGGGGTCATCGACTGGGTAAGAGAGCACAACAAATTCAAACCACCTATTTTAACTAATTGGATGGATCAGATTAGAGATTTGATTAAATCATTTCAGAACATTAATTTTGAACACATCTACAGAGAGAAAAATATGATTTCCGACCTCCTATCCAAGAGAGGACTTAAGGTCCTTCTAAGTATGATCCACTACGCCATCTTTGAAAATAACATAAGGATCAAGGTTGATAGTCTCATTTTTAATTAAGGTTTCTTATCGAGGAAAAGACTATAACAATATTATGGATATACAAGGAACATGATTTGAAAATGTTGGAATTAATGGAGAAAGCTAAACTTAGATCACTGTTATGGTGATGATAGGATAGAGACTCTAATTTTAGATCTCATATCCTACTATTTAGGGAGTGGTTGAAACCACCATGATTGTGTGAAAGCCTATATGTACTAAGTTGTTCCCCTGATTGAGATATAGTGTGTATTTTGTGTATAGTGTTTGGGCACTCTCCAGGTATCTCACCTGGGGAGCCAATTAATTAATACAGTCTCAGTTTTTATCATGGTATCACAGCTTCAGGATTGTCAATCCTATAAGCCAAGTGGAGAGCACGATTGAGGCGAAATCGTAGCTTGGATTGGAGGGCTAAACGCGCCGACTGTGTAAACAAGAGGGGCTGCGTAGAGGCCGGATCTGGTGCGGTGAGTGTGGATCTTGAGCTGAAAAAATAGACTGTGTAATTTCCGCCTGCAATTGTCTTGCCCTGACTGTCCACTGCAACTCTGAAGGTTCCTTCCATGGCTTCCCATTGCTGTAAGGCCGATGTGTTGGAAAGAACATAGCCCTTTGGCCATAAAACTGTCGCTGCATTCGCTCCCAGTGGAGGAACAGAGACAAATACTACAGCTGCCACGCCTTTTTCTCTTCAAATTTCACCCTGTATGCATCAGTCGTATTTCTTCCACCACCAGAAACCCTCTTACGACGCGATTTCCCATCAACTGATTTGTGTTGCCTATTATCATAATCATCAAGATCCCTATCCTCATCACTTGCTATCAACAGAAGTCTTTCTCCTACTTCTGGAATGATAGGCATCCCCTATTTCCAGTTGATACTCGCCATCTTCATAGTGTTTTCCCTTGGATCCCCTATTTAAATGGCATGCTCAGAATTCTCGCTTATCCAAGCAAGATGGCTCTGCCCTCTGCACAGTTATGCCAACATTCTCACAGTTGAAGTAATGCTGGAGTTCATCCCTCATATGGAGCTACCACAGCCTATAGATTTCCATATGTAATATCGCATTAATTTGTTTGAATTCCCATTTTTCCTCTCTTGGAAAATTTGTTGAGCTATTTTTAATATCTCGAGAATTGGCTCAACTTTGTCATGATGTTGTTGGTGTCAGCGGAAGTGAGCTGGGTGCACCAGAGTGATTTTATTCGAGGCTTATGGTTGTCGAGTGCCTTTGAAGAGATCAGTCCATAGGAGGAGGAGAGAGCCTATGATTGCAGAGATTTGGCAATGGAGACGTAGAGCCTCTTATAGTGAGAACTGCACACTGGAAGGAAGTGTATTTGTATGTGGTCAACCCTGCGTTGAGCGACATGCATTTTCCTTCATAATCTAGATTCTCATATTTTATCCCTTACTGTTGTTAGCGTCAACGTCATCTAGTGTATTTGCTCTGGAAATTTTATTTTGAGTAACCTAGAAAGTGTAGGTTGTGGAGATCCGAAAAACAATTTGGAAAATTTTCTTCTAAATTATTATATGCCACAGAAAATGCGAATTTTTTTGCTGATTTAAATCCATCTTCAGAAATATGTGCATCAGAATTAGATACTGATAGTGTTTCCAGCTTGCGAGAGGTCATTTTGTTGCTCGTCGCCAGAGCCGAGGGCATTAAGACCTACATGGCATAGAAGCCATAGTCTACAAGGTTCTATAGTTGAAGAGTTGCCAAAGGGAGAAGTTTCCTACCTGCGTGGTAACGGGGTTGTTGGAACTTGAGGACCGTGTGGAGTCGAAAAGAAATCTCGAAGCGAGATAAGCTGGACTTTAAAAACATGTCTATATTTTTAGATATTTTTGATTCTGATGATGATGATTTTCTCATGTTGGCATTTGGAATTAGCATGGGTAGTATGTTCAAGTCAGAAGAAATTTCAGAAAAACAATGTGGTTTTGTTGATGACCACGAGAATCAAGAGGCACAGTGTGCTGTGCAAGATTCACGAGTTGATCTTCAGGAAGGGTGTGAAGAGGAACAAAGTGTTGAAGATCAATTGGACGAGCCACATGAAGTTGATTGCAAAGACGTGGCAGAAGAAGACAAAGCTGGAGAAAATTTAAATTTAAATTGTGATGATCTCATTAATATTTCTGTGTGTGCAGTTGTTACATCAATGAATGATGAAGACATCATAGTTGACTTTCAGATGGTTGACACTAGAAATAGTGAGAGGGAAAATTCTCCTATCCAGCCTGTCATAATCTTGAGAAGGGCGAGAATAAGAATTCACTACCTCATGGCGAGGAAAGCAAAGATGAAGCCTCGACTCAAGATGAACAAGTATGGGCTCTGCTGCAAGAAGACAAAAATGAAAACCTCTGTTACCAAGTTGTTTCATGTTTTAATTGTAAGCCTAGCTGAGACTAGACCAGCAGGCATATGTTATTGTTCAGTACCCTTTCTCCATTAAGCGGGAGTGTTGGAATTAATGGAGAAAGCTAAACTTAGATTACTGTTATGGTGATGATAGGATTGAGACTCTAATCTTAGATCTCAGATCCTACTATCTAGGGAGTGGTTGAAACCACCATGATTGTGTGAAAGCCTATATGTACGAAGTTGTTCTCCTGATTGAGATATAGTGTGTATTTTGTGTGTAGTGCTTGGGCACTCTACAGATATCTCACCTGGAGAGCCAATTAATTAATACATTATCAATTTTTATCAGAAAACACGTCACAGGATGGCACAGAAAGAATATATTTGGAAGAACATTTTTGAATTTTGCAGGAGTTTAATGGCCAGAGAAGCTTTCTTTCTTCTGGGGAAACATTGTTTCTTTTAGTTGCGTTTCTTCTGGGGAAACATTGTTTCTTTTAGTTGCGTTTTTGTATATTTTACGTGATTAATCAGATATGGTTCTTATTTGTAGGAGGTTAATATAATGTTTTAATCTATATTATGGTACTTCCTATTCTGTTAGAGACATCAAAAGTCCGTGTTGGCATGAGACATTTTACATCTGTAATAGAAATGGTATCATAAGCTATATTTCTGTATGGTATATTGAAGGAAATATAATGAGGAATATGTAAACTTTCTCATAATTTATGAATGAGAGCATCGTTGTTTAGCTGGAAAAAAATGTAAGGTTAGTCCTAACTTGAGAGGCCAGAGCTGAAAGATTTATCATATCCCCTGGTTTTGATTCTTGAGTGCCCTTTCCTGCGGAAGCGTGTGAGTGATAATTTTACTCAGTGAATCGCTGCATACAAAACGAAACTGAATTTCCTTGACGCCGATATTTTGGGGTCTGAGCCGAAGGAACTCCTGCATGCCACGGATTCACTCGCGGGATTTTGGAAAGTCGGTGCTCAGACCGCCATCACGCAGCCCGTTACAGGATTTTGATAAGCCGGTGCTCGAACAAGTGAAGAATAAAATAACATGAATTAGGCCGTCTTTCCATTTAATTCACTCACCTGAATTTATGGTTTGGAGGCGCTACACAAATTGAAAGGATGTTGTTGATAAATTCAGGATCCTGCCTCCATTAGAAAAATAAATGCACTTAATGAGGCATTACTGGTGACTCGCCCCAAAGGATTTACAGAGTGCATCACGTCTAACGCGTGGCAAAACATGTAACTTCAAATCTGCTTGTTTAAAATGGAACTTACCAGACGAGAAACACATTTGAAATTCATAGAATTCTGGGAGCTCATTTGAAATTCGTAGAGTTCTGGGAGTTTAATATATGCAGCGCTAGTATGCGAAGGTACGTTCTTCTGAAAAGTGAGGTTTCTGAGTTTTCTTGTTTAACAATTTCCTTCGTCTTGAAAATTGAAAGAGACGTGTCTGCCCACTCGCTTATAGTACTCTACTTAGTCTGTTAGAGGTAAAATCTCCATGTCTCAGCGAGAGCGCCCACGCCCCCGTCACAATTGGGGCAACATAAATCCCCGGATTTCGTCGACCGGGAGCAATTCTGCACCTTCACATCAACACCATATTTCTAGCTTTCGAATTCTATCATCTGCATCAGAAATTGAGAGATGGTTGGAAAATCAGGCTACAATTCCTACAACGCATCTCATTTCTTATCTCAGTTCGCCTGAAGGGCTTCATATTCTGAGACAGATAGCAGATAATCGTTCCCTGTCGTCTGATATCGTCATCAAATTAGCCAAACTTGTAACCCAAGGCGGTATAAGATGTAGCGTAGAAAAGTATGATACCAATAAAATATACGGAGTATTTCTGGGCTCGGCTTTTATCACGCAGATTCAAGCCTATATTGGAGCCATGATCGAGCCTAAGCCCAAGGATTTATGGCCCTTCGTTCATCTTTTCCAAGAATTGCAGAGCCGAACTTCGGATGGATGGAGGTTCCTTCCTGCTGAGATTCTTAGAGAAGCAATCGAGGGACTTACGGAGGACGCAGAGAAGTTTCGGATGTATGAAGAGTTTTCGAAGCTTATCGAATATCGGAATAAAATGAAAAAGCTTCAACTTTCAAAATCTAAATCTGAAGACCATGGTCAGGTAAGAATTTCAATTAGCTTTGCGTTATGATATTGATACCTTTCAAATTGATGCTAAATTAATTTTCATATATAGGTTATGGATAGATTTGAATTAGAATTGCCTTGCTGCTATGGTTAAATTAATTTTCGTATATAGGTTATGGATAGCTTTGAATCAGAATTGCAATGCTGCTATGGTTAAATTAACTTTCATATATAGAATTATGGATAGCTTTGAATTAGAATTGTATTGCTGCCATGGTTATGCACAGGGATGGACAGAAGTGGGGAGTTTGGCAATTATACCAACTGAAGATGAAATATCTTCACATCGTCCTGAACTATTGCTCATAAACCGAGTATGCCAGACATATAACAGTGTTGATGAATACTTGTTAACGCACTTTCAGTTGATCCATGAAGACTGCTTCTCTTCCTTGCGACGTGCAATTCTAGACTTTCGCAAAAATCTTGTCCCAGATGATATAAGAAGATACAAGGAAGTCAAATTTATGTGGAGCCAATGTGGGGATCAAGGTCTGGAGCACTGTGTCCGTTTTAAAACAACAAAAAATAATCCAGTAGATTGGAGCTCATCGAAACAAATGATGTCTGGCTCGCTGCTCTGCATTTCCTCCGATGGATTTCGGAGCCTTTCATGGGGAGTTGTTAAGGAACGAGACAGCAAAAGCCTTGAAAAGGGAATCGTTGTTTTGCGGTTGATTCCCAGTAAGTCGGAGACTTTAGAAAAACACAAATCATATGAAATGATCGAGTCAACTGCAGCCTACTTTGAAACCTATGCCCATGTTTTAAAATGCCTTCAACGGCCAGAAATGAAAGAACTTCCCTTTTCAGAGCACTTTCTATCATTACAAGCCCAAGTCATGGAACCAGGTTATTTGAACAAAAGGCAAATGAAGGATGCATATAATTTAGAATGTGCATTTCCGGAGATCCAACGCTCTTTGGGCAAAAGCACAGTCCATGTCTTGCAACAATGGCCACAGTGGAATTCCTCGTTGGATGAAAGTCAGTTAGAAGCCGTGAAGCAGGGCTTGACAAAGGCACTGGCCATTATTCAGGGCCCTCCTGGGACTGGGAAAACCTACGTCGGCTTAACCATTACCAGAATCCTTCTAGCTAACATCCAGTGTGGTCCTATTCTGGTAATCTGTTATACAAACCATGCACTGGATCAGTTCCTGGAATCAATTTATGCTGTAGAAAACAATATTGTTAGGCTTGGTGGAGGATCTAGAAATGAAATTATGGTGAAGCGTAGCTTGAAAGAGCTGAAACGCGGTGTTAGTGTTTCTGGGCCACTCCGTTCCAGACATGGACAACTAATGGGTATGAAAAGGAATTTGGAAGAACAGATCAAAAGCTGTTCACTCCGTTCGAGAGCGAGGAGAATCTCCAGGAGGATGCTTTTGGGTATAGCTTCAGAACAGCATATTGAATCCCTATATAGCAGGTATTCAATTCATAATCAAACAATAGAAAATGTGTGGTTGCAAGAGATGGAAGATGAACTGGGAGCTGATAAGGAGTGTTGGAAACTTGAAGGGAAACAGAAAGAGCTGTCAAACATGCCTTTAACAACATACAATGCATTTTCTTCTTTAGATGAATCTAACGACATTCCTGCTACTACTGACGAAGATGTACTTGTAATTCCAGCTTATGAATCTTCCTCAGCAGATATATCTTTAGACAAAATCCTTGGTTCCGAGGATGTATGGCTGTTACCCAAAAAATCAAGGATCAGGCTTCATAATTATTGGTTGCAGAAAGCCAGAGAAAATGCCGAGAAGGAACTGTATCGCTTGTCTGAGATATACAAAGATGTCTGTGATGAGCTACTTCAGCTTGATCGTAAGCTCTGCCTCAAAATTTTAAAAGAAGCAAAAGTTGTGGGAATGACAACCACTGGGGCAGCTAAAAATTATGACGTTCTACAGGAATTGAGAGCAGAAATAGTTATCATAGAAGAGGCTGCCGAGGTTTTGGAGGCCCACGTTCTGCCATGCATTGGATCTTTCACCCAACATCTCATTCTTCTTGGGGATCACTTGCAGCTGCGCCCTTCTGTTGCAGAGTATGAGTTAGCAACCAAATACAAACTGGACATCTCCCTGTTTGAGAGATTGATAAGCGGAGGGATCGAGCACGTGACTCTGAGATGCCAAAGAAGAATGAGGCCTTCAATTTCAAGACTAATATCTGACCTCTATCCTTCATTGCAGGATCACTGTAGTGTCACCAAGTATGAAAACATCAGAGGAATCAGAAATGATGTGTTTTTCTTAGATCATAAAGCCATGGAATCCCAGATCAGCCATCAGGACAGCAAGGTCAACATAAGGGAAGCTCGGCTTGTTGTGGAACTTTGTGTTTATCTCCTCAAACAAGGATATCAAGATAGCGATATTACAATTCTGACAATGTATAAGGGCCAGATGAGTGAAATTCAAAGAGACCTAGATGCCCGTCTTAGTTACAGAGATAATAACCAACACGAGAAGGAGAAGATAGATGATGCCACCCCGGCTACCCCAAGAGTTTGTTCGGTGGATAACTATCAGGGAGAGGAATGCAATAAGATGCTGGGAATTGGAGGGTCGAGGGGAAATATTGGGTTTCTCAAGGTATCAAACAGGGTCTGCGTGGCACTGTCGAGGGCCAAGACTGGGCTCTACATCTTTGGTAATGCAGAGCTTCTAGGCTCTAAAAGTACTTTGTGGGAGTCAATAATTCAGAAATTACAGAGCTCCAATTCCATCGGCCCTGCAATAACACTGGCTTGCCAGAATCATCCAGACAGGGAAACAAAAGTCTCTGTAGCCGAGGATTTCAGAGAAGTAGAGGATGGGGGATGCAACAGACCTTGTGAATATCAGTTAAAATGCGGCCATGCTTGCACAAGGAGGTGTCATCCATCGGATCATGACTCCATGATATGCCCCAAGCCTTGTCCACATAAATTCGAGGCTACATGCGGTCATCAATGCACGAAGATATGCCATTACCATACAGATTGTCCTCCTTGCCAGGTCCCTGTCTCGAAGACCATCCCTGGACGTGGTCACGGTATAATTCTTCCTTGCTCCACAGCTGTGGACGATGCCATTTGCAATGAACCATGCCCTACTCAACTTGATTGTGGCCATCCTTGTAAACAAAAATGTGGAAGACCTTGCGGACCATGTAAAGTAAAAGTTGTCAAAGATTTGCCATGCAGACATCAGGCAATGCTGCATTGTTGTGAAGATGTGGCTAGCTGTCTATGCAATAAACCCTGTGGCATGGTCTTGAGCTCAGGATGTGGGCATATCTGTAAAGGAACATGTGGGTCATGCAAGCAAGGCACTGCACACATTTCCTGTAAGGAACGATGTTCTAGGGAGCTTCCATGTGGCCACCAATGCAAGGCTGGTTGTTCCGAGATTTGTCCTCCTTGTCAGCATCATTGTGGAAAACGTTGTCTGCACAGTCACTGTGTTCTTAAGTGTGGAACCTTATGCGTGCCTTGCATGGAGAAATGCGAATGGAAATGCGAGCATCATACTTGTGATCTCCTCTGTCATGAACCATGTACCAGGCCTCGGTGTGATGAACCCTGCCAAGAAACTCTAAGGTGTGGGCATCCTTGTATAGGTCTCTGTGGGGAGCCCTGCCCCAAGATTTGCAGGACTTGCAATCCACAGTATTTGGATGTCATTACACAGATGACTTTAGAAGAGTGTGATCCATCTGACAGGTTTGTGCAGCTTCTGGACTGCCGGCATGTATTTGAAGTAAGTGGGCTCGACACTTGGATGGACATGGACGACGCAGTTGCTGAGCTCGGTGCTGCTGCTGTCAAGCTAAAGCAATGGTAAGCCTGTACTAAATCACGCAATTTCTGTGTTGTATTCTGCAGTCTGAATGAGAATTGCTAAACTCTATTAACATTGTTAAATGCAATGCTATGCTATGCAGTCCTGCATGTCGGTCACCTATTAGAAGAGCACTGCGATATTCAAACATTGTCAGGAGGAAGTTAGAACAGATAGAAGAAGTCAAGAAGCGAGTGATTGGATTCGAAAAAGCGAAGAGAGGAAATGATATGTTAAAGAAAAGGTGCTATAATGAAGCAATGGTGGAGTTCAGTGCAGCTCTCCGCAGCAGTCCAGGGCTTCTGGAAGCCCATCTGGGCCAAGCCTGTGCGCTCTGTGGATTGCAAGACCATGATCAAGCAATACACCATCTCTCTTTTATCATAGAGCGCAGCTCCTACAAGGTGCTCATGCTTGAAAAGCTTACAACGCTGAGACTGAAATATAGTTTCAGCAACAATAATGTTAATTCTAAATTAGCAGATAATGAGTTGGCCATTGATGCACTACTTCAGTGGGCATTAGTTTGTTCCGTTCGAAACGACTTTGCGTCTGGTTTGGGGATTTGCGACATCATTCTGCAGAAAAACCCTGATCATGCAAAAACCGCCGAAATTAGAGCGGGGCTGGAAAATCGAGTGAAACTACAAGTTGTTGAAGTTATTACTAAAGAGGTGGGAGGAAGAGGGCACTGGTATCAATGTCCGAATGGCCATTACTACGTGGTGGGGGAATGCGGAGGACCAACGCAGACATCTCAATGTCCAGATTGCAGGGTCACAGTGGGAGGAGTGTCTCACCGTCCAGCAGAAGGAAATCGCCATGCAGACATTGATGGCAGTTCTCATCCTGCCTGGAGCAACAACACAGGTCTTGGAGCTCTTGCCTGACAGATGATGTTGAAATTATGAGTATGTTTTGGAGTTTTACCGTTGCAACAAGAGGAGAAGGTGTATAAGAACAGTGCAGCATCCATCAAAGTGGAATACTTGTCTAGTTTGAAGAGTCGGATCATTTTTTTTTGAAATTTTTGCCAAAATGCTTTACTATGTTATCAAATATGTGAAAAAATACTCGGGTATCAAATCCGTGTTTTTTATGAATTGGTTTTATGATTTATCGTTTTTGAGTTGATATTATCAAGGAATGTGTGTTTGTGTTAGTATTTTTAAATTTAGTTATAGTGAAAAAAGTAATAGAATATATATTTTCAGTGCCCATTGAATATTTGGAGTAAATTTTTATGCCCCGTTCAAATGTTAAAATTACTATTTTGAAAGGTCAAAATTAAAATTACTATTTTTAAAGGTCAAGATTATCATTTATGGAGGGTGAGAAATTGTTCAAATTCTGCTAGCCTAATGATGATTGGATATGTCAATTAAGTGGTAGTGTAATAATAGTTATCATGAGCACCAAGATTATAGGCTATGGTTTAAATACAAAATGATACCGGATGAAACCACAAAAGTAAATGACATATGAGAGCAACTTTAAGAGATGATAAAAGTAGATCACAGAGAGATGAGAGCAACTTTAAGAGATAATAATACAAAAGTAGATGACAGATGAGAGCAACTTTAGCAGCAGGAGTTTATATGGAAGTTCGTAATATGTTTTTAGCTAAATGTTGTGTTAACAAGTTTATACACGTTGTTGTCAGACTGCACCGTTATGAGTTGTGTAGTCACGTAGCCGAGTCTGATCATAACTTTGCTAACCATGTAGTCATCGAGCTATGTGCGACTCTCATGTCTACCAAGGCTTGAACGGTTTTATCATAAACCATCAAGTCTATGTAGCCCAACACGTCCTCCATAACCTTGTCACGAGCAACCCTGCTCAAACCGAGTCTTGAAATCTTCACGAGCAAATCTTGCTCACCAGCTCTGACCGAGCTCTGATACCACCTTTCACGCCCCCAATCTTTTTTTCTTTTATTGGGCGGGTCCGGCACCACCAACGCTCACCCTTACGTTATGGACTACGCCTTAACCAGCAATATACTTAATTCAACACTCAATTAAGCAACCACATTAATCTTTTATCAACATATACAGCATTATCTTTACTCATAATAAACAGGAAACCGAACCATACAAATAACAATTACACCATACAAATAACAATTACACATGTGTTTTACGGGAGGGGCAACTCCCAAACGAGTTCGCCCGAATCCTTTATATTATGAAATCCATTCAATAATACAATATACAACAATTCGTGTTGCCGGGCAAATCCACGGCCAACACTTAAGATCTTTTACAATATATACAATCAGGCATAAGAAGCCTTTCAACGCACACAATTCTGCACCTTTATTCGTGAACGGGAACCCCTACGGGTCACCAAGACATTCACGAAAACCTGCAGCAATCTGCGCACTTCCAACTCTCGACCGACCACAAAACAGACCTCCACCGAGACCATAAACGAGTCCTCCACCGAGAGTATGAACAGTCCTCAACCGAGACCATAAAACAGCCCTCGGCCTCCAGCGAGAGTATAAACCATCCTCAACCGAGACCAAATATCACATAAGTCAGGCTGAAATATGCGAAGACCTTAACAGACCTCCACCGAGACCATAAACCAGTCCTCCACCGAGAGTATGAACAGTCCTCAACCGAGACCATAAAACAGCCCTCGGCCTCCACCGAGAGTATAAACCATCCTCAACCGAGACCAAACATCACATAAGTCAGGCTGAAATATGCGAAGACCTTTTTGGCTTTATGCGCATAAGGAATGCGCATTTCACAAGCCTTATTCACACTTTTCCCCTTTACCTTATGCGAGGGAATGTTGAGCGAAAGTCCATGATCCAAATGAGCTTATCCTTCACTCATTTATACGTATCTCTCCATGTTTTACAAGGGGGTTGCTTCTCCTTATGGCCGACCACCCTTATTACATCATAAGCCCACGTATTATGTTTAATTACATTATTTTAATCTTATTAATTCCACATATATTCGTATATGTGTCCTCCACTCATATAATATGCTTCGCTCTCATATAAAGGGGTTCTCCACCCACGGTTGCCCCATTATCATACACGTATGCCCCACATATTATATTTTAATAATCCACACATATTAATATATGCATTCAACACCATATAATATGCGCCCTTCTTATGTTTTAATGGCCGTCCATAATCCATATAAGGTCACGTATATCATATGTCGTTCGCTTATATTTACATGCTATTCCATACATGTGTATAAGCTCCATTTTTATGCGCTCCAATATATACGCTTGACACTTGGCCACATTCGGCCTAAGTGTCACCATATATCCTTGTCGCTCTGCAACTCTGTTCGTCGCACCGCCCTGCAGCTTCGTCGCACCATCGGGTGGCCGTGCCCGCTCGTCGGGTGGCTGTACCCGCGCTTGCCTGCAGAACCGCGTCCATAACTGTTGCCTTGCGCCCGCCTCGTCGAACCGCGCCCTCATTTCATCATGCTGTCCACCGCATTCATCGTTCGGCTGTTCGTCCATCGGGCGTGGGTCGCCCATGGGTCGTCCGCCCATCGGGTCGCCCACCAATCCATGCACCGTGCCAACTCGCCGGTCTGCCCATCCGTGGCTCGGGTGACCGCGCCTTAGCTTCGGTCCATCGTCCAAGTGTTTGGAAGTTCGCCCACCGTCGGGTCAAAATGCGCCCTTCGTCGTGCACAGGGCGCTCGCGCCATCGTGCATGCCTGCCCGAGACCCAAGGGCGTCACACTCTCCTCCACCTGAAGACGTTGTCGTCCTCGACAACATCTCATCTCGGTAGCTCTCCACCAAGATCAACATCAACGGGAAGTCATCTCGATCACCATATGTCGTCCTCATGTGAACTGCTGCCATGATACTCCAACAAATGATAACACATCTCTGTACATGTCGGCCTCCATGTCTGAACTAGTTGGGTAGCTAATCCAACCGTCACGTCCAACCATGAGAATGTACATCCTCATGCCACCATCAGTTGTTCCTCAAAGCATCCTGCCACATCCCCGACTCATCAAGAATCTGCTCCCATAATCCATGCTCAAGTCCATGAAAACTCCATCCATCTCATCTGCAACATGTTGTCCACGAAGTGTTGGTGTCAATGTGCTAAGTCTGCCATATTTATCCCAACATCATCATGTGTGAAAAGTAGTTGAGTCTCGGCTCAACACATCATCATCATCATCGTGACCCCATCACCTCAAAGTGTCTCATCGATCCTCCACACCAAGTCACTCTTCCAAGCCATGCCCATACATGTACTTTGGAAGTATGCATCCCATACTGCATCAAAGTCACCTGACCTCAGCTCCTCAATGCATCAGACCTCTAAGTCCACCATATATGATGTCCCAAAAGTCACAATGATCTCATGTCATCATGAACTCCTCCACCAAAGGTCCACCAAGACTATCTCTTGGTCTCGGCCATGAGAAGTCCATCTAAGCATCGTCCAAGTAATCAATCTTCGGTTTAGTGAACTCGGTCACCAACCATATCACCATGTCATCACGAGTCCCTTCTCCATAGCTCCTCCAAAGGTTCGGCCATGAGAAGTCCACCCAAGGGTGTGCCCTTCAATCAGTCCACGAGTCATGCCGGGCACTTAGCCATGTGGCTAAAGCATGACCCAATCAACAACGATCATCAAGTACCACCCTTGTCCCGGGCCCTTGCACCTTCAACCATAAGGTCACAAGTAACCCCAACAAGTCCCGCAACTGCTGACAATCCTTGTTTCTCCATACAAGGTTCCATCATGAACATCCATGGCAAAATCCTCCATAGCATAGGCAAATTGGCTTTGCCTCTCACAACACACGGTCCATCTACCAAATGTTCAAATGAAACATGAGTACCAATACTTACTTCATCGTCATGAGGCTCCTCCTCATTCATCCATGTCGATAAGCTGCACGATCCTGGTTCAACTTGCTCACCTCCAAGTTTGGCCTCCATCGAGTCCTCATCATCATGCGGTCCCTCCATGTGAGTGACCTTGTCCATACATGTTGACAAACTGCACGATCCTGGGTCGACCTGATCATCCTCAAGTTCTTCCTTCATCGTAGTCAAGCTTGCAACATCTTCATCACGAAGGGGGTCAACAATAATCTTGTTGTCCTCCAAGAAGTCTCGTCCAAGTATCATGTCGAAGCCCTCCAACTTCATCACTATGAAGTCTAACCGGCCTCTCCATTCTTCTATCTGTATAGGTACATCGGGTACCAAACCGACCACCTTAGCGCTAGAGTCCACTGCCTCCATAATAGATGTCAGCCCCGTCTCTTTCGCTAACCATGTAGTCATAAAGCTATGTGCGACATTCATGTCTACCAAGGCTTGAACGGTTTTATCATAAACCATCAAGTCTATGTAGCCCAACACGCCCTCCATAACCTTGTCACGAGCAACCCTGCTCAAACCGAGTCTTGAAATCTTCACGAGCAAATCTTGCTCACCAGCTCTGACCGAGCTCTGATACCACCTGTCACGCCCCCAATCTTTTTTTCTTTTATTGGGCGGGTGCGGCACCACCAACGCTCACCCTTTTAACGGATTTACGTTATGGACTACGCCTTAACCAGCAATATACTTAATTCAACACTTTAATTAAGCAACCGCATTAATCTTTTATCAACATATACATCATTATCATTGCTCATAATAAACATGAAACCGAACCATATAAATAACAATTACACATATGTTTCACGGGAGGGGCAACTCCCAAACGAGTTCGCCCGAATCCTTATATTATGAAAACCATTCAATAATACAATATACAACAATACGTGTTGCCGGGCAAGATCCACGGCCAACACTTAAGATCTTTTACAATATATACAATCAGGCATAAGAAGCCTTTCAACGCACACAATTCTGCACCTTTATTCGTGAACGGACACCCCTACGGGTCACCAAGACATTCACGAAAACCTGCAGCAATCTGCGCACTTCCAACTCTCGACCGACCACAAAACAGACCTCCACGGAGACCATAAACCAGTGCTCCACCGAGAGTATGAACAGTCCTCAACCGAGACCATAAAACAACCCTCCACCGAGAGTATAAACCATCCTCAACCGAGACCAAATATCACATAAGTCAAGCTGAAATATGCGAAGACCTTTTTGGCTTATGCGCATAAGGAATGCGCATTTCACAAGCCTTATTCGCACTTTTCCCTTTACCTTATGCGAGGGAATGTTGAGCGAATGTCCATGATGCAAATGAGCTTATCCTTCACTCATTTATACGTATCTCTCCATGTTTTACAAGGGGGTTGCTTCTTCTTATGGCCGACCACCCTTATTACATCATAAGCCCACGTATTATGTTTAATTACATTATTTTAATCTTATTAATTCCACATATATTCGTATATGTGTCCTCCACTCATATAATATGCTTCGCTCTCATATAAAAGGGGTTCTCCACCCATGGTTGCCCCATTAACCTACACGTATGCCCCACATATTATATTTTAATGATCCATACATATTAATACATGGGTTCAACACCATATGATATGCGCCCTTCTTATGTTTTAATGGCCATCCATAATCCATATAAGGTCACGTATATCATATGTCGTTCGCTTATATTTACATGCTATTCCATACATGTGTATAAGCTCCATTTTTATGCGCTCCAATATATATGCTTGACACTTGGCCACATCCGGCCTAAGTGTCACCATATATCCTTGTCGCTCTGCAACTCTGTTCGTCGCACCGCCCTGTAGCTTCGTCGCACCATCGGGTGGCCGTGCCCGCTCGTCGGGTGGCTGTACCTGCGCTTGCCTGCAGAACCGCGTCCATAACTGTTGCCTTGCGCCCGCCTCGTCGAACCGCGCCCTCATTTCGTCATGCTGTCCACCGCATTCGTCGTTCGGCCGTTCGTCCATCGGGCGTGGGTCGCCCATGGGTCGTCCGCCCATTGGTCGCCCACCAATCCATGTACCGTGCCAACTTGCCAGTCTACCCATCCATGGCTCAGGTGACCGCGCCTTAGCTTTGGTCCATCGTCCAAGTGTTTGGAAGTTCGCCCACCGTCGGGTCAAAATGCGCCCTTCGTCGTGCACGGGGCGCTCGCGCCATCGTGCACGCCTGCCCGAGACCCGAGGGCGTCACACTTCGGGTCTCATCATTACTCAACTTAATCCAAGTCCCGACCTTTGGCAAAACACCCCTAGTCCAAAGATGCATCAAATTACTTATTATAAGAGTACACCAGGTTAATCATGACTAAGGCAGCCATATCCCATTATACTGAAGCAAATACGAGATATGATGGGTCTTTCCATGGATGAGCCAGAAGTTTAGACGAGCTTTTAAGAAAATAAGCGAGCAAATCAAACTAGTTATAACAACCTATACAACAAGCATGGCATGCACAAAGGCAACAAGGGTTCCCATTATCCCAGCAATCACTACAAGGTGCATCAGAACATATGCACAAATTATGACATATATAATCATTAGGAAAGAGAAGAAGGGAGAGTGCACATTACATATTCTTTCCGCTGTTAATGCAAGTGAAAAGGTCTCGGAGGGGCTTGCGCTTCCTAGTGCAAGGAATTGCATTGAATCATATATAATGAATATAATCAATATGAAGGCGGATGTTTCTTACCATACTTCTATTTCTTCCCCTCAAAGGCTCTCAATAGGCCTACCTTCTTTCAGGTAAGTGAATTCTATTTCTTCCCCTCAAAGCCTGAGCAGAGCTCAGGACCAGTCCTTTTGCCAACCTAGATAGGTCCTTTCCCTTATCCTGCTATTTTTATACTAGCTGGTTTCTTCTCCTTAGTTAACGAAGTGGGAGTTCAAATACTTTCTCGATCGTATCGTCAGGTTGTGCATTATATGATAAAGAGAATTCATGTTGACCCGGTTATGCAAATAAAGTCTTTCCCATTTTCAACGCAGCAAAAGAGTTTGGAGAAATTGATTCATTCCGGTGTTACCAGTTCGACTCTGAGTCGTATCTAGCTGGTCGTCTCTATGGGTGGTGTTAACCTTTCCCAACTACAGACACCTTAATCGATCGTTGGAAGAGAACGTGCGTGGGGCCAAGGAGTTGAATGGAGATGCAAAGCCACGCCCAATAAATATATCCTGGCAAGCGATCTTGGGAGGTGAATCATGGAAGTAGTTGCCCCTCCTTGACTTTGACTGGACTGAACCGAGCCTTGGACGATTGACCCGATTAGTGCATAATTCATGAACATAACTCCATACTACTGGGTACGCACGCATACTTTGCGGTGGTAGAGCTGTCGAAGGAAGTATTGATTGGTGGACGGATATATTGCTTAAACCACTGCTGAACCACCTGCTGAACCACCTGCCAAACCACCTGCAGGACCAACCTTAGACAAGGAGTCACAGAGGTAGCTAGACAAAGTCCATTACCAGATCCTCCAGCATCATAAGCAGTATATGCAGCACCAACACCAGTAGTATACCCAGCCAGCAGTTTCTTATTCTGATTTTGATTTTGACTTTTCTTATGATCTTGATCTTTGTTCTTCAGTTTCTTACTTTGATCCAGTTGATGAGGTTGACCCAGTCGCTTGGAAGTTCGTAATATGTTTTAACATGATAGCACAAAACTATAAGAGAAGATACCGCAAAAGTAGATATCACAGATGAGAGCAACTCGAAGTTCGTAATATGTTTTAACATGATAGCACGTAATATGTTTTAACATGATATTACAAAACTATAAGAGAAGAAACCACAAAAGTAGATATCACAGATGATAGCACGTAATATGTTTTAACATGATATTACAAAACTATAAGAGAAGATACCACAAAAGTAGATATCACAGATGAGAGCAACTCTAGTGGCAGGAAATTCTTAAGTTGGTGCTATGTTTAACATTATTAATAGTTATATATGGAAGTTGGTGATATGTTTACTATTATTAATAGTGGGTTTAACTAGTGGGTTGGTTTAACATTACTAATAGTGGATGGTGAATGTGTCAGTAGATTGTTAACCATTCTTGAGATAAGAGGAGATTATTATCGATTAATTATAAATAAATTAAAAATAGATTATTATTTTGGTGAATGTGTAGTAGATTGTTAACTATTTTTGAGATAAGAGATTATTATTGGTTAATTATAAATAAACTGAAAATAGATTAAAAATAATATTCTAAATGTTATATATTTATTTGAGATAAGAGATTATTATTGGTTAATTATAAATAAATTGAAAATAGATTAAAAATAATAGTGTAAATGTTATATATTTATTTGAGATCATTTTGTATTGTGATGAGAAGGTGTATTTTGGGCGGGGAAAGTTTTTAAGACAATTATGACATTGTTAATATAGAAATCATAATTTTTTTTTTTTTTTTGTAAAACTCTAAAAAGTGGAGAATCTTGAAGAGATATAGGTGGATGAGACTTTCCAAAGATTGATATCACCACTTTCCATTTTTCTTGACCATAAATAAACTAAAAAATATATATATGTAAATGTGGTATATGGGTTCAAGATTTCTGTTTTGTGTTGTCACTTTTCTCAATTATAAAAAAATAAAAAGAAAAAATACATACAAAATATAAAAATGTGGCATGGTATATTGGTTTAAGTTTTTTGTTTTTTTGTTATTATGGGATGGTGTTCTTTAAGTCAGGAGAGGTTTATTTTATTTTATTTTATTTTGACCTAATCAAAATGTTAAAAAATACATCTCTACCATACTTAACTAGATGGTACTTTTGATACATCTGTACCATACTTGACTAGATAGTATTTTTAGTAAAAAATTCGTAAAAATCAACTAAATTATAACTTCTTTATTATTATTATTAAAAGCGTTGATATATAAGTTAAACATATATACTTAAAGAAAAACATTTAACAATATTCTTAATTATAGAAATTCATTGCACTTCATTTTGGATATTTTTAATTTGTAAATAAATTTTGGTAAAATACTACGGCATATCAATACTACATGCCCAAAAAACATAATTCATTTCACATTACATTTTTAATTAATTGATTTAATTAAAAGGAAAAAGAGATATAACTACTTTAGAGCTTATACAACACTGAAATTATATATTAAATTTCCTTATCAACTAATATTACACTGAAATGATATATTGAATTGCTTTATCAACCATAGCAATAAGCTTTCTATGATTCAAAATATTTTACTTATAGACTCCACAAAGATAAAATTAGCACAACCACATTTACTAATGTGGTTGATATAGGCCTATAGGTATCTATCAACCACATTAATAATTATTAGATATATATTGTAAAAATTGCTATTAAATATTAACCATATATAATTTTATTATAAAATAATATATTAATATGATAATTTTTATATTTCTAACTATAACATAATATATTAATATTAATATTGCTTGATAATCTTAACATTACTATTAATACTTAAACAAATATATTAATATAAATATTTCGTGATTAATAAGCTCAAGGAATTATTAATTCTATAAACTCTAGAGATTAATGTTATAAACTCTTGGGTTTAACATTATAAACCGAAGTGATCAATAAATCCAACGGATTATTAATATTATGTGCTCAAAGGATTAATAAAGTCAAGGGACCAATATTATAAACCCAAGGGATTAATATTATAAAACCAAGTAATTATTAATATTATAAACCCAAGGGATAAATGTTATAAATCCAAGGAATTAATATTATAAATTCTAGGGATTAATATTATAAACCTAAGGGATTAATAAACCCAACCGTTTATTAATATTGTAAATCCAATGAGTTAATATTATAAATCATAAGATTAATATATTAAACCAAAGATTTTTAATATAAACCCTAATACATTATTATACATATTAGGGATTAATATTATAAACCTAAGGGATTATTGATATTATAAACCAAAGGGATTAATAAGCCCAAGGGACTAATAGTATTATAAACTCAAGGGATTAGTAAACCCAAAGGATTAAAATTATAAATTTAAGGGAATAATAATAAACTCTAGGATTTATATTATAAACCCAAGGATTAATATTATAAACCCAAGGGATTAAACACCCTATGATTAATATTATGAACCTTATGATTATAAACCTTAAGATTATAAACCCAAGAGATTAATATATAAACATTATGATTATAAACCCTAGGGATTAATAAACCCAATGGATCATTATAATAAATCCAATAGATAAATATTATAAACCCAAAGGGTTATAAACTCAAGGGATTAATATTAAACACTAGGATCAATATTATAAACTCTGTGATTAATATTAAACCCTATAAATATGAACTCTTAAGATTAATATTATAAACCCGGTAGATTATAAACCTAAGAGATTTGTATTCAACCCTAGGATTAATATTATAATCCAAAAGGATTATAAACCCTAGAATTAATATTAAACCTTAAGATTAGCATTTTAAACCCTATGTTTAATATATCAAACCAAAGATTATTAATGTAAACCCTATGATTATATATATATATATATATATATATATATATATATATATATATATATTAAGGATTAATATTATAAATCAAAGATATTGATAAACCCAAGGGATTAATATTATAAACCCAAGAGACTAATAATATTATAACTCAAGGGATTAATAAAGCCAAGTGCAAGAGAATAATAATATTATAAACTTAAGGAATTAATAAACCCAGGGGATTAAAATTATAAATATAAGACAATAATATTAAACCCTAGGATTTATATCATAAACTCAAGGGATTATAAACCGTAGGATTAATATTATAAACGCGAGGGATAAAAAACCTATGATTAATATTATGAAGCCTATGATTATAAACTTAAGGGATTAATATATAAATGTTATGATTATAAACATTAATCTTATAAACCCTAGGGATTAATAAACCCAAGGGATTAATATTATAAATCCAATGGATAAATATTATAAACCCAAGGGGTTATAAACTCAATGGATTAATATTAAACACTAGGATCAATATTATAAAACCTCGGATTAATATTAAAACCTAGAAATATGAACCCTATGATTAATATTATAAACCCAATAGATTATAAACCTAAGGGATTAACATTCAACCCGAGGATTAATATTATAAGCCAAAAGGATTATAAACCCTAGAATTAATATTAAACCCTAGGATTAGTATTTTAAACCCTATGATTAATATATCAAACCAAAGATTATTAATGTAAATCCTATGATTATAAACTCTAATATATTATTATACATATTATGGATTAATATAATAAACCAAAGGGATTGATAAACCTAATGGATTATTGATATTATAAACCCAAGGGACAAATAATATTATAAACCCAAGGGCTTAATTTTATAAACCCAAAGTAAAATAAACCCAAGGGATTAATTTTATAAACCCAAGGGAATAATATTAAACCCTATGATTTATATTATCAACCAAAGAGATTAATATATAAACTGTATGATTATAAACTTTAAGATTATAAACTCAAGGGATTAATATTATAAACCCAAGAGATCAATACTATAAACGTAAAAGATTAATAAACCTAAGGAATGAATATTATAAACCAAATGGATAAATATTATAAACCTAAGAAATCAATAAACCGAAGTATTTATTAATATTATAAACTCTACGAATATTTAAGTCTTAAGATTATAAACCATAAACCCAATATTATAGACCAAAATAAACCCTAAACTCTAAATAAAATATCATAAACATGAATATTAAAACATAGTTTATTCTAATGTATTATTGTGACAATAATTGTTACATTGCTTATTGTATTGCGACGATGCTTGTGAGACTGCCATGTTGAATAAACCCTAATATATTATTATACATACTAGGGATTAATATTATAAACCCAAGGGATAATTGATATTATAAACCAAAAGGATTAATAAATCCAAGGGACTAATAATATTATAAATTCAAGGGATTAATAAACCTAGTGGATTAAAATTATAAATTTAAGAGAATAATATTAAACCGTAGGATTGATATCACAAACTCAAAAGATTATAAATCCTAGGATTAATTTTATAAACCCAAGGGATTAATATATAGACCCTACGATTATAAACATTAAGATTATAAACCCTAGGGATTAATAAATCTAAGGGATCAATATTATAAATTCAATGGATAAATATTATAAATCCAAGGGACTATAAACTCAAAGAATTAATATTAAACACTAGGATCAATATTATAAACCTCATATTAAACCCCAAAAATATGAACCCTAAGATTAATATTATAAACCAAATTTCTTATAAACCTAAAAAATTAGTATTCAACCTTAGGATTAATATTATAAGCCAAAAAAGTTATAAGCCCTAAAATTAATATTAAACCCTAAAATTATATCAAACCAAAACTTATAGAAAAACATTTAACAATATTCTTAATTATAGAAATTCACTATTCACCATAAATATTTTTAATTTGTAAATAAACATGCCCAAAAAATCATAATTAATTTAACATTACGTTTTTTAATTAAAACAAAAAAATATAACTACACTAAAACTAAAACTTATACTATATTAAAATTATATATTAAATTCCTTATCAATTAATATTACACTGAAATTATATATTAAATTGCCTTATCAACCAATCCAATCCAGTAACGGCTGCGCAATGGTTGTTTGAGCACCGCCTTTCTGTGGTATGCAGGAGTTTTTTCACCTCAGGCCTCATGTATTGACCCCAAAATACATGGGGCCGCGAGCAAGGAAGTTTCAACTTCGTTTTATATGCAGCCACTCACCAAGTAACAAGAATCAAACCAGGGGATATGATATATCTTTCAGCGGCCGCCTCTCAAGCTAGAAATCATATCCTTATTGATGCATTTTTATGGGTGGTTCAGATTTATACGATGTTGTGCAAATTTGAGGTTGAGGATAATCCTTTAATTTATTTATCGTCGTGTGAGAGGTTGTATGGATTCACTTAAAGTATGGATTCACTTAAAGTGGTATTGATCGAAATGAACACCATGTGAATAGTACATACTAGCGTAATTTAAAAAAAAAATAAAAAGTTTAATATACATTATATGTGTTATGAGTATACATTATATGTGCTATGTGGAGAGAATTTAGTTGATGATTAAATGAAAAAAATGACGGGGTATTATAAATTTAACTAATAGTTTAAGCACATTATATTTTCTCTAAAAAAATAATAGAAATTCTAACTTGATTTTGAAAAAAATGTTGTGGAATTTTTTCAAAATTTGGGTTAAAGTTACTAATTTTTTGGGTACCCGAGTGTTTTTTATGATATTGAATCTGTTTTTGTCATAAAAAAAGTTATTTTAGTGCGATTTTTTGGAAGCTTTTCCCGTCTAGTTTCTCTAAAATCCAACAAGAATTTATTGAAATCACAAGCTTGGTTAACCCCTGCACATTCGAAGTTCTCTAGGGGTTTTCCAGGGTGCTGAATCCATATATGCAGCCAAAAAACTAGTTTAGATAACACAAATCAAGGTTTCACCTCAAAATTTTCTTCGGATTCCGACACCAAAAAGTCCAAAAAGTCGCACTAAAGACAACTCCTTTAATTATTCCCACAATCCGATTTATTGAAGAATTTATCACTATATTCCAACCATAAATTTGAGATATGGGTGAAATTGTGGCTTCATTAGACAATGTCTAAATTTAGTGTTATAATTAAATGAAAAAATGTGAGTTGCTAATAATAGATGATGAAAATAAAAATAAAAGGGTAACTTATTAGATTAATTATAATTTTAAAATATTAATAATGATAATTTAGGATTGTAGGTGATTAGGATAGTTAAAAGGTTTTTTTATTAGGTTTTACTAGTTAATTAAAAATGAAAACAAACTGAGGGTTAATTAATTGACAATTTTTTTAGTAAGTTAGAAAGAGAAGAAGGATTATACAATTCTTGAATATATCACCTCATGAGTTATGACATTTCTTGAATATTGATTCTCATGTCCTAGGTGATTAGGATACTTAAAAAGTTTTAAATTAGATTTTATTAGCAAATGAACAAATGAAAACAAACCATTAAACTTGGGTTAATTATTTGATAATTCTTTTAGTGAGTTAGAAATCTTAATGTTGGAAATAGAAAGAAGAAGGATTATAACTCACCTAGACTTCAAAGCCATAGATAATGAAGTTCTATAGGTTGAAGTGGTGAGTTGTGGCAATTCTCCAATATTGATCCTCATCCTAGTATGACCGACACATTCAACTCCAAATTCTTTCCAGAGAGGGCTTGCCATGACATGCATTATAAATATATATATAATGTACTTCAAGGAAGATTTTAACATAGCCAAGGCAATGAAGTTATCATCCCCTTGAAGGGAAACACATATATTACTTATAGTTATATTACATATATTAGTTATGCCAATGAAAATGCCTTATGATGAGTCAATTGACCCTAAGCGATTTGAACCATGTTGACAAAAGGAGTCCTTATAAAGGTCCTAGAGATAACATGTGTAAGCAACCCTACGGGCTTGAGGAAGGAGATCAACAAATAACACAACTATGTACCTAAAAAATAGGGTTTCTCTAATAATAGATTTTTTAATCTTATATCAGTGGAAGAGTCTTTACAAAAACAAATATAGGGGTAAATAGACAAAGAAGCAACCTTGAGGCATTCTATTTTCCATATTTCAAGACGTGAGCATTTTATATTATTTTTTGTTGTTGGTGTAAGAGCCTTGGTTAAAAATCCATATAAAAAAATATAAGAGCACGGTTGATGGGACATGTATTCCAAGCTTAATGGTGGGCAAAACATCCTAGTGGGTGTTCATTCGGTTTATTATGGCTAAGGAAATTGGCAAAGGCAATGGCAGAGGCTTTGGAAAGGGAAAGAGACAGTATTTGACATTTATTTATGAAAATAATGGGAATTAGGAGAAAAGGAAGGTGAAAGGTCAAAAGTTGTATATGAGGAGGAAAATGAAGGAAAATAATGGAAAATGAATAAAATAGAGGTCTCATTGATAAAAATTCTTTTGAGAATCAGTGGGTATGCTTGGTCAGTGTAAGCTTGGCCAGTTTAGTTTTGGAGCTCTCTCTCTCTATTCTCTCTCTCCCTCATACTCTTGGGCACTTAAAGTCCTTTTGGAGCACACTTAGAGTTTTGGAGAAAGAAGGCAAAGGAAGAGTAGGAAAGTGCAAGAGGACATCGAGACCAAAAACTACAATGGGTTTTGCTTGTAGGTATTGAATTGCATATATGTTTTCCTCACTATTTTCGGCATGCATGGCACATGCATGTGGTTTCTGGGTTATGATATGCCATTGGTATGGAGGATTGCCTAGATTGACAATGGATTCGTCTAGCCTTGCTATTTCCTGGATAGTCATGGTGTTGTGGGTTTATTCCTTTGTGTTTCTGGTTGGTTCTCATGTTTCCTTTAGCTTGGATTGAGTTATTAGTTCCTGGAGCCTTGGTTGGAGAAATGATTTGGAAGCCCTGTAATGGCTTGGGTTGAGCTATTAGTCCTGGAGCCTTGGTTGAACAAATGCTCTAGAAGCCCTATAACAACTTAGGTTGATTTATTAGTCCTGGAGCCTTGGTTGGACAAATGCTCTAGAGCCCTTGGTGGGTTGAGTTACTAGTCTAGGAGCCTTGTTTGGAAAAACGCTTTGGAGCCTGGCAGCAATTGTGGGTTGAGTTACTAGTCTTGGAGCCTTGGTTGGAAAAACGCTCTGGACCTCGGCAACAACTGTGGGTTGAGTTACTAGTCCTAGAAGCCTTGGTTTGAACAAACACTCTGGAGCCCTGGAAGACTTGCGTAGAGACCAATCTGATGATGATTTTCTGATGTTTGACCGTGAGGTGGAATCACTGTTTGATGGGTTAAGGTGTTTGGCCTTTCGAATCCCTGGATGGTTTTGGATTGATGTGTTTTATGAGATCCCACATTCATGCTTGGAATATGGCACAGGGGTGAATGACTGAAGAGAGATTTGGATGAACCATTCTATGGTCGGGTGGAACGTGGTAGTCCCATACCGGGTTGGATTTTGCATCATTAATATCATGTTATTTCTCCTTGTTATCTCATGAGTATTATACTGGTTTATATGTGGGTTATATGGCTGTTGTTTCCTTGGTATTTCTGTTTTTATTATGTTGGTTATGATATGTATTATGACAGTGGCTATGTATGACTCCCATCATGTCTTTACTTGTATATGAATGAGCAATTTATCTATGGCCTAATGGATGAAAATGCAACTAAAGTGACAAGGAAACAATGCCTCATAGCAAATCTCAGATAAGTATGAGGTCCCTATGCTTAGATCTATTATTTACACCTGTAGATTACATATTTGTGATATGTTTGATGAAATGCCTGTCATGGATAATAGGGGTCCATTCAAGGTCTTATTCAAGTAATTGAATTTGTACTTTCATTTCCTTGTTATCTTACTGTTTTTAAGGTGACATTCTATTCTGGGCAGTGACCTAGGCTCTGGGCCTGAAAAAGTGGCTCAAATCCCAGGGTCGCTAGCACAACATTGAGAAAAATAGTCCTTGGGAACTGACATGCGTTATCATAAGAGCGTCCATAGTCTCCTGGACTTTGGTGGGCCTATAGCATGGGAGCGTCCAGGGGTCAAGTGCTCCTAAATGTCAATGGGACCCAGGTGCTGGTTAACAGAAACATTGGGTTGGTTCCTGAGGGTACTAATGCTGATGTTGAATGTCTGTATGGTGTGTTTTTATTGGTTCCACTTCCTTAATGTAACTTAGGAGGTCGAATCATATCCTAGTGACCTCTCATTGCATGTTTACCCCGACTAGACAGTTGCTTGGATAGATGTGGGAGGAGGGTGTTACAGAGTGGTATCAGAGTGTGGTTCAACCCTCAGATTGGATGGGCTGTGTGTTGGTCATGCATTCATGTCAGTTTCATATGTGTTCCTTATGCTTGTAGTCCATGTGCATGTTGCATTTGCATGGTGTTGATCACAGTTGTAGTGAGGTCACCATATAGAAGTTGACGATGTTGTTGTTGGGATGTGTTAGTCATGAATGCATGTTAGTTGTATATGCATTTGTTACACATGTCAATGTCTATATGTTGTTATGCATGAATTTTCATTATGAAGGTTGTTGTGCATGAGGTCATTGTATGCAATTAGGTCATCATGATGCTATTGGTATGTTAGGATGCTAATGAGTTCGTTGAGATAAAGCAGGAGATGTAGACCATCAAACTGAAGTTGCAGCATTGGACCTCGAGGAAAGTGCATGTTGTCATACAAGTTTGTATGTTGGGTATGCAGGTATGTAGGTTAAGATTTGTTATATGCATTATGGTTATGTGTATTCCTTTCATTCTATTGATGATATGGTTACATACATGATAGATGCTAGTTGATTAGTGTAGTCGTATACACATGTGTCAGATCGTCATGAATGATAGTAACGTGTGGTTGTATGCATTTATATTGTTGTTTTATGTTAGATAGCTTGATGGTTAAGTTATATGTTGTTGATGAGCATGATATATAACTTGATTTTGTTATATTCTAGTAACTTGATGATTAGGGTTATTACATTAAGATATTGATGTTATATGTATCACGTTAAATTGGATTGGTCGATGTAGATGGTTAGCGTTATCACATTCAGGTATGAGATAATATGATGTGATATTATGTCGTACTAATCTAGACTTATTGTACAGATGTGATTATTATGTATGAATGGAAATTGTTTATGAGCTTATGATGTGAACATGTTAGTTAGTTATTGTTATGGATATCATGATCTTATTTGTTCTTGAGCTGATGTGTTGTAAATTTATATCGTGCTAACTAGATTGATTGTGCAGAAAAGATAGCCTCCCTTGAGATACATTAAGGTATGAGTTTTCCTATGTCGTATATTTGGTGCTTGACTATTTGATTATGATGTCTAGTTGATTAATCGAACATGGTATGTTTGCAAGTTGGTTGGATATTTGATGAATCACATAATATGAATATGTATTCAAATGATCTTATTTTAAGATGATTGTACTAACACATATGTGTTGAGAAACTGATATGTACTTGAGTGTAAGTAGGGTATAATTGTAGCATTATGTCTAATGACTATGAGTTGACTATGGATTGTGACATGATTTTTAGTCTTTGTAAAGGTTGATTTCAAATTAGTAGATATGTTTCCTTGATCCTTGGAACATGTGATCGACATGTGTGAACATTTGCAGGAAACATGCTTGGTATTAGCATGACAAAGTAATAGTTGACCTGTTCATATAACTATCCATTGGGTGATGTGACAGTATGTAGTAAGACTTAATTGCAACAAGGTAAAAGGGTAAAAGAAAGGAATTGGGAAATATTTCATTTGGCTATGATTGGAAACCCTAATTCCAAATGAATGAGTGCTTTGTATACATGAAGTCTTTTTAACCTTGATTTGTCTAAAATTATGTGGATATGTGCTATATTCATGGACAGGTATTTAATAGGTATAGTGGCTGGTGTCTAGTTATGGCTAGATTATATGTCAAGAGAATTGGAGTCCCTTGAGAGACGACGTGGATGTGTTTGGTTACAAGGCAGCATGCTTGACACAAAAAGATAAGGTAATTGGTGTATTTTTATGCTTATTTAAGCAGTGTCATTTATGTTTTTATGGCAGTATGTTGTAGGTGATTGCATGGCAAGACACTGCCATGAAATTCTGAAGAAGGCTCAAGTTGAGATTTCCATTGGAAGCACTAGGAACCATGGGGATGGAGTCATGGTGTATGTTGTTAGTCCTGTGATTTTGGTTTGCGGTGTTGTGTTGTTATTGGTTTTCATGGTCTTATTATTATTTGTTTCTTGTGCTTTCATTTTATGTTTTAAGTCTTACTAGGAATTGGTTGGGAAAGAGGAGAGTTAATGGAGCTTAGGGAGAGTTGAATGAAACCCAACAGGTGATGAAAGACTTAGATGAAGATTGTGCATGTATAAGGGTAGCTGAAGGCAAGAGTATAACAACTAGTTGGATTGAGCGAGCTTAGGGAGAGTTCAATGAAACCCAACAGGTGATGAAAGACTCAGATGACGATTGTGCATGTATAAGGGCAGCTGAAGGCAAGAGTATGACAACTAGTTGGATTGGTTGGGTCCATTGGTGTAAGTGGACGATGGAGGGACAATCATGAGAAAGGTAATCAAGAAAGGTAAAGTAAATATATTTGAGGTGTCAGATACCTTAACTATGTTGGGAACTGTTGCTCTCAATGTTGTACATGTGTTGCACGGATAAAGGGAGTTCTCTTAACTTTGACCTTATGATATCTGGTAACTATATTGTGATGACGATTATGTTGATGTCTATATATGTATACATGTATGTATGTATGTTGTTTTCTGACAGAATCATGATTGTTTTATGCTAATGTTTATGTATATGTATCTATGTATCTATGTCACTGTCAATAGGGTTTTCAAAGATCATTCTTGTGGAGGAATGATTTATTATGTAGGTGAATGGCATGACGAGGTTCCTGGTCTTATGGGGAATCAAGTGGGAAGAGTAGTCATGAAAAATAAGAGGTCAATATCATGTGGATATGAATTGATATTATATTCTTGTATTATGCATATGTTTATGTTATGATAGGTATCTTTGAGGGATACATCAGCGAAATGAAAGCAGTTGGTCTGGGACATGTTGGGACAAGCATGGATAAGACACTAGAAGCAAGGTTTCTTGCTAGAGACAGTGTGGTTTTGGATGTGTGGTACTACCGTAGTGCATATGTTGTATATGTTTTACATGTTTCATCTATCATGTTGTGTGTATGCAGTGTTGTGTATATATAATGTGTGTACATGTTGTTTATGCAATGTTACGTACATGGTGGTACATATAGTGTTGTGTGAATATCGCATATGTAGTTTTGGGTATAGATGGTGCTATGTACATGTTGGATATGCGGTGTTGTGTACATATTGTACTGTGCGCATGATGGATATGCAGTGTTGTGTGCATATGGCGCTATGCGCATGTTGGATATGCAATGTTGTGTACATAGGGTGCTATGTACACATTGTATATATAATTCTATTACATATGGTGTTGTGTGCATGTTGTACATATGGTGCTATGTACATATGGTGTTGCGTGCAGATGCTGCCGTGTACATGTCGTGCATATGGTGTTGTGTACATATGGTGTCATGTACATGTCGTGCATGTAGTTATGTGTACATCTGGTATTGTGTACACGTTGTACAAGTGGTGTGGTGTACATGTGGCGTTGTGTACAGATTATGCATGTGGTGCTGTGTACATGTGATGTTGTGCACATGTCGTGTAGGTGGTGTTGTGTATAGGTGGTACTATGTACATGTTGTGCCTATGGTACTGGTGTGCATGTGGTATTGTGCACATGTCGCACATGTTGTGTTGCAGGCATAAGATACTATGTATGCGCATTGTGTAGTCTTGGTATCATGACATGTGTACTTGTTGTGTTGTACTCTGTGTACGTATATGTATTGTGTTGTACATCGAGTGCAAGTGTATCTATTGTGTGGTGGTGTACACTGGGCGTAGGCACATGTATTGTGTTGTGTTGTACACTGGGTGTAGGTGTATGTATTGTGTGGTGGTGTACACTGGGTGTAGGCGCATGTATTTTGTTGTGTTGTACACTGGATATGTGTGGTATGTTAGGTGTAGGTGCATGTATTGCATGGTTTTGTATGTCGTGTGTAGTTGTACGTGTGATGCACACTATGTGTATGTGCAAATGGTTGAGGAGAAGGCACTGAGTGTTGGTCGGGTGTGGAAACCGATCTGGTGTGCGTACGGAATAAGGAAAAAGATAGAAGCTAAGGATTGATTAAAGGATAAGTATCAATATTTTATTTCAGTCTTATTATGCTTGTGATTTATGATTTTGGTCTATGATGATTACAAGTGATCTATGATTCTGGTTTATATTGGTTACATGTGACTTAGGATTTTGATCTATGATGGTTGTGATTTGAACTAACCCGATGTGATATGTTTATACATGATGCTTTGGTCAAAGATGCTAGTTTGACTTATTGTGTCAGAAAGCGAACATAATTGCAAGTGTACCTTATTGACGAGCTACCAATGAGGTATGATGTGAATTTATTTCAATTTATTTCAAATCTAATGAAAATTATGTGCTTGGTATAATAATGCATGAACATGCCTAGTTGGGTGGTTGAAATTGACTACAAGAATTTACAAAAACAAAAGGAATTGGAAAATGCAGTAGTATGTTGGTAAAGTATTTAGTAGCAGGGCCATTGTGGGAGACTGGTACCCAATAATGTCCATTGATTTCCATGAGCATGCTATGACTGGTATGATGGTTTGAGGTAGGGATATGCCTTGATTTTTGTATCTTCTGATATGAGGAAGCCTTGCCAAGGGATGGATTGTCCGATATGAGGGTGCCAACGGAACTTGGAAGGTGTGTCACTACATGGAAGTGGGTGACCAGATTTCTCGAGGGACTGTGTAGAAGAGAAGCGAAGGTCGGGGATGGATTTTTTTTGTTCATTAAAATTGCTAGATAGAATCAGATGCACATTGGGAGTGTGCCCTGAACCAATGAACCGGTAATTATTCACTTAGAGGACAAGAGGCGCAGGATTATAGTGCTGGACATTGGATGTAGATTTGACCTTGCAGTGGATTCTGGACTTCCTGGGAAGGAGGTGAATCTTGGTATTACTTTGAGGGTGGAGGTGTGATCCTAAGGACTCCCTTGTTGTAGATGCAAGCATTGTATCCTTTTATTTGTTGGTTGAGTAAATGTGTATATGTGTGTATAATTATAAATATTGTATCGAGATGGATTTATAAAGCTCCATAGACAATATGATTATTTTATTGTTGAAGCAAATGTGTATAAGTATATATGGATTGTAAATATCGTAATGAGTTGTGTTATAAAGCTCCAGTAAGCAGTATGTTTGCCATGTTTCAGCATATGGTCATTGTAAATACTACAACGAGTTGTGTTATAAAGCTCCATGGGCAGTATGTTTTGTTTTCAGCAGTCTTATTGGTTATAGGTGTCATTGGGTACCAATGATGGTGTTTCCCCAAGGGGGAGGGTTTTGTAACAACCTTGGTTAAAAATCCATGTAAAAAAAATATAAGACCACGGTTGATGGGACACGTATTCCAAGCTGAATGGTGGGAACAACATCCTAATGGGTGTTCATTCAGTTTATTATGGCTAAGGAAATTGGCAAAGGAAATGGAAAAGGATTTGGAAAGGAAAAGATGCATTATTTGGAATTTATTTATGAAAATAATGGAAATTAGGAGAAAAGGGAGGTAAAAGGTCACATGTTGCATGTGAGGAGGAAAATGAAGAAAATAGAGGCCTCTTTGATAAAAACGCTTCTAAGGATCAGTGGGTAGGCTTGGTCAGTTTAGTTTTGGAGCTCTCTATCTCTCTCTCATACTCTTGGGAACTTAGAGTCTTCTTGGAGCACACTTGGAGTTTTGGAGCAAAAGGGAAAAGGAAGAGCAGGAAAGTGCAAGAGGACATCGGGTTCAACAGCTACAACAAGTTTTGCTTGTAGGTACTGAGTTGCATGTATGTCTTCCTCACTAGTTTCAGTATGCATGGCACATGCATGTGGTTTCTTGGTTATGATTTTTCATTTGTAAGGAGGATTTGCTAGATTGGTAGTGGATTTGTCTAGCCTTTCCATTTCCTAGATAGCCATGGTGTTGTGGGTTCATTCCTTTGTGTTTCTAGTTGGTTATCATGTTTCCTTTAGCTTGGGTTGAGTTATTAGTTCTTAGAGCCTTGGTTAGACAAACTCTCTGGAAGTCTTGCAATGGCTAGGGTTGAGTTATTAATCCTAGAGTCTTGGTTCTACAAACGCTTTAGAATCCCTATAACAACTTGTGTTGAGTTATTAGTCCTAGAGCCTTGGTTGTACAAATGCTTTGGAACCCTTGGTGGGTTGAGTTACTAGTCCTAGATCCTTTGTTGGACAAATTCTTTGGAGCCCCACAACAGTTGCGGGTTGAATTACTAGTCCTGGAGCCTTAGTTGGACAAACACTCTAGAGCCCGACAACAACTGTGGGTTGAGTTACTAGTCTTGGAATCCTTGGTTGGAACAAAAACTCCAGAGACTTAGAAGGCTTGGGTAGAGACCAATCAGATGATGATTTTTTGATATCCAACTGTGAGGTGGAATCATTGTTTGATGGGTTGAGGTTTTTGGCTGTAGATAAAGCAATCGAACTCTGTTTCTTGCTAAACCAAGATACTAATCTGGACCCCATAAAGAATGCACCACCACTTGTGCTCTTCCTGTCATCCACGCTTCCGGCCCAATCTGCATCTGTGTAAGCATGAAGTGTGAGATTTGTATCTCTAGGATACCATAAGCCATAGTTTTGAGTTCCTTGAAGGTACTTGAAGATTCTCTTGACTGCCTGAAGATGAGTTTCCTTTGGATTTGCCTGAAATCTTCCAACTATTCCCACTACATGCATGATGTCTGGTCGGGTACCTGTCAAATAAAGTAGACTTCCAATCATAGATCTATAGGTTGGTTGATGCACTGCTGCTGAGGCTGGTTGATGCACTGTTGGTTTGATTCATCAAATAGCTTGAGGCTTCTGCAATTGTTCTTCTTGTTTGTACGCCAACCTCTTTTTGCCCTAAGATTTGAGATTCTGGATGATTCTTCTGAACATACCTGGATGGAGTCTTTTCTTCTATCCTTATCTGCTCCTTTGGTGCCTCTTGAGGTTCTTCTTCATCATCAGTCTGATTTGGAGAGTCTTTGATAAAAAGGCTTCTAAGGTTCAGTGGGTAGGCTTGGTCAGTTCAGTTTTGGAGCTCTCTGTCTCTCTCTCATACTCTTGGGAACTTGGAGTCTTCTTGGAGCACACTTGGAATTTTGGAGCAAAAGGGAAAAGGAAGAGCAGGAAAGCACAAGAGGACATCAGGTTCAATAGCTACAACAAGTTTTGCTTGTAGGTACTGAGTTGCATGTATGTCTTCCTCACTAGTTTCGGCATGCATGGCACATGCATGTGGTTTCTTGGTTATGATTTTTCATTAGTAAGGAGGATTTCCTAGATTGGCAGTGGATTTGTCTAGCCTTTCCATTTCCTAGATAGCCATGGTGTTGTGGGTTCATTCCTTTGTGTTTCTAGTTGGTTCTCATGTTTCCTTTAGCTTGGGTTGAGTTATTAGTTCTTGGAGCCTTGGTTAGACAAACTCTCTGGAAGTCTTGCAATGGCTTGGGTTGAGTTATTAGTCCTAGAGTCTTGGTTCTACAAACGCTTTAGAATCCCTATAACAACTTGTGTTGAGTTATTAGTCCTAGAGCCTTGGTTGTACAAATGCTTTGGAACCCTTGGTGGTTTGAGTTACTAGTCCTAGAGCCTTTGTTGGACAAATTCTTTGGGGCCCCACAACAGTTGCGGGTTGAATTACTAGTCCTGGAGCCTTGGTTGGACAAACACTCTAGAGCCCGACAACAACCGTGGGTTGATTTACTAGTCTTGGAAGCCTTGGTTGGAACAAACACTCCAGAGACTTAGAAGGCTTGGGTAGAGACCATTCAGATGATGGTTTTTTGATATCCAACTGTGAGGTGGAATCATTGTTTGATGGGTTGAGGTTTTTGGCCTCTTGAAGCCTTGGATGGTTTTGGTTTGATGTGTTTTATGAGATCCCACATTCATGCTTGGAATATGGCACTAGGGTGAATAGATGAAGAGAGATTTGTCTTAGTCATTCTACAGTCAGATGGAACATGATAGTCCCATACCGGATTTGCTTTTGCATCATTAATATTAGGTTATTCCTCCTTGTTATCTCATGAGTATTATACTGGTTTATATGTGGATTATATGGGTATTGTTTCCTTGGTATTTATGTTGTTATTATGTGGTTATATATGTATTATGACAGTGTCTATGTATGGCTCCCATCATGTTTTTACTTGTATATGAATGAACAATGTATCTATGGCCTAATGGATGAAACTGCAGCTAAAATGATAACGAAACAATGCCTCATGGCGGATCTTCGATAAGTATGATACCCCTATGTTTAGATATGTTATTTACACCTATAGATTACATATTCATGATATGTTTGACGAAATTCATGTCATGGCTAGTAGGGGTCCAATCAAGGTCTTATTCAAGTAATTGCATTTGTATTGTCATTTCCTTGTTATCTTATTGTTTTGAAGGTGACATTCTATTATGGGAAGTGACCTGGGCTCTGAGCCTGAAAAAGTGGCTCAAATCCCGGGGACGCTGGCACAACACTGAGTAAAATAGTCCCTAGACAATGGAATGCCTTGTCATGAGAGCTTCTAGAGCCTCTTGGATGATGGCAAGCCTATAGCATGGGAGTGTATAGGGGGTCAAGAGGTCCAAAATGTCAGCGGGACCCAGGGGCGGGTTGGTAGAAAGGTTGGGTTAGTTCCTGAGGGTCCTAATGCTGATTTTGAATGTCTATATGGTGTGTTTCCACTGGTTCCACTTTCTTAATGTAACTTAGGAGGTTGAATTATATCATAGTGGCCTCTCATCACATATTTACCCCGACTGTCTTGTTGCTTGGGTAGATGTGGGAGGAGGGTGTTACAATTGGTAGTTAGAATGTGGATCTATTGTAAATTTATAAGAAAGGCCTTCCACTACATGAATAAAGTTTGATTTTTTTTAAAATCTAATCTCATTTCCTAAGGGTTTTATTATTACACACACACACACACACAGATATATATATATATATATATTTCAAATCAACAACATCAACTTATTTGTATTTTCTCTAAATTTTTGTTTCTCATGTAGATGGTGCCTTTTAAGAAATGCACAAACATGGTATCAAATCGAAGTGACAGGAAGGTGTTAAATAGCTTGAAAGCGATGCTAAGAGAAGAAAAAATAACAACTCAAAGTATCCATCAATATATAACATAAAACATGCTTAGGAAAGAAGACATTTTAATGATGTATGATAGTGAGAAATGTAGAATAAGGTGCATATCTAAACTCTAGGCATGCATATGAAGAACTTTTTGTAGAGAGAAAAATTTGTGTGAATGGAATTGTATTGAGGATAAAAATAACAGTGGCTTGAAGTGATTTGGGTTGTGCAATAACGATTTTTGGAACCGATTGAATATTGTTTACATGATTCTATGAGTTAAAGTGTTTATATTGCAGAAAGTAGATTTAAAAGGAAACAATTGTGATAAGATGATCATTAAATTGTTAAAAATAATGATCTACAATAAGCATCAAGCTTCATGGTGGGTGATGCTACATAGATACACTAAAATGGTATGTGTCCAAACACTTCCACTAAATATATATTATGCACCCTTTAGTTATTGGGCTTCTTCCATGATTCCAAATAATAGGAAACCCCCAACACCTCATCTGTTTTTGTAGAAATTATATGGTAAATCATCTACAACCTTATGTGAGAAAACAAGTAACAAGAGACAATATAGGTCATGAATTGTTTATCATTATTCTGGATATAGACAAGAAGAGGAACATTCACTATAAGTTGGTAGTGAGAAAGTGTTGTCATAGTTATAGTGTAGCAAAGCATAACAAAAAAAACATGCTTTACATTGGGGAACACACTTAGTGGTGCAATAATGTCATCGATGCTATCAAAATGTTGATTTTAGATACCTACCAATCTCCGTTGAAAAAAATATAGTGGTGGTTTCATAGGGATAATAAAGTGGAAGTGGCTAACTAATTCCTTACTACTAGACAATAGGTTATCGTAGGTGACTATAATAGTCAAACTACAATGTCACATCCACCATTGTAGCATGAGTTCTATAAAAGCCACATGAGTGTGTTGGGTAATGTAAAGAGAAAATATTGGGGTAGAAAAAGAGTGCAATGATGTGATCGTGTTGTTGATGCATAATGAATTTTTGTACTACTACATAGATATAAAAAGTGATGAATGCATGGAAGAGATAACTTGTATAGAGAAAAAACCTATCTTTGAGAAGAAACCAAAGTTGGAGTAGCTATTTTCTGTGAGAAGGTAGTGACTTGGTGCTAGTGTTAGTGAAGTCCAATGGATGGGACAAGAGAGTAGTACAATATATCATCTAGTAGAGAGGATATATATTTTTTTGTTGTAGCTAGTAAGGGAACTAGGGGAAGAGGGGTGTAAGGGAAAAGGTGGGAGATATAAGGTAAGGATGGTCAAGGTATTTATGTAATTCAAGGTATCTCAAGATACATTGAGGGTGGAAGAGGAAGATCAACACGTCTCTATTGGAAGAACGATATAATAATTGGTCTTGGTGTGTGGGTGTGAGTTAAAAAATAAAAAGAGCTTTTGTGTGAACTAATTTGTTGAGTTTTGGTAGTATAGGGTAGATTTGTAACAACTACGGTAAGTGTTTTAAGTGTTGAAAACTATTGTTACATGTGTTGTATAATGTGTTGTGTTATTTTTTATAGGAGAATTAAACTCGGGTGGGGAGCATATCAATGTTCCTCCCAACCACCCACGCTTCACTCAATTGGCACATGCATGCAATCACTATTGACACTATTTTTGAAATTCAAGTTACAATCCTTGATATTATTATTTATGCACAACAAGAATGTTTTTATTTGAAAATGATAATACAAGGTTATATAAACATGTAAAATGAAAAATTACACCTTCTAAAAGTCAAACCACTCAATTTGGGTCAAAATTGAGAGTAAGGCATGCATTTTACTTAAAGCATTTTTGCCTTCAAATTTACATGAAATCCCAAATCTAGGTACATAAAGGCAACCTCTCATGTTCTTCAATTACACTTTAAATTACATGGGTAACTGTAATATGGATCTAAATCCATTTTAAAACTTATATATATAAAAAAAGAAATTGTAATTACAAGGAAGTTGGGGCATGCATTTTAATTTGCTCACTTAGTATAGTTTTGACCTTCTAAATTACAAGGAAAACCTTACCTCTTTTTCATTAACAACCGATTTTAAACTTGAAATTGAAAAATTAATATTGTGAATAGCTATAATATGATAAACCACATCCCTATCAACTTTCAAAACTAAAATCTATAGTATAATACAACCTTGGTTTACATTTACAATCAAGTTATACATTTCTAGGGTTGTACTATATATCTCTTGCCTATTTTTGCACAATATAGTCTTTTATGGCTGCAAATGAAAATTTAAGTACATAGGATTATGTAAAATGACTTAAAAAATCAGTTACAATATGAAACACTTAAATATAATGAGTTGTGAGACCTTGTATGTGCATTGTAGTGTAGTATGGTGGGCCCTTTGGTTTTTCAAGGCAATTTTTAGCCTTTATGCACATTATATCATTTTTTAATCTAGAAATTCCAATATAAGGTTATATACTGGTTTAAAACCACAAATTACACCTTCTCAAATTTGAACCACTCAATTTGGGTCAAAATTGAGACTACAGTGTGCATTTTACTCTAAGATAGTTTTACCTTCAAATTTACATGAAATCTCAAATATCGGTGCATGAAAGAAACCTATCCTATTCTTTAATTTTGATTTAAATGGCATAGGTACATTTATCATATATATACTTTCATATTACAACTTATAAAAAAAATTGGAGTTGAAACTTCAGCATGTATTTTAATGTGGTCACTTAGTATAGTTCAGACCTTCCAAATGACAAGGCAAAGTTTTCCTCTTTTGCAAATAATCTCTTTTTAAAATTGTAATTGAAAAAACAATAACATGAACATATGTAATATGATAACGAAACCCCCAACAACTTGCACAAGTCAAAGCTAAATACAACCTTGTATTAATTTCTACAAACATGTTATGCATTTCTAGGGTTTTACTAGAGAACTCTCTTCTATTTCTGCATAGCAAATATTTTTTCATGATAGCAAAGTCTTCTATGACTACATCTTAATTTTTCTCATGGTAGTCTTTTAAAGTATTTTTTATCCTAATTTATTCTATGATATTTTGTGAATCAAATGAATGTTATTTGATGATAATATTATGTGATGGTTACTTATGAATTTGAAACATGCATAAGCATTACTCCTTTCTTTTGCTTAAGAATAAAAGGAAAAGGGTGACTGTTGATTTATAAATGATGGTTGTCTATGCATAATTAAATTTTATAGGAATTGAAAAACCTTTAGGTTGTGAACTCATGTGATAGAGCCAGAGGGACGTCTTAAATAAAGATGCAAACATTATTGTAAAGATTCATTGTATATCTCTTATAGGTTGTAGATATTAAACACTAAATATCACAAGAAGCATCACATGTAAGAAAAGTACGAGTCAAAGCAGTTGTTGCACATAGTGTTATCATTGATGACAAAAAAATGTCATTGATGTCAAATGGGATGTATGAGACAATAACAAAAATACCATCTTTGATGACCAAAGAAGTAACATGACTCTTTATGAAGTGATATGATAGCCAAATATTTCACGTGGTCTTGCCACATGAAGATATATATACTTGAAGTTATTTGAGCTTTTGATGAATTTATGATGCTCGAGATATCCTACAAATAGCATGGTTGTGCATAATGTGTCGATACCTTTTCAACAATACATCCTGCTAAGAAAAGTGATGTTGGATGAGAAGTTAAGGATGTTTGAAGATTCAATATTAATTGATGGTTCAACACTATAGGGAAGGGACCCATAATCTTTATTATGCTAACCAATGTGCAAGTTTTGAGAAAATCCACCAATGACAAAGTAGATCGACAACCTCAGGTGTGCAAGGATGCGTACCATTTAACATCATTAAATGGCATGCATGTTTCAGGTTGATCAACAATACCTCCAATAGGTCAATAGTTAGATGAAGGTGAAGTTGCACAATGTTTAAACCTCCTTATTGGATGAACGAGATGGAGACACGTGGCAAAGTTTTACTGGATAATGATGTGGACCTATTGGCAATTGAGATATAGCTCATTAGCATAGTTAGCATGACACATCAGTAAGTTGACATGAACAGGCTAATGTGATGCCACTAGGGGCTACCACATGGTAAGGTGATTTGACACATTTGGATTGACATAAAGTCTAAATAAAGGTGACACATGGTACCCTCTTAGGAAACCACATGGCACTATGACATCATCGTGCAAAGGACCAGTGACCCCTAGGTCAAATGGGGTGGTCACATGGTTGTTTCAGGGCCAAATCAAAATAAAAAATATTGGCTCAAAGGATTGGTCATATGGAACATTTGCAAGGTCACATGGTTCATTAACTCCAGGTAATTTGCCTAATTTAGTGGAGCTCCTAGTCATCTCAACCATCTCCTGGTCCATTTACAACACACACACACACACACACACACACACACGCACACACACACACACATATAGATCTTTCGTCATTTCCATGCATCCGAACATAATAACAAACAAAGATCAAGAAACAAGACTCGTGAAGGAGCACAAAGAATTTTATAGTTTGTTTGTTCTAGTTATAGTTCCAATTAGAGTTTGTACATGTGGGTTATCACTTAACCTCATTTTTTTCATGCGGAGTCACATAGTCCATTCCCTTTCAATGAAGACTAGGTTAATTTGTGTAGGTCTGTTCAAGTAATGGTAGTCAAGCCATGACAACCCTACCATTTTTTTGTTCTAACGAAGGTGGGATCTTAGTAAGGAGGCCATGAGGGTCCTACCACTAGTCTTATATATATATATATATATATATATATATATATATATATATATATATATATATATATATATATATATATATATATATATATATATATATATATATATATATATAGATAGATAGATAGATAGATAGAGAGAGAGAGAGAGAGAGAGAGGTCTGATCAAAATAACCACTACAACAAAACCAGCGATTAGCGTCCCTTTTTACTTCTTTTTTTGCATCTAGAGCTCATTTTTGGTGCTATTTGCATCCATTTATCAAATATGGTGCAAAACTTGACACAAAATTTGCATCAAGTTTTGCACCAAATCTTACACCAAGTTTAGCACCAGGTATTGCAATAGGTTTTGCACCACGTTTTGCACCAAATTTTATGCCAAGTTTTATGTCATCCTTTGCTCCAGGTTTTGTTCCAGGTTTTGCATCAATTTTGGCATCTATTTTTGTTTGACATACTTTTGCATCCTCATTTGCATCCACTTTTTGCACCTACACTTGCATCAACTTTTGCATTGACTTTTGCATCCTTTTTTAAATAATTTTTTGCATCCATTTTTTCATCCATTTGTGCATCACTTTTGCGCCACGTTTTACATCGAGTTTTGTGTCTAGTTTTGCATATAATTTTGCATCTACTTTTGTTGCATCCACTTTTCCATCTTGTTTGGCATCCATATTTACATCCTCTTTTGCATCTATTATTGTACCCACTATTGCATCTAATATTTTTGTGCCACAATTGGCGCCTAGTTTGGCACCTCCTTTTGCACCCACTTTTGATTATAATTTTGCATCCACGTTTGCATCCTCATTTGCATCTAGGTTTTCATCAACTACTACATCTATTTTTGCATCCCTTTTTGTATCCAATTTTGGACCAGGATTTGCATCGGGTTTTGTGTCTCGTTTTGCATCTACTTTTGCATCGACTTCTATTGCATCCACTTTTGCATACAATTTTGCATCCACTGTTACACCCATTTTAAATTTCACTTTTTGCATCCCTTTTTACATCTTCATTTGCATCATACTTTGATTCTTTTTTTCATCTATCATTACATCCACTTTTGTTATGCCATAATTTGCACCATGTTTTGCACTCACTATTGTATCCACGTTTGCTTCCAATTTTGCATCCATGTTCACATCCTCTTTTGCATCAAATATTGCATCTATTTTTGCATCCACTTTTGTGTCAGGTTTATGCATTGGGTTTTGCATCTCGTTTTGTATCTACTTTTGCATCTACTTCCATTGTATCCATTTTTTTCATCCAATTTTGTTTTGCCTGTTGCATCAATGTTTGCTTCCACTTTTACATCCATTTTTGCATATTTTTTGTCTATTGTTACATCCACTTTTGTTGCACCATATCTTGCGGCTACCATTGCAACCACATTTGCTTCCACGTTTGCATCCACATTTGCATCCTCTTTTGTGTTCAAGTTTGCATCAGATATTGTGTATGTTTTTGCATCCCCTATTGTATCCCCTTTTGTTTCATCCATTTTTGCATCTTCTTTTGTGTCCGTTGTTGCATCCACATTTGTTTCACCACAGTTTGTGCCAAGTTTTACACCTACCATTGGACCCATGTTTGCTTCCACTTTTGCCTTCATGTTTGCATCCAAGTTTGCATTGACAACTGCATCTACTTTTGCATCCACTTTTGTGTTAGGTTTTTCATGTTGTTGTGCATCTACTTATGTTGTATCCACTTTTCATCCAATTTTACTTCTATTGTTGCCCCCATTTCTATGTTCGCTTTTGCATCCCTTTTCCAACACTCATCATATTTTCTGCATTGATGATATTCCTTATGGCATTGACAATTATGAACAATTGATGACAATGTCAATAATATTGACAATGATGAAAATGAAGATGATGGCGATGACATGAATTGTGATTATGATGATAAAGACGATAGTGGTTACAATGACATTAATGATGATGATGGCAATGATTATGATGATGACGACGCTAATGACCTTGGTGAATCTTCCCAATTTTAGATGTTGCCATTGTCATAATCATAAGCATTATCTTTGGTGTCATCATCATCATTTTCATCTAGGTCATCATCAAAAACAATAATGGCATGAATGATGATGATGATTACAACAATGTTGATAGAAATTACATTAATGATGATGATGGGGATGATAAAAATGACAATTACGATGATAATGGTGGTGATGATGATGATCATCGATCATCTCTCAAAAATAGAGTTGTTATTTCTCTTACGTATATCAATGTGTCCTAAACAACCCTTTTCTAGCACTGATCACATTTTTTGGGTTGATGATATTTCTTACAACGTCTATAATTATAAACAATTGCAAACAATGTCCATAATGATGATGATGATGGAGCTGATGATGATGGCATGAATGGTGATTATGATGATAATGTAATGATGGCAATAACGATGACAAGGATGATGGTGATGATGATGACAATGATTATGATAATGAGAATGAACAATTACTAGTTTCACTACCATCTTCTGGATACATATTACTATCATACTTTTTAAATTTTCTGTCTCTCTTGAGGTATCTTACTATAATGGTGTTGTCAACACTAGAAAGATATCTTGTTGTAATGGTGGTTCTAATGTTAGCACTAGCAAAGTTTTTGTTAAATTTTGGTTAAAAAAAATCAATTTATGCAATTATTTTGACAATCTATGTAAAAAAGTAAATAACATCCAATTATTTTGACTGTAGTCCCATTGATTATCATGAATTCACCAGTCTGAAGACCATCTTCTACATACATATTATTATTAAACTTTTTGCATTATATCCCTCTTATATCTTGTTGTAATGGCAGTATTAGCACTAAAAAAATATCTTGTTGTAATGGTGATGTTAGTATTAGCACTAAAAAAATCACTAAATTTTGGTAAAAAAAAGTTTATCATTTATTTATTTTTAATTTGGGAAATTTTTGTTTCTATTTTTTTTGTTTTTAATTCTATTTTTATGCAGTAATATTTTTTTTGGTTGAATTTTGGTAGTAACTAGTTTTTGGTCGAATCATATGTATTAACCATGTTCTTTATGCTACAAGTCTAATTGTTGGGACAAAATTGCTCTTTCAAATAAGTTGCAAAAGCTATTTTACATCCATTGTTGCACCCACTTTTACATGCCTTTTTGCATCCTATTTTTCATCTTCATTTGCTTCTTTTTTTGCATCTATCATTACATCTACTTTTGTTGTGACAAAATTTGTTCCATGTTTTGTACATACTGTTGTACCCACGTTTGCTTCCAATTTTGCATCCATCTTCACATCCTCTTTTGCATAAAATATTTCATCTATTTTTGCATCCAATTTTGTGTTGGGTTTCGCATCTCATTTTGTATCTTCTTTTGCATGTACTTCCATTTCATCCATATTTTGCATCCAATTTTGTTTCTCATGTTGCATCCGTGTTTGCATCCACTTTTACATCCCTTATAGCATCTTGGCTTGCATCTAAGTTTGCATATTTTTTTGTGTCTATTATTACATCCACCTTTTTTGTGCTTTTATTTGTGCCATATCTTATGCCTATCATTGCAACCCACATTTTCTTCCTCTATTGCATCCATATTTGCATCCTCTTTTGTGTCCAAGTTTGCATCAAATATTGTTTATGTTTTTTGCATCCCATTTCGAATTTACTTTGACATCCACTTTTGATTTGCCTAGTTTTGCAACTAATTTTGTGTTCACTATTGCACCCATGTTTGGACCATGTTTACATCCCTTTTTTCATCCAAGTTTTCCTCCTTTTTGCATTCAAGTTTGTGTCCCCTTTTTTTTACATTCATTGGAGTATCCACATTTGTTTCACCACAATTCATGCTAAGTTTTATGCCTACTATTGTGCCCATGTTTTCTTCCACTTTTTCATCCATGTTTGAGTCCTATTTTGTGTTCAAGTTTGTATGAACTATTGCATCTACTTTTTCATCCACTTTTGTTCAATTTTTCTGTCTTGTTCTGCATCTACTTATGTTGTGTCCACTCTTCATCCAAATTTACGTCTATTTTTACCCCCATTTTTTTGTTTACTTTTGCATCCATTTTCCAACACACATCATATCTTTTGCATTGATTATATTTCTTATGACATTGAAAATTATGAACAACTGATGACAATGTCAATAATTATAACGATGATGATGAAGATGACATGAATTGCGATTGTTATGATAATGACAATGATGATAAAGACGATGGGAGTTACAATGACAATGATGATGATGCTAATGACCTTGGCCATTCCTCCCAATTTTTAAATGTTATCATGGTAAAAATCATAATAATTATCTTTGGCGTCATATTCCAAGTCATCATCATCTGATCATCATTATCATTATTTTCATCTTGGTCATAATCAAGAACAATAATGGCATGAATGATGATTATGATGTTCATGATGAAGATGACAAAAATTATGATAAAACTTATATTAGTTATGATGATGGGGATGATGACAATTATAATGACGATGACAATGGTAGTGATGTTGATGATCATCAATCATTTCTAAAAAATAAAGTGGTTATTTTTCTTTCATATATCATGTGTCCTAAGGTTGGTGATATTTCTTATGATACCTATAATTATGAACAATTGACGACAATATACAAAATCATGATGATGATGATGATCATGAAGAAGACATGAATGGTGATTATGATGATAATGAAATGATGACAATAATGATCACATTGATGGTGGTGATGATGGCAATAATGAAGATGATGACCCTCCCTCTAAACTAGCGAGGTACTCATAATGAGACAAAAAAGTACTCTCAAGTTGAAATATTCATATAAGAAGGGATCTAGATTGATAAGCATCAATGATGATTTACATCATCATAGCCAAAATTTTCAAAATAGTAAGGCCTTGACTAACAAGTTTATCTCTCCATTAGATCAGAGCACAATGTTGGGAGGCATAAATTTGGACACCACTGCCTTTCAAGGCACTTACCCCACCAAGATGTTTACCAGGTATGTCCTCACATGATCATTTCCTAATCCACTATCATAATATTTGACACCAGAAAATGTCAATCCTCATGACTATTCTTATCTTGGATTAATGTACTTGACTTATGGCGATTAGTCCTAGTCAATGTCCAAATTCTCAAAGAATATTGGTCCCAGATGTTTATCCAATCCACCATTATCCCTACTAGTGCCTTTACTAGGCTTACGATTGTTAATCCTAGCCATAGTACATGACACATGGATAACGTGGTGTCTACCCTCACTCCCTCTCAACCAGGGAGGAAACATCCACAAGCATAAGATTTTCTCAAGAATACCCATCATTTTCGTAGAGAATAACATCATTAATTTGTTTTCATCACATGACGACTTTATGATTAAGCATTCATAGATTTGTGGCAAAATATTTCCCCTTTTGTATTTGTGATGAAATACAATAAAAAAGTGAAAGCCAAAATCATTAAACATACACTATATTGATTTATCTAAGTCTAAACTCTAAGGTTGAAGTGAAAATTCATGTAAATCTTATATATATGAGTTGTGCCAAACTTATGAAAACCTTATTCCCTAAGTCCTATATATAAGAAAATGAAAAAGAAAGAAAAATAAGGGCCAATAAATGGTAACTCATGTATTCACTCCCTCTTTGGAAAATATATGAATATATACACTCCTAGTCACACTTGATCACATGTATGTGATGGTTAAATCATGAATTCTTCTTTTCTCCTTGCATTTTCACTTCATCATTTAAGCACCTAATTGAGGATCTAAGGAATGTTTGTTTCCTAAGGCTTTCATGTCTACTCTTGGTTTACTTATGTCACACTACTGTCAATTTATGTGACAGAGTGAAATACATAAGTTTGTGGAGTTATTATAGAGGTGTATTGAGTTCGTAACCACACACACATGTATTACATCTCATTGATCCACATGTGTGGGTTGGAGACTCATTTCTTGACAACTTTAATGGAGATTACTTTGTGGCTTTAATGGTATAGCTTACAAAATATCTTGTTAAACATTTCGATTCATTCTTTCTTTTCCTCGAGACACTTATAATATTGAAGTCACTCCCAACAATCCATGGAGATGGGGAGTATAAATTACTTGTGCTAGAAATAGAATTGAGAAATAGAGGTTTTCCATTTGCGATATTGGAGTCATAGACATTGGATACATGGTAGTAGTCCTCAATGTCAATTAACTAAAATTGTATTGTCATAATGCGAAAAGAGGTAAACATATTGGTAACCTTGATGTCTTAATCATTTCAAATAATAACCATTCCACCCAAGTATCTCTAAGCATCAATCACTACTACTTGGAAATTCCTCCCCCATTTTCTAATTATATGAGGTTGAACCTCACTTAATATTTTTGCTTCTTATATCAACATTATTTATGGGTGCTTTGCATACCATTTTTCTTTTAGGAGTTTGTTTTCGCTTACTATTGACGCCCCTCATGTTCCAAGACTATTTTCATCAAAAATTTACATACAAAGAAAGTATAAAGTGACTTAAAAGAAACATGTCTCAAGATTTAAGTGCTTGGACAATTCCACTTCATGACTCCTATATTTCCTTAACCTGGGACCAAATGGTGAACTTGATGGCCTTAAGGGAAATTGATCAATGAAAATCTAAAAAAGAGGTGATTTTTGACTTTATCACATACAATTTAATATACTAAAAAAAATATCCATAACAATTTCATCAATCAATGAATCATTAAAAAAAATATCCAAAACAATTTCATCAAGCAAAGAATCATTGCATTATAAAATACAATCTATAAACATTTTGGGAAAGTTTTGCTAAAAAATGCTTAAAAATCAGCATATTTAATATTAATATTTAACAATAATATGGACAATAACACATTTTGATAAATTAAATAACATATTATCAAGCCTAAAAAATGTCACTAACTGAAAACTACAAAGAATGCAACTAATGGAAGTGACCACTCAAGGCCACCACAAGACAATTAATCTATTAAGACCAAGATTAATGGGGACAAAGATCTATAAAGGACAAAGGAAAACCTATTTTAACTTTATTGTTTTATTAGCCTGGTTCAAGATGAACATTTCAAGATATCATGAAGAACATAATTAGTTTTATTGCATTAAGAAAACCCAAGCACATTCTATAACTTAGCAAGAAAGAGATGTATAACACCCATCTCAGCAACATGACACATGACATTAAGTTACTTTACTATATATAATTTAAACTCCTATCATAAAATCACAAATTTAGCATGAATGGAATGTTTAAAATCCATTTTTATAAAAACAAAATATAATTTTTCTTATAGAAAAATATACCAAAAACGAAATATATTTTTCTAGAAAAAAAAAATACTAAAACTAAATATATATTTAAAAAAAAACTAAAAAATAAGCAAACTAGAATTTGAATTTGACATTCTTGGTCACTTTCGGAAACATATGGTGGAATGTAATCTCTTTATCCTCATCTTTAGATTTTTCCTAAAAAATAAAAGCATACAAAAGTGGGAAAGAGCCATAAAGCATGGGGAAGCTTTTTCCTAAGCACAAAAGCATCTAAAAAGTGGAAAATTCCTTTTTTATATGAGGAAACATTATTCACCCAAAAGATTTTTCCCAAATTGAACTAATGAGGAATTTTGGAAATCTTCATAGCCTCCACTTTCCTATATATTAGAGGCTTGGCCATTGAAAAAATGATGGGAATTTTGTATTGTCACACTCTTGAGATCTGTCTTGAGAGGGAGAGTTTTGGAGCTATGAGTTGGGGGAGGTGATTGTTGCAACTATATCTGATTGTTGTAACTTTCCTCCAACTCCTTTATTCATATAGATCAATTGTTCTTCCTTCCATATGTTTCTATTCATTCTTTACTTCTTCTATTTAACTAATGTATGCATGGGTTTTTGGTTTATATTTATTTATTCAATAATATTTCTATGTTTTTTATAGTTTTGATTATTAAGATATTATGTTGTGAAGGTTGCTTTATTCTCTCTCTTATGTGTAGGACCAAGCTTTGGAGCTAGCTAGGAGCGCTTCTTGGCTATACAAAAAACTCCAAGAAGACCTGCATGCGAGGACTCAGAAGAATTCATTCTCTTTTTCTTAATCTATACTCTACATCTTGATCTACTAAGAATCCTAAGCCTTAGAACAACCTTTCTCTTAATTGGTTTGTCCTAGGTTTCTGAGATAAACTGAGAGGGTTTTGTTTTCATCTAACCATGCATTAAATCCTACAGCAAAATGATATTTAGAAAATTTAATATATTTCACTATGTAAATGAACTTAGTAAAATGAACCCATAGAGGTGGTCATAAATGGAAATAAAAGTAAAACTCTAAACAAGAAGCCAAAAGTGGATTTAACCATGGATGAAAAATTGGGAGTAGAATTGGATGTTAAACTAGCCATCAAAACAATATGCAAACAATGACACAAAAAGGTTTTTAAAGTAAAATTAAAAAAGGGTGCAACACTAGACACAAAGAAAGGGAACAAAATAGGGCATATGAAAGGATACCGAATTGGGTGCAAACAAGGATGCAAAAATGGACACCAAAATGAGGATGCAAATAATGGTGTAAAATTAGGATGCAAAAAGGATGTAAGAAAAGACACAAAACAAGATGCAAAATGGGACTAAAAAATGGTGAAACCAAGGATGTCAAAGATGATGCATAACTAGATGAAAATTCCAACTAAAATCTAGGTGCAAAATGAGATGCAAATGTGGACACAAAATGTGGCAGAAAAAAGGATGCAAATTTGGAAGCCAAAAAGGATGAAAAACTAGATACCAAAAAGGATGCAAATTTGGACATAAAAAATGGTGCAAAATTGGACACAAAAGAAGAAAAAATGGTGCAAAAATGGGCATAAAAATGGCTCAATTTTGGATGCAAATTGAGATGCAACATTGGATGTAAAATGATGCAACAAATCATTCAAAACTTGGTGCAAAAACAAATGCAAAAGTAGATGAAAAAATGGCTCAAAAGTGAACGTAACAATAGACACAAAATGTGATGCAAAGGTGGATGCAATATATGGTTCAACATAGGATGTAAATTTAGATGCTCAAAAGGATGAAAAATTGGATGCAAGAAATGGTGTTAAAAATGATGCTAAATTGGATGCAACAAATGATGCAAAATTAAATGCAAAATATGGTGCAAAATAGGATGCAAAAAAGGGAGATAAATAAAATGCAAAAGTGGATGCAAAAAATGGTGCAAAAATGCATGCGAAATTTGGCACTAAATCAGATTCAACATATGGTGCAAAATTGGATGGAAAAGATGGTGTAAAAAAAGGCAAAAAAATTGGCACAAAAATAGATGTAAAAATAAGTACAAAATTAGAAGCAAAAGATGGCATAAGACGAGATGCAAAAATTGGCACAAATTGGATGTAAAAAAAGGCGCTAAATAAGATGTCAAAGATGGTGTAAAAATCGATGCAAATTATGACACAAAAATAGAAGCAAAGAATTCCACAAAAGAGGAAGCAAAAAATGATGCAAAAAAAGACACAAAACTAGAAGCAAAACCTGTTGTAAAACCAAATGAAAATCTTGGTGCAAAATATGATGCAGAAAATGATGGAAAATTTGGCGTAAAAAAGATGCAAAATTTGGTGCAAAAAAGGACGCTTTAAAAATTGTACAATAGAGCCAGATTTAGCGCCAGGTTGCTCATCCCAATTGAGAAAAAAATGCACTAGAATCTGGTGCTAAATCTGGCGCAAATTGCCTGTTTTGTTGTAGTGAACTAGGCCATGGTGGCCCTACCTCGTGTCACATATATTGTTCCCGTGTCCGAGTAGACAAGCCAAGGAAAATTCCATAGACTCTGTTGTGATGAGTACAAATACAATTGAGCCACGAAGGATTGACTTGCACGATATATTTATGTGAAATGTTTGATGCAGTGATATTACTATAAAAATAAATTTGTGTCACACAATATTGCAAGTCACACCAAGGAGAGAAGATGGCAAGTCGTGCACACAATGTATAGGTGGTCATGAGTTTGACCCTCAACAATGAACAATATCTATCTATCTATCTATCTATATATATATATATATATATTTCCATTTTGTCACATAATTTACAATTTTTGGTGGCTAGTGCTAGAATCCATGGATTGTTGAAAAGTTCCTTGAAAAGGGCTTTATGTAGAACAATAAAGTCAATATAAAGTTTTTATATGGTTATTTTGGATTTCTAGGGTCAATATTCATCCAAATTTGATTTCGGAAGAAGTTATGTGATCAAGGTTCAAAGATGGATGTAAATAGAGGGGTATTATGCTCTTTTAAATCTTATTTTATGACTAAAATCTCTTGTGCGTGTTTGGAGGGTCTATGGGCATGTTGTAATTTTCTTGGATGTATGATGAAAATAAGATCTAAGAAATGGTTTACATGACTAGATAAATGAATTGGATAAATCAAAGTAAGGGAAGTAGTTTGACAGTTAGCAACAATGGTTTATATGACTTCTATGACAGTATAATGTTTGCAGATTGTGGTAGTTACAGTTGCAGTGACAATGATTATGGCAGTGATAGTGTTTGTAGGTTGTAGTGAGAGTGATCTTGACAATTTCACAGGTTGATAAGATTGTATGGGTTGTGATGGTGACCACATATTTAAAATTCCTTATAACTCAGTGATATTTAATGATATTGGATCCAATTTGAAAATGAGATGAAACAAAGGTCCACAAGGAAGTTGAAGAAGGAGGTTGGAGCCTTAATCAAGTTGGAGTCTAGAGCAAGTTGGATCCCACTCATCCCAGAGGTTGTAGCTTCAATTAGGTTGTAGCCTACAGTGAGGAGTTATTTCCATATTTCTAGGTTGGTACCTCAATCAGGTTGTAGCCTACCAGAAGTGCCCGCTTGCACTTTTTGGTGGTGGTTTCCTCCAACAAGTCAGAGCCTGCAAATTGATGTAAATTAATTGAAGATAAAGAAGAAGAATATTGTTGGTTTTCTCACGTATGTGTTTCCACCTAAAAAATTGTGTCTCTTTGTGATGTGGTGGCTTCTTGTGTTTTTGATAGCTTCTTATGTTACTGATATGATGATGCATTGTTAAAATTAATGATATAATGCTTATGGTTCATTTCTATATGGTTGTGTGATTAAGAAAAGTTATGAAATTTTAAAATTAACCTCACACTAATTCATCCCATCTCTCAGTGTGACCTTTGGGCCAATTGTAGTATTGATCTTCCATTAAGTCCTCATATTGTAGGATCTTTACATGAGAGACGTCATAGTAGAAAAAGTGTTAGACAATTTCTAGACTTTTTTCTCTCTGAAGATTCCTCTGAAGCTATCTCTAATAGGCCTTTCCGTTCTTATATCTCTACTTGAGGCACAGTCTTATTATGCTTATTTTAGGTACACTCAACCTTGTTGGTGCCATACAACCACCCCAATTGATACTCAGAAGTGTGTTTTATCTAGTCACTAGCTTCACACTGCACGATGGTGTAAAAACAACTTAATTAGTACTTGGAAATTCCAAACTTAGTAGTGCATAAAATGGTTTGATGGAGGATAAATAGTGTGGTATGGATATGTACCACTAGGTGGGAAGAGAATAGTGGAAGTGATGGTTAATGGTTGATGATGTGTTGTGGAGAAGGCGCTTAAGACACTAGAGGATTAGGTTGGGATGGGTAACATTAATACAAGTAGGAATATAATTACCGTGAATTCTCATGGGATTGTTGCGAGACAATTTCCATGAAATATACCATATACTTGGATAATACTCCATCAATTTCCATTTGACTTGACGAATATCACTTCAAGAAGTTGATACAGTGAAAGATTGATATAGGACCCTTATAATGCTATAGACTAGCGTATGGTGGTTGTTGATGAGTATCATGGTCTTGCTACCTCATTATTGAAGTCCCTGGTTTTGGTTATCGGTGTCATATATGTATCTTGATGTAAAGGTCATGAAAATACCCATGTAGTAAACCATTGTAAAATTTAGTCATGTATGGGCTATTGGGATCAAGTCATGCTATGTATGTAATCCCATTATGCTGGGACATTGATGTAAAATTTTGGTCCAATATGTAAACCCAATATGTTGGGTGATTGATGTAATCATAAGAGTATAGAGTCTTTGGTATAAGATAAGTCATGTATTTATTCCTACAAGTCTTGTACTCTATTGAATAACTTTATAAGGTTCAACATATGCTCAGGGGGAGCATGGTCAATAAGTAGATTTCATGATTCATATTCAACACATCAGACCTTCAACAATAAGCACTACAGGGAAATTACTTCATTCATCCCGATTCAACCCTTTTCCCTTGATGTCAAAGGGGGAGAGAAGCTTGGTGTTTGGAGAGAGGCATTTGGCGAGAAGTATAGGTATTTGTACTGTGTTTTTAGGTGTTTATAGGTGGTTACCAAACACCAAAGTGGTTGCCATCAAGTCCAAGGGGGAGACTGTTGGAATTATGACTAATGTGTTGTCCTTGATGGAAACCTACTTGATAAAAATGTACTTAGATGTCAACATTGATTGTTGTGGAACTAATGCAGATTGGTACAAATGATACAGATGCTATGGAAAGAGAAATGACAGTTCAGCGACAGATGGATGAAAAATGTGAAGTTTGAGAAAGTATAAAAAGTTCCTATGAATATTATTGAGGATATTATATGAAGGTTAAATATCTACCATCCACCTAATAATTATTATTGATAATTAAATTAAATCTGTTGAAGCCCTATTCCAAAATAAAAACATCTATCTGAGTAATCTCCTCTATTGGTTGGTTTCACTGATTCCGATTGGGATGGTGACCCTGATGATCGGAAGTCTATTGCAAGTTATGTCTTCACTCTTGGTTCTGGACCTGTTACATGGGATTGCAAGAAACAAAGTGTCATTTCTCTTTCTTCAGCAGAAGCAGAGTATCGTGGTGTCGTTGATGCTAGTAAGGAAGCCCTGTGGCTTCTTGAGATCCTGTCAGAGTTTGGCTTTCAACAACAGCATCCGACTACAATTTGGTGATAATAAAAGTGCCATTCAACTATGCAAAGATCTAGTCCAACATCAACGCAACAAACACATTGAATTACACATGCACTTAATCAGAATTTAGAAAGCTCATTCATGACCATGTTCTTGAAGTGCAATATTGTTCAATTGATGATCAAGTTGCAAACATCTTTACAAAGACTCTCATATAGGTGAAGTTTACTAAACTTAGATTTATGGTTGGAGTTCAGGAAGTTGTCACTAAGGGGGGCTAGGCTCTAATGCCTCCTTCCTTCTCCTATTGTGTCATATTTGTACATCCTTCAATCCTATCCCATGTTGTTCTTAAGGGGTGATGTTAGGATATTCCAACACATAGGAAATAGTTATGTATAACTTGGTTTAGTGTAGAGTTAGGTAACGTGTGTTTCTTTACTTTGTACTTTTGTAACTTACAATCCGACGGTCATGATATGTTCTAGACATGAAGTTATCCAACGGTTCATTCTCTCCTCGGTATTATCGACACTTGATCCATGGCTTAACACTCGATTGGTCCATGATCTCTATTTAAAGAGCATGGCGGGTCATTTGTAAGGTGACCATTCATTAGAGAAGCTTATGTAAATTTTCTTTCTTTTATATTAATGAATTGCATGAAGTGGCCGCATTGGCTTAGGTCGTGGACTGTTTCCCTCTTTGAGAGTTTTAACCACATTAAGAATATTGGTGTACTGATCTGTGATCTGTTTGTGAGCGGTGTCCCTTGGTGTTCTATCTAAGGGACTTACCATATAGATTCCTACATTATTAGATGGATGGAAGGGATTTAATCTCCATGGAATATTATATAATATTCATAGTAATATACAAAAATCAAAGGTTGAGATTTATCTCCAAATTAGTTATGTAATTTTCCCTTTTAATTAAATTTATTAATTAGCATTATCGATCCATTTTAACCATTGATTTACCAAGCGCCGAATAAATTCTCTTTTTTATGCAAACATCTAATTCACCCCATAAATAAACTTTGTTAAATTTATTCGATATGCCCTTTACAGATATGCCATCGACCAAGAAGTTCTTTGTCAGCAGGGATGTTCAATTCATTGAAGAGGAAGCTTGGGATGGAAGCATAGAGAAAACAGTGAATGTTAAAAACTGTTTGTCTCATGATGAAGATGAAGAGGAGGTGGCTGAAATGCATCCCCAAGCAGCAGCGCCAACACAAGGACAGCAAGGGACACCATTGAGGATAAATGAAAGTGCTTCTCCAAGCACACCACAAGGAGGAAATTCAAGTGCATCTTCAAGCACTTGCACACCAAGTGAAAGAGGTAAGAAATTTAGAAATCTAAGTGACATTTATGATGAAGGAATGAATTCCTTATTTGCCTTGTATTGTCATGTTGATGATCCTATTCATTTCGAAGATGCAATTAAAGATAGAAAATGGATAGAAGCTATGGATGAGGAGATGAATGCCATAGAGAGAAACAAAACATGGGATTTGGTTGAGTTACCAAAAGGCAAAGAAGTCATTGGTGTGAAATGGGTCTATAAGACCAAGAGCAATGCTGAAGGCAAGATTGAAAGGCATAAAGCAAGGCTGGTTGTCAAGGGATACAAGCAGCAGTATGGAAGAGATTATGAGGAGACTTTCGCCCCGGTTGCAAGAATGGAAACCGTGAGAGCAGTGTTGTCCATAGTAGCACAAAACAAATGGAAAGTCTACCAAATGGATGTGAAATCAGCATTCCTAAATGGAGTGTTAATGGAAGAGGTCTATGTGGAACAGCCTCTCGGATATGAGAAGAAAGGTGAAGAGCACAAAGTGTGCAAGTTGAAGAAAGCTCTTTATGGGCTGAAGCAAGCGCCAAGAGCATGGTACAGCAGGATAGATTCATATCTATTGGATAATGAATTTGACAAATGTGAAGGAGAATCCACAGTCTACATCAAGGAAAAGGATGGTAAAATTTTAATTGTTGTCTTGTATGTAGATGATGTTATTTTCACTGGAAATGATATTTATCTTATTGAGAATTTTAAATCAGTCATGAAGGATGAATTTGAAATGACTGATATGGGTTTGTTGAGATACTTCTTAGGCATAGAAGTAGATCAAAATGAAAAAGGAATTTTTATATCTCAAGCAAGATATGTCAATCAAGTTTTGGGCAGATTTAAGATGGAAGAATGCAAGGCAGCAATCACTCCCACAGTGATGGGATTAAAGCTCAGCAAAGAGGACAGCAGCAAGGATTTTGATCCTAGTTTGTATAAAAGCATTGTGGGCAGTCTTATGTATTTAACAACAACTAGGCCTGATTTAATGTATGCTGTTAGTTTAATTTCCAGGTTCATGGAGAGGTCGAATGAGGCACATTGGCAGGCAGCAAAGAGAATTTTGAGGTATGTCAAAGGCACTAAAATTTTTGGAATTCTATATCATGCCTCAGAACATTCAGATTTGGTTGGGTACACTGATAGTGATTGGGCTGGAAGTGTAGATGATCGGAAGAGCACTTCCGGTTATGTTTTTAATATGGGTTCAGGAGCCATTTCATGGGCTTCTAAGAAGCAGTCCATTGTAGCATTGTCTACAGCAGAGGCTGAATATGTGGCAGCTACAGCAGCAGCATGTCAAGCAGTGTGGATGAGAAGAATGTTGAGAAGCTTAGGCCAAGAGCAGGCAAAAGCAACAGTGATCTTTTGTGACAATAGCTCAGCTATTGCATTGTCAAAGAATTCAGTGTTTCATAAGAGAACGAAACACATTGATACAAGGTTTCACTACATCAGAGAATTGGTGAACAATGGAGAAATTGTCCTAGAACATTGCAGGACTCAAGAACAGGTAGCAGACATCTTGACAAAGCCACTGGATCAGAAGAGCTTTGAATTTTTGAGAAAGTGTCTGGGTATGACCGAATGCCCAGCTGTTGAAATTAAAGGGGAGTGTTGAAATCTAATTTCAACGCAGACCACCAGAAACCGTGAACCAAGCCAGAAACCGTTCACCGGATTTTCTCGGAGCGATTTGCCGACGAAGGAATAATCCGGCAAGGAGCTCCGATATAATTTGGAGCCGACACGTGGTTCAGCCCTGACGTAACGCAACGTAAGAATCTCGGGAGTTAATGTTCAGCATATGTTGGCCTTCCGATATTCTCCTCCTCCGTTCGATCTACTCCACCTTTTTCGTCCGTTGATTGCCCAAACCTGCATACGAACATACATTAATGACTTTGCGTGGAGTGAATTTCATTTTTGGTTGACCGCGGTAAAATAATTAATGAATTAATTGTTACCGTAGAGAATAGGTAAGGTGATTTAAATTTTAATGTTTTTATATGTATCGGAGGTATGGTGGTGCATTTAAAGAAAGGCATGGGTGTTAAAAATATTTTACGGCACGTAAAAGTAATTGTGTTTTTTTATTTTGTTTTTTCAAAAAAATGAAAGGGGCTCGTGCATTTGACTATTTTGAAAGAGGAACGATGGAGCAGTAAAAAAAATATAGTGTGCTCTGTATTATTTTGTATGGCACACGGGAGGTAAAGAATATTGGTGTGTTCACAGCAGCGTAAAAATATGTGGGTGCAGTAAAAGGTGGAACACACAGCAGTGTGTAAAAATATATGAACAGGTTGTAATGTTTTAGTGTTGGCCATCGTAAAACTGAGGAGTAGAAAAACCATGTGTGGTTTTGCACAGCAGTGCATAAAGAAAATGGTGAAGCGGATTTTTGTAAGCCTGTGTAATTTTTATTTACAGCAGTAAACTTATGTAAACTTTTATTACAGCAGTAAGTTGTCTTTCACAGCAGTGAATATAAAAGGGATTTTACAGTGGTAAATCTTTGCATCAGGTATTCATTCTTTGCATCAGGTTTTAATGAGTAGAATGTTTTATGGTGGTGAAATACTCTGTCTCTAATTGAAATTTTTTTAAGTCTTCCTGTGCATAAAAGATCCTGGAGTCAAAGAACAGAGCATTATCTCTGTGTTTAGTTTGAATTTTGGTTTTGGTATTTTCCCCATGTAAAAATACCCAACACTTGTGAATATCAGTTAAAATGCGGGCATGCTTGCACAAGGAGGTGTCATCCATCGGATCATGACTCCATGATATGCCCCAAGCCTTGTCCGCATAAATTCGAGGCTACATGCGGTCATCAATGCAAGAAGATATGCCATTACGATACAGATTGTCCTCCTTGCCAGGTCCCTGTCTCGAAGACCATCCCTGGATGTGGTCACGGCATAATTCTTCCTTGCTCCACAGCTGTGGACGATGCCATTTGCAATGAACCATGCCCTACTCAACTTGATTGTGGCCATCCTTGTAAACAAAAATGTGGAAGACCTTGCGGACCATGTAAAGTAAAAGTTGTCAAAGATTTGCCCTGCAGACATCAGGCAATGCTGCATTGTTGTGAAGATGAGGCTAGCTGTCTATGCAATAAACCTTGTGGCATGGTCTTGAGCTCAAGATGTGGGCATATCTGTAAAGGAACATGTGGGTCATGCAAGCAAGGCACTGCACACATTTCCTGTAAGGAACGATGTTCTAGGGAGCTTCCATGTGGCCACCAATGCAAGGCTGGTTCTTCCGAGATTTGTCCTCCTTGTCAGCATCATTGTGGAAAACGTTGTCTGCACAGTCACTGTGTTCTCAAGTGTGGAACCTTATGCGTGCCTTGCATGGAGAAATGCGAATGGAAATGCGAGCATCATACTTGTGATCTCCTCTGTCATGAACCATGTACCAGGCCTCGGTGTGATGAACCCTGCCAAGAAACTCTAAGGTGTGGGCATCCTTGTATAGGTCTCTGTGGGGAGCCCTGCCCCAAGATTTGCAGGACTTGCAATCCACAGTATTTGGATGTCATTACACATATGACTTTAGAAGAATGTGATCCATCTGACAGGTTTGTGCAGCTTCTGGACTGCCGGCATGTATTTGAAGTAAGTGGGCTCGACACTTGGATGGACATGGACGACGCAGTTGCTGAGCTCGGTGCTGCTGCTGTCAAGCTAAAGCAATGGTAAGCCTGTACTAAATCACGCAATTTCTGTGTTGTATTCTGCAGTCTGAATGAGAATTGCTAAACTCTATTAACATTGTTAAATGCAATGCTATGCTATGCAGTCCTGCATGTCGGTCACCTATTAGAAGAGCACTGCGATATTCAAACATTGTCAGGAGGAAGTTAGAACAGATGGAAGAAGTCAAGAAGCGAGTGATTGGATTCGAAAAAGCGAAGAGAGGAAATGATATGTTAAAGAAAAAGTGCTATAATGAAGCAATGGTGGAGTTCAGTGCAGCTCTCCGCAGCAGTCCAGGGCTTCTGGAAGCCCATCTGGGCCAAGCCTGTGCGCTGTGTGGATTGCAAGACCATGATCAAGCAATACACCATCTCTCTTTTATCATAGAGCGCAGCTCCTACAAGGTGCTCATGCTTGAAAAGCTTACAACGCTGAGACTGAAATATAGTTTCAGCAACAATAATGTTAATTCTAAATTAGCAGATAATGAGTTGGCCATTGATGCACTACTTCAGTGGGCATTAGTTTGTTCCGCTCGAAACGACTTTGCGTCTGGTTTGTCGATTTGCGACATCATTCTGCAGAAAAACCCTGATCATGCAAAAACCGCCGAAATTAGAGTGGGGCTGGAAAATCGAGTGAAACTAGAGGTTGTTGAAGTTATTACTAAAGAGGTGGGAGGAAGAGGGCACTGGTATCAATGTCCGAATGGCCATTACTACGTGGTGGGGGAATGCGGAGGACCAACGCAGACATCTCAATGTCCAGATTGCAGGGTCACAGTGGGAGGAGTGTCTCACCGTCCAGTAGAAGGAAATCGCCATGCAGACATTGATGGCAGTTCTCATCCTGCCTGGAGCAACAACACAGGTCTTGGAGCTCTTGCCTGAAAGATGATGTTGAAATTATGAGTATGTTTTGGAGTTTTACCGTTGCAACAAGAGGAGAAGGTGTATAAGAACAGTGCAGTATCCATCAAAGTGGAATACTTGTCTAGTTTGAAGAGTCGGATCATTTTTGAAATTTTTGCCAAAATGCTTTACTATGTTATCAAATATGTGAAAAAATACTCGGGTATCAAATCCGTGTTTTTTATGAATTGGTTTTATGATTTATCGTTTTTGAGTTGATATTATCAAGGAATGTCTGTTTGTATTAGTATTTTTAAATTTAGTTATAGTGAAAAAAGTAATAGAATATATATTTTCATTGCCCATTGAATATTTGGAGTAAATTTTTATGCCCCGTTCAAATGTTAAAATTACTATTTTGAAAGGTCAAAATTAAAATTACTATTTTTAAAGGTCAAGATTATCATTTATGGAGGGTGAGAAATTGTTCAAATTCTGCTAGCCTAATGATGATTGGATATGCCAATTAAGTGGTAGTGTAGTAATAGTTATCATGGGCACCAAGATTATAGGCTATGGTTTAAATACAAAATGATACCGGATGAAACCACAAAAGTAAATGACATATGAGAGCAACTTTAAGAGATGATAAAAGTACATGACAGAGAGATGAGAGCAACTTTAAGAGATAATAATACAAAAGTAGATGACAGATCAGAGCAACTTTAGTAGCAGGAGTTTATATGGAAGTTCGTAATATGTTTTTAGCTAAATCTTGTGTTAACAAGTTTATACATGTTGTTGTCAGAGTGCACCGTTATGAGTTGTGTAGTCACGTAGCCGAGTCTGATCATAACTTAGCATGACGGGTCTTTGGAGTCCAGCACTATCACATCAAGTTTCAAATTGTCATTAATGTTTGAAATGATGGCATAGTGAGTGAAAACGGGTAAGTGTTCGTCCAAGTTATTGAGCTCCAACTTATGAACCAGACCGGTGACCAGCAAGCATGAATTTAGTATATAATAAAGTGTCTATCTTTAGTTTATATTATACATTGAGCTCAGTTAACAGAAAAATGGGCATAGGTTCTAATTTGAATAGCTCCAGACCACAAAGACGCAGTGCATGTAGGCCCCATCGATGTCAGAGTACACAAGAGAGGATACTTCATGGGGAGAGTAGACTTCACAAGAAGAAAAGAACATTATCTCACAAGCAGCCCTAAGCAATATAGAAATCCCAAAAACGATTCCATAATCTCTGGGAAGATTAAGATATGTGGCCTGTTTAGCTAATCACTGGAGATGTCATAAATAGAGGTAACAGATGAATGCCAGATGCTTCAGGTCTCATCATTACTCAACTTAATCCAAGTCCCGACCTTTGGCAAAACACCCCTAGTCCAGAGATGCATCAAATTACTTATTATAAGAGTACACCAGACTAAGGCAGCCATATCCCATTATACTGAAGCAAATACGAGATATGATGGGTCTTTCCATGGATGAGCCAGAAGTTTAGACGAGCTTTTAAGAAAATAAGCGAGCAAATCAAACTAGTTATAACAAACTATACAACAAGCATGGCATGCACAAAGGCAACAAGGGTTCCCGTTATCCCAGCAATCACTACAAGGTGCATTAGAACATATGCACAAATTATGACATAGGAAACAGAAGAAGGGAGAGTGCACATTAGATATTCTTTCCGCTGTTAATGCAAATGAAAAGGTCCCGGACGGGCTTGCGCTTCCTAGTGCAAGGAATTGCATTGAATCATATATAATGAATATAATCAATATGAAGGCGGATGTTTCTTACCGTACTTCTATTTCTTCCCCTCAAAGGCTCTCAATAGGCCTACCTTCTTTCAGGTAAGTGAATTCTATTTCTTCCCCTCAAAGCCTGAGCAGAGCTCAGGACCAGTCCTTTTGCCAACCTAGATAGGTCCTTTCCCTTATCCTGCTATTTTTATACTAGCTGGTTTCTTCTCCTTAGTTAACGAAGTGGGAGTTCAAATACTTTCTCGATCGTATCGTCGGGTTGTGCATTATATGATAAAGAGAATTCATGTTGACCCGGTTATGCAAATAAAGTCTTTCCCGTTTTCAACGCAGCAAAAGAGTTCTGAGAAATTGATTCATTCCGGTGTTACCGGTTCGACTCTGAGTCGTATCTAGCTGGTCGTCTCTATGGGTGGTGTTAATCTTCCCCAACTACAGACACCTTAATCGATCGTTGGAAGAGAACGTGCGTGGGGCCAAGGAGTTGAATGGAGATGCAAAGCCAAGCCCAATAAATATATCCTGGCAAGCGATCTTGGGAGGTGAATCATGGGAGTAGTTGCCCCTCCTTGACTTTGACTGGACTGAACCGAGCCTTGGACGATTGACCCGATTAGGGCATAATTCATGAACATAACTCCATACTACTGGGTACGCACGCATACTTTGCGGTGGTAGAGCTGTCGAAGGAAGTATTGATTGGTGGACGGATCTATTGCTTAAACCACTGCTGAACCACCTGCAGGACCAACCTTAGACAAGGAGTCACAGAGATAGCTAGACAAAGTCCATTACCAGATCCTCCAGCATCATAAGCAGTATATCCAGCACCAACACCAGTAGTATACCCAGCCAGCAGTTTCTTATTCTGATTTTGATTTTGACTCTTCTTATGATCTTGATCTTTGTTCTTCAGTTTCTTACTTTGATCCAGTTGATGAGCTTGACCCAGTCGCTTGGAAGTTCGTAATATGTTTTAACATGATAGCACAAAACTATAAGAGAAGATACCGCAAAAGTAGATATCACAGATGAGAGCAACTCGAAGTTCGTAATATGTTTTAACATGATAGCACGTAATATGTTTTAACATGATATTACAAAACTATAAGAGAAGATACCACAAAAGTAGATATCACAGATGAGAGCAACTCTAGTGGCAGGAAATTCTTAAGTTGGTGCTATGTTTAACATTATTAATAGTTATATATGGAAGTTGGTGATATGTTTACTATTATTAATAGTGGGTTTAACTAGTGGGTTGGTTTAACATTATTAATAGTGGATGGTGAATGTGTCAGTAGATTGTTAACCATTCTTGAGATAAGAGGAGATTATTATCGATTAATTATAAATAAATTAAAAATAGATTATTATTTTGGTGAATGTGTAGTAGATTGTTAACTATTTTTGAGATAAGAGATTATTATTGGTTAATTATAAATAAACTGAAAATAGATTAAAAATAATATTTTAAATGTTATATATTTATTTGAGATAAGAGATTATTATTGGTTAATTATAAATAAATTGAAAATAGATTAAAAATAATAATGTAAATGTTATATATTTATTTGAGATCATTTTGTATTGTGATGAGAAGGTGTATTTTGGGCGGGGAAAGTTTTTAAGACAATTATGACATTGTTAATATAGAAATCATAATTTTTTTTTTTTTTTTGTAAAACTCTAAAAAGTGGAGAATCTTGAAGAGATATAGGTGGATGAGACTTTCCAAAGATTGATATTACCACTTTCCATTTTTCTTGACCACAAATAAACTAAAAAATATATATATGTAAATGTGGTATATGCGTTCAAGATTTTTGTTGTGTTGTCACTTTTCTCAATTATAAAAAAATAAAAAGAAAAAATACATACAAAATATAAAAATGTGGTATGGTATATTGGTTTAAGTTTTTTGTTTTTTTGTTATTATGGGATGGTGTTCTTTAAGTCACGAGAGGTTTATTTTATTTTATTTTATTTTGACCTAATCAAAATGTTAAAAAATACATCTCTACCATACTTAACTAGATGGTACTTTTGATACATCTGTACCATACTTGACTAGATAGTACTTTTAGTAAAAAATTCGTAAAAAGCAACTAAATTATAACTTCTTTATTATTATTATTAAAAGCGTTGATATATAAGTTAAACATATATACTTAAAGAAAAACATTTAACAATATTCTTAATTATAGAAATTCATTGCACTTCATTTTGGATATTTTTAATTTGTAAATAAATTTTGGTAAAATACTACGGCATATCAATACTACATGCCCAAAAAACATAATTCATTTCACATTACATTTTTAATTAATTGATTTAATTAAAAGGAAAAAGAGATAGAACTACTTTAGAGCTTATACAACACTGAAATTATATATTAAATTTCCTTATCAACTAATATTACACTGAAATGATATATTGAATTGCTTTATCAACCATAGCAATAAGCTTTCTATGATTCAAAATATTTTACTTATAGACTCCACAAAGATAAAATTAGCACAACCACATTTACTGATGTGGTTGATATAGGGCTATAGGTATCTATCAACCACATTAATAATTATTAGATATATATTGTAAAAATTGCTATTAAATATTAACCATATATAATTTTATTATAAAATAATATATTAATATGATAATTTTTATATTTCTAACTATAACATAATATATTAATATTAATATTGCTTGATAATCTTAACATTACTATTAATACTTAAACAAATATATTAATATAAATATTTCGTGATTAATAAGCTCAAGGAATTATTAATTCTATAAACTCTAGAGATTAATGTTATAAACTCTTGGGTTTAGCATTATAAACCAAAGTGATCAATAAATCCAACGGATTATTAATATTATGTGCTCAAAGGATTAATAAAGTCAAGGGACCAATATTATAAACCCAAGGGATTAATATTCTAAAACCAAGTAATTATTAATATTATAAACCCAAAAGATAAATGTTATAAATCCAAGGGATTAATATTGTAAATTTTAGGGATTAATATTATAAACCTAAGGGATTAATAAACCCAACCCTTTATTAATATTGTAAATCCAATGAGTTAATATTATAAATCATAAAACTAATATATTAAACCAAAGATTTTTAATATAAACCCTAATACATTATTATACATATTAGGGATTATTGATATTATAAACCAAAGGGATTAATAAGCCCAAGGGACTAATAGTATTATAAACTCAAGGGATTAGTAAACCCAAAGGATTAAAATTATAAATTTAAGGGAATAATATTAAACCCTAGGATTTATATCATAAACCCAAGGGATGAAATACCCTATGATTAATATTATGAAACCTATGATTATAAACCTTAAGATTATAAACCCAAGGGATTAATATATAAACACTATGATTATAAACCCTATGGATTAATAAACCCAAGGGATCAATATTATAAATCCAATAGATAAATATTATAAACCCAAAGGGTTATAAACTCAAGGGATTAATATTAAACACTAGGATCAATATTATAAACCCTGTGATTAATATTAAACCCTATAAATATGGACTCTAAGATTAATATTATAAACCCAATGGATTATAAACCTAAGAGATTAGTATTCAACCCTAGGATTAATATTATAATCCAAAAGGATTATAAACCCTAGAATTAATATTAAACCTTAGGATTAGTATTTTAAACCCTATGTTTAATATATCAAACCAAAGATTATTAATGTAAACCCTATGATTATATATATATATATATATATATATTAAGGATTAATATTATAAATCCAATGGATAAATATTTTAAACCCAAGTGGTTATAAACTCAATGGATTAATATTAAACACTAGGATCAATATTATAAAACCTCAGATTAATATTAAAACCTAGAAATATCAACCCTCAGATTAATATTATAAACCCAATAGATTATAAACTGAAGGGATTAACATTCAACTCGAGGATTAATATTATAAGCCAAAAGGATTATAAACCCTAGAATTAATATTAAACCCTAGGATTAGTATTTTAAACCCTATGATTAATATATCAAACCAAAGATTATTAATGTAAATCCTATGATTATAAACTCTAATATATTATTATACATATTAGGGATTAATATAATAAACCAAAGGGATTGATAAACCTAATGGATTATTGATATTATAAACCCAAGGTATTAATAAACCCAAGGGACAAATAATATTATAAACCCAAGGGATTAATTTTATAAACCCAAGGGAATAATATTAAACCCTATGATTTATATTATCAATCAAAGAGATTAATATATAAACCGTATGACTATAAACTTTAAGATTATAAACTCAAGGGATTAATATTATAAACCCAAGGGATCAATACTATAAACGTAAAAGATTAATAAACCTAAGGAATGAATATTATAAACCAAATGGATAAATATTATAAACCTAAGAAATCAATAAACCGAAGTATTTATTAATATTATAAACTCTACGAATATTTAAGTCTTAAGATTATAAACCATAAACCCAATATTATAGACCAAAATAAACCCTAAACTCTAAATAAAATATCATAAACATGAATATTAAAACATAGTTTATTCAGTGTCGCAATGTGACATTGAATGAATTGCAATGTAATGTATTATTGTGACAATAATTGTTACATTGCTTATTGTATTGCGACGATGCTTGTGAGACTACCATGTTGAATAAACCATAATATATTATTATACATACTAGGGATTAATATTATAAACCCAAGGGATAATTGATATTATAAACCAAAAGGATTAATAAATCCAAGGGACTAATAATATTATAAATTCAAGGGATTAATAAACCTAGTGGATTAAAATTAGAAATTTAAGAGAATAATATTAAACCGTAGGATTGATATCACAAACTCAAAAGATTATAAACCCTAGGATTAATTTTATAAACCCAAGGGATTAATATATAGACCCTACTATTATAAACATTAAGATTATAAACCCTACGGATTAATAAATCTAAGGGATCAATATTATAAATTCAATGGATAAATATTATAAACCCAAGGGACTATAAACTCAAAGAATTAATATTAAACACTAGGATCAATATTATAAACCTCATATTAAACCCCAAAAATATGAACCCTAAGATTAATATTATAAACCAAATTTCTTATAAACCTAAAAAATTAGTGTTCAACCTTAGGATTAATATTATAAGCCAAAAAAATTATAAGCCCTAAAATTAATATTAAATCCTATGATTATATCAAACTAAAACTTATAGAAAAACATTTAACAATATTCTTAATTATAGAAATTTGCTATTCACCATAAATATTTTTAATTTGTAAATAAATTTTCATATCAATACTACATGCCCAAAAATTCATAATTAATTTAACATTACATTTTTTAATTAATTATTTTAATTAAAACAAAAAAAATATAACTACACTAAAACCAAAACTTATACTATATTAAAATTATATATTAAATTCCTTATCCACTAATATTACACTGAAATTATATATTAAATTGCCTTATCAGCCAATCCAATCCAGTAACGGCTGCGTAATGGTTGTTTGAGCACCGCCTTTCTGTGGTATGCAGGTGTTTTTTCACCTCAGACCTCAGACCTCATGTATTGGCCGCGAGCAAGGAAGTTTCAACTTCGTTTTCTATGCAGCCACTCACCAAGTAACAAGAATCAAACCAGGGGATATGATATATCTTTCAGCTACCGCCTCTGAAGCTAGAAATCATATCCTTATTGATGCATTTTTATGGGTGGTTCAAATTCGTACGATGTTGTGCAAATTTGAGGTTGAGGATAATCCTTTAATTTATTTATCGTCGTGTGAGAGGTTGTATGGATTCACTTAAAGTGGTATTGATCGAAATGAACACCATGTGAATAGTACATACTAACGTAATTTTTTTAAAAATAAAAAGTTTAATATACATTATATGTGTTATGAGTATACATTATATGTGCTATGTGGAGAGAATTTAGTTGATGATTAAATGTAAAAATATCGGGATATTAATAAATTTAACTAATAGTTTAAGTATATTATATTTTTTCCATAAAATAATAGAAATTCTAACATGATTTTGAAAAAAAGGTTGTGGAATTTTTTCAAAATCTGGGTTAAAGTTATTAATTTTTTGGGTGCCCCAGTGTTTTTATGATACTGAATCTGTTTTTGTCATAAAAAAAGGTTACTTTAGTGCGACTTTTTGGAAGCTTTTCTGGTCTAGTTTCTCTAAAATCCAACAAGAATTTATTGAAATCACAGGCTTGGTTAACCCCTGCACATTCGAAGTTCCCTAAGGGTTTTTCAGGGTGCTGAATTTATATATGCAGCCAAAAAACTAGTTTAGATGACACAAATCAAGGTTTCACCTCAAATTTTCCTTCGGATTCCGACACCAAAAATCCGAAAAGTCGCACTAAAGGCAACTCCTTTAATTACTCCCACAATCCGATTTATTGAAGAATTTATCACTATATTCCGACCATAAATTTGAGATATGGGTGAAATTGTGGCTTCATTAGACAATGTCTAAATTTAGTGTTATAATTAAATGAAAAAATGTGAGTTACTAATAATAGATGATGAAAATAAAAATAAAAGGGTAACTTATTAGATTAATTATAATTTTAAAATATTAATAATGATAATTTAGGATTGTAGGTGATTAGGATAGTTAGAAGGTTTTTTATTAGGTTTGACTAGTAAATTAAAAATGAAAACAAACTGAGGGTTAATTAATTGACAATTTTTTTAGTAAGTTAGAAAGAGAAGAAGGATTATACAATTCTTGAATATATCACCTCATGAGTTATGACATTTCTTGAATATTGATTCTCATGTCCTAGGTGATTAGGATACTTAAAAAGTTTTAAATTAGATTTTATTAGCAAATGGACAAATGAAAACAAACCATTAAACTTGGGTTAATTATTTGACAATTCTTTTAGTGAGTTAGAAATCTTAATGTTGGAAATAGAAAGAAGAAGGATTATAACTCACATAGACTTCAAAGCCATAGATAATGAAGTTCTCTAGGTTGAAGTGGTGAGTCGTGGAAATTCTCCAATATTGATCCTCATCCTAGTATGACCGACACATTCAACTCCAAATTATTTCCAGAGAGGACTTGCCATGACATGCATTATAAATATATATGTAATGTACTTCAAGGAAGATTCTAACATAGCCAAGGCAATGAAGTTATCATCCCCTTGAAGGGCAACACATATATTAGTTATGCCAATGAAAATGCCTTATGATGAGTCAATTGACCCTAAGCGATTTGAACCATGTTGAAAAAAGGAGTCCTTATAAAGGTCCTAGAGATAACATGTGTAAGCAACCCTACGGGCTTGAGGAAGGAGATCAACAAATAACACAATTATGTACCTAAAAAATAGGGTTTCTCTAATAATAGATTTTTTAAACTTATATCAGTGGAAGAGTCTTTACAAAAACAAATATAGGGGTAAATAGACAAAGAAGCAACCTTGAGGCATTCTATTTTCCATATTTCAAGACGTGAGCATTTTATATTATTTTTTGTTGTTGGTGTAAGAGCCTTGGTTAAAAATCCATATAAAAAAATATAAGAGCACGGTTGATGGGACATGTATTCCAAGCTTAATGGTCGGCAAAACATCCTAGTGGGTGTTCATTCGGTTTATTATGGCTAAGGAAATTGGCAAAGGCAATGACAAAGGCTTTGGAAAGGAAAAGAGACATTATTTGACATTTATTTATGAAAATAATGGGAATTAGGAGAAAAGGAAGGTGAAAGGTCACAAATTGTATGTGAGGAGGAAAATGAAGGAAAATGGAAAATGAATAAAATAGAGGTCTCATTGATAAAAATGCTTTTGAGGATCAATGGGTATGCTTGGTCAGTGTAAGCTTGGCCAATTTAGTTTTGGAGCTCTCTCTCTCTATTCTCTCTCTCCCTCATACTCTTGGGCACTTAGAGTCTTTTTGGAGCACACTTAGAGTTTTGGAGAAAGAAGGCAAAGGAAGAGTAGGAAAGCGCAAGAGGACATCGAGACCAAAAACTACAATGGGTTTTGCTTGCAGGTATTGCATTGCATATATGTTTTCCTCACTATTTTCGGCATGCATGGCACATGCATGTGGTTTCTTGGTTATGATATGCCATTGGTACAAAGGATTGCCTAGATTGACAATGGATTCGTCTAGCCTTGCCATTTCCTGGATAGTCATGGTGTTGTGGGTTTATTCCTTTGTGTTTCTGGTTGGTTCTCATGTTTCCTTTAGCTTGGATTGAGTTATTAGTTCCTGGAGCCTTGGTTGGAGAAATTCTCTGGAAGCCCTTTAATGGCTTGGGTTGAGCTATTAGTCTTGGAGCCTTGGTTGAACAAATGCTCTAGAAGCCCTATAACAACTTAGGTTGATTTATTAGTCCTGGAGCCTTGGTTGGACAAGTGCTCTAGAGCCCTTGGTGGGTTGAGTTACTAGTCTAGAAGCCTTGGTTGGAAAAACGCTTTGGAGCCTAGCAGCAATTGTGGGTTGAGTTACTAGTCTCGGAGCCTTAGTTGGAAAAATGCTTTGGACCTCGGCAACAACCGTGGGTTGAGTTACTAGTCCTGGAAGCCTTGGTTTGAACAAACACTCTGGAGCCCTGGAAGTCTTGCGTAGAGACCAATCTGATGATGATTTTCTGATGTCTGACCATGAGGTGGAATCACTGTTTGATGGGTTGAGGTGTTTGGCCTTTCGAATCCCTGGATGGTTTTGGATTGATGTGTTTTATGAGATCCCACATTCATGCTTGGAATATGGCACAGGGGTGAATGACTGAAGAGAGATTTGGATGAACCATTCTATGGTCGGGTGGAACGTGGTAGTTCTATACCGGGTTGGATTTTGCATCATTAATATCATGTTATTTCTCCTTGTTATCTCATGAGTATTATATTGGTTTATATGTGGATTATATGGCTGTTGTTTCCTTTGTATTTCTGTTTTTATTATGTTGGTTATGAATATGTATTATGACAGTGGCTATGTATGACTCCCATCATGTTTTTACTTGTATATGAATGAGCAATTTATCTATGGCCTAATGGATGAAAATGCAACTAAAGTGACAAGGAAACAATGCCTCAACAAATCTCAGATAAGTATGAGGTCCCTATGCTCAGATCTATTATTTACACCTGTAGATTACATATTTGTGATATATTTGATGAAATGCCTGTCATGGCTAGTAGGGGTCCATTCAAGGTCTTATTCAAGAAATTGCATTTGTACTTTCATTTCCTTGTTATCTTACTGTTTTGAAGGTGACATTCTATTCTGGGCAGTGACCTAGGCTCTGGGCCGGAAAAAGTGGCTCAAATCCCAGGGTCGCTAGCACAACACTGAGAAAAATAGTCCCTGGGAACTGACATGCCTTATCATGAGAGTGTCCACAGTCTCCTGGACTTTGGCGGGCCTATAGCATGTGAGCGTCCAGGGGTCAAGTGCTCCAAAATGTCAATGGGACCTAGGGGCTGGTTAACAGAAACGTTGGGTTGGTTCCTGAGGGTACTAATGCTGATGTTGAATGTCTGTATGGTGTGTTTTTATTGGTTCCACTTCCTTAATGTAACTTAGGAGGTCGAATCATATCCTAGTGACCTCTCATTGCATGTTTACCCTGACTAGATAGTTGCTTGGATAGATGTGGGAGGAGGGTGTTACAGAGTGGTACCAGAGTGTGGTTCAACCCTCATATTGGATGGGTTGTGTGTTGGTCATGCATTCATGTCAGTTTCATATGTGTTCCTTATGCTTGTAGTCCATGTGCGTGTTGCATTTGCATGGTGTTGATCATAGTTGTAGTGAGTTCACCATGTAGAAGTTGACGATGTTGTTGTTGGGATGTGTTAGTCATGAATGCATGTTAGTTGTATATGCATTTGTTATGCATGTCAATGTCTATATGTTGTTATGCATGCATTTTCATTATGAAGGTTGTTGTGCATGAGGTCATTGTATGCAATTAGGTCATCGTGATGCTATTGGTATGTTAGGATGCTAATGAGTTGGTTGAGATAAAGCAGGAGATTCAGACCATCAAATTGAAGTTGCAGCATTGGACCTCGAGGCAAGTGCATGTTGTCATACAAGTTTGTATGTTGGGTATGCAGGTATGTAGGTTAAGATTTGTTATATGCATTATGGTTATGTGTATTCCTTTCATTCTATTGATGATATGGTTACATACATGATAGATGCTAGTTGATTAGTGTAGTCATATACACATGTGTCAGATCGTCATGAATGATAGTAACGTGTGGTTGTATGCATTTATATTGTTGTTTTATGTTAGATAGCTTGATGGTTAAGTTATATGTTGTTTATGAGCATGATATATAACTTGATTTTGTTATATTCTAGCAACTTGATGATTAGGGTTATTACATTAAGATATTGATGTTATATGTATCACGCTAAATTGGATTGGCCTATGTAGATGGTTAGGGTTATCACATTCAGGTATGAGCTAATATGATGTGATATTATGTCGTACTAATCTAGACTTATTGTACATATGTGATTATTATGTATGAATGAAAATTGTTTATGAGCTTATGATGTGAACATGTTAGTTAGTTATTGTTATGGATATCATGATCTTATTTGTTCTTGAGTTGATGTGTTGTAAATTTATATCGTGCTAACTAGATTGATTGTGCAGAAAAGATAACCTCCCTTGAGATACATTAAGGTATGAGTTTTCCTATGTCGTATATTTGGTGCTTGACTATTTGATTATGATGTCTAGTTTATTAATCGAACATGGTATGTTTGCAAGTTGGCTGGATATTTGATGAATCACATAATATGAATATGTGTTCAAATGATCTTATTTTAAGATGATTGTACTAACACATGTGTTGAGACAACTGATATGTACTTGAGTGTAAGTAGGGTATAATTGTAGCATTATGTCTAATGACTATGAGTTGACTATGGATTGTGACATGATTTTTAGTCTTGGTAAAGGTTGATTTCAAATTAGTAGATATGTTTCCTTGATCCTTGGAACATTTGATCGACATGTGTGAACATTTGCAGGAAACATGCTTGGTATTAGCATGACAAAGTAATAGTTGACTTTTTCATATAACTATCCATTGGGTGATGTGACAGTACGTAGTAAGACTTAATTGCAACAAGGTAAAAGGGTAAAAGAAAGGAATTGGGAAATATTTCATTTGGCTATGATTGGAAACCCTAATTCCAAATGAATGAGTGCTTTGTATACATGAAGTCTTCTTAACCTTGATTTTGTCTAAAATTATGTGGATATGTGCTATATTCATGGACATGTATTTAATAGGTATAGTCGTTGGTGTCTAGTTATGGCTAGATTATATGTCAAGAGAATTGGAGTCCCTTGAGAGACGACGTGGATGTGTTTGGTTACAAGGCAGCATGCTTGACACAAAAAGATAAGGTAACTGGTGTATTGTTATGCTTATTTAAGCAATGTCATTTATATTTTTATGGAAGTATGTTGTAGGCGATTGCATGGCAAGAGACTGCCATGAAATTCTGAAGAAGGCTCGGGTTGAGATTTCCATTGCAAGCACTAGGAACCATGGGGATGGAGTCATGGTGTATGTTGTTAGTCTTGTGATTTTGGTTTGTGGTGTTATGTTGTTATTGGTTTTCATGGTCTTATTATTATTTGTTTCTTGTGCTTTCATTTTATGTTTTAAGTCTTAGGAATTGGTTGGGAAAGAGGAGAGTTAATGGAGCTTAGGGAGAGTTGAATGAAACCCAACAGGTGATGAAAGACTCAGATGAAGATTATGAATGTATAAGGGCAGCTGAAGGCAAGAGTATGAAAAATAGTTGGATTGAGCGAGCCTAGTTAGAGTTGAATGAAACCCGAAAGGTGATGAAAGACTCAGATGAAGATTGTGCATGTATAAGGGCAGCTGAAGGCGAGAGTATGACAACTAGTTGGATTGTTGGGTCCATTGGTGTAAATGGACGTTGGAGGGACAATCATGAGAAAGGTAATCAAGAAAGGTAAAGTAAATATATTTGAGGTGTCAGATACCTTAACTATGTTGGGAACTGTTGTTCTCAATGTTGTACATGTGTTGCACGGTTAAAGGGAGTTCTCTTAACTTTTACCTTATGATATCTGGTAACTATATTGTGATGACGATTATGTTGATGTCTATATATGTATACATGTATGTATGTATGTTGTTTTCTGACAGAATCATGATTGTTTTATGCTAATGTTTATGTATATGTATCTATGTATCTATGTCATTGTCGACAGGGTTTTCAAAGATCATTCTTGTGGAGGAATGATTTATTATGCAGGTGAATGGCATGACGAGGTTCCTGGTCTTATGGGGAATCAAGTGGGAAGAGTAGTCATGAAAAATAAGAGGTCAATATCATGTGGATATGAATTGATATTATATTCTTGTATTATGCATATGTTTATGTTATGATAGGTAACTTTGAGGGATACATTAGCGAAATGAAAGCAGTGTGGTCTGGGACATGTTGGGACAAGCATAGATAAGACACTGGAAGCAAGGTTTCTTGCTAGAGACAGTGTGCTTTTGGATGTATGCAGTGTTGTGTATATATAATGTTTGTACATGTTGTTTATGCAATGTTACGTACATGGTGGTACATATAGTGTTGTGTGAATATCGCATATGTAGTTTTGGGTATAGATGGTGCTATGTACATGTTGGATATGCGGTGTTGTGTACATATTGTATTGTGCGCATGATGGATATGCAGTGTTGTGTGCAAATGGCGCTATGCGAATGTTGGATATGCAATGTTGTGTACATAGGGTGCTATGTACACATTGTATATATAATTCTATGTACATATGGTGTTGTGTGCATGTTGTACATATGGTGCTATGTACATATGGTGTTGTGTGCAGATGCTGCCGTGTACATGTCGTGCATATGGTGTTGTGTACATGTGGTGTCATGTACATGTCATGCATGTAGTTATGTGTACATCTGGTATTGTGTACACGTTGTACAAGTGGTGTGGTGTACATGTGGCATTGTGTAGAGATTATGCATGTGGTGCCGTGTACGTGTGATGTTGTGCACATGTCGTGCAGGTGGTGTTGTGTATAGGTGGTACTATGTACATGTTGTGCCTATGGTACTGGTGTGCATGTGGTATTGTGCACATGTCGCACACGCTGTGTTGCGGGCATAAGATACTATGTATGCGCATTGTGTAGTCTTGGTATCATGACATGTGTACTTGTTGTGTTGTACTCTGTGTACATATATGTATTGTGTTGTACATCGAGTGCAAGTGTATCTATTGTGTGGTGGTGTACACTGGGCATAGGCACATGTATTGTGTTGTGTTGTACACTGGGTGTAGGTGTATGTATTGTGTGGTGGTGTACACTGGGTGTAGGCGCATGTATTTTGTTGTGTTGTACACTGGATATGTGTGGTATGTTAAGTGTAGGTGCATGTATTGCATGGTTTTGTATGTCGTGTGTAGTTGTACGTGTGATGCACACTATGTGTACCTGCACATGGTTGAGGAGAAGGCACTGGGTGTTGGTCGAGTGTGGAAACTGATCTGGTGTGCGTACGAAATAAGGAAAAAGATAGAAGCTAAGGATTGATTAAAGGATAAGTATCAATATTTTATTTCAGTCTTATTATGCTTGTGATTTATGATTTTGGTCTATGATGATTACAAGTGATCTATGATTCTGGTTTATGATGGTACACATGACTTATGATTTTGATCTATGATGGTTGTGATTTGAGCTAACCCGATGTGATATGTTTATACATGATGCTTTGGTCAAAGATGCTAGTTTGACTTATTGTGTCAGGAAGCGAACATAATTGCAAGTGTACCTTATTGACGACCTACCAATGAGGTATGATGTGAATTTATTTCAATTTGTTTTAAAACTAATGAAAATTATGTGCTTGGTATAGGAATGCATGAACATGCCTAGTTGGGTGGTTGAACTTGACTACAAGAATTTACAAAAACAAAAGGAATTGGAAAATGCAGTAGTATGTTGGTAAAGTATTCAGTAGCAGAGCCATTATGGGACACTGGTACCCAATAGTGTCCATTGATTTCCATGAGCATGCTATGACTGGTATGATGGTTTGAGGCAGGGATATGCCTTGATTTTTGTATCTTCTGATACGAGGAAGCCTTGCCAAGGGATGGATTGTCCGATATGAGGGTGCCAACGGAACTTAGAAGGTGTGTCACTACATGGAAGGGGGTGACCAGATTTCCCAAGGGACTGTGTAGAAGAGAATGGAAGGTTGGGGATGGTTTTTTTTGTTCATTAACATTGCCAGATAGAATCAGATGCACATTGGGAGTGTGCCCTGAACCAATGATCCGGTAATTGTTCACTTAGAGGACAAGAGGCACAGGATTATAGCGCTGGACATTGGATGTAGATTTGACCTTGCAGTGGATTCTGGACTTCCTGGGAAGGAGGTGAATCTTGCTATTACTTTGAGGGTGGAGGTGTGATCCTAAGGATTCCCTTGTTGTAGATGCAGGCATTGTATCCTTTTATTTGTTGGTTGAGTAAATGTGTATATGTGTGTATAATTATAAATATTGTATCGAGATGGATTTATGAAGCTCCATAGACAATATGATTATTTTCTGGTTGAAGCAAATGCGTATAAGTATATATGGATTGTAAATATCGTAATGGGTTGTGTTATAAAGCTCCAGTAAACAGTATGTTTTCCATGTTTCAGCATATGGTCATTGTAAATACTACAACGAGTTGTGTTATAAAGCTCCATGGGCAGTATGTTTTGTTTTCAACAGTCTTATTGGTTATAGGTGTCATTGGGTACCGATGATGGTGTTTCCCCAAGGGGGAGGGTTCTGTAACAACCCTGGTTAAAAATCCATGTAAAAAAACATAAGACCACGGTTGATGGGACACGTATTCCAAGCTGAATGGTGGGAAAAACATCCTAATGGGTGTTCATTCGGTTTATTATGGATAAGGAAATTGGCAAAGGAAATGGAAAAGGCTTTGGAAAGGAAAAGATGCATTATTTGGAATTTATTTATGAAAATAATGGAAATTAGGAGAAAAGGGAGGTAAAAGGTCACATGTTGCATGTGAGGAGGAAAATGAAGAAAATAGAGGCCTCTTTTGTTGGCATTATGGCACAGGTGTGGCGCTATGGTACAAGTGTTGTCCTTGATGGAAACTCACTTTGGTGACAGATCTCAGTTCAGGCTCTCAGGATGAAGGAAATCTTGTATACGCAGGTTCACCTTGTCAAAGATGCGTATACACGCGGGTTAGACGTTCAAAAGTCGCATATGCGTATACACGCACTTTCACGCACATAAAAGCGCGTACATGGTGGGAAACTTATTTTTTGGTCCGTGGTCGTTAGTCCTTGGAATTTGAACCTATGGTTTTGGACCATGGTATCTCGTCAGAAGTGTTGACCCCAGGTATTGGGCCCTTGGTATTGTTTATTATGGTTTTGGACCGTGGTATTGTGGAAGGCCTAAAACTATAAAAGAGGAAGGAGATCATGTGGCAAGACACCATCTGATTTATTGAATATCTAATATTGTGCTAGATCTGGAATACTGGTGATTGGGTTTTGGTGCGGATCTAGATCTGAATGAAGGAGCAACCTGAGTGCAAGAAGGATAAGGTCTATTGATGGATCAAAATCTCAAGGCTTGAACATTGATATTTCTGTATGATTTTGATCTGTTATATGTGGCGCACTCTTGATCTATAAATCTGATAATCTGGGTTAACTAATGACTAAATGTTTAAAAGAATGAATTATGCTTTATAGATCTGTACGCAGGTTCAGTGAAGTGTAGGTGCATATACACGATTTTTCTGTGAATGAAAGAGGCGTATACGCAGGTTGGTTGTGGTACAGAAGCGTATACACACAGGTTACTGAATAGTGAAGTAGCATACATATCTTGATTTATGTTCTAGTTGCTTCTGTTTTATTGCTGTAGTGTTATGGGTTCAGAATTGGTGTTTGATTACAGTTACTGTGTTCTGGGTACAACGGACAGAGAAGTGTTTATTTGATTCAGTTTTTGATTGGTGAAAAGGAGTTTGGTTGATGCAGAAATTCTTAATGTTTGATTGATGCTATCTGTGGATCCAGTCTGAAAATTAATGAAACGAGGTCCCTGAAAGCAAAGAGAAGGTTGCAGCCTTCTACAGGTAGAAGCCTGCGTACTAGTATCTCAAGCTAGTACAAGAACTAAGGGGGTTGGAGCTCCCTTCCAAGAAAGCTGGAGAACGAGAGAGAGTTGTAGCTCTCTGCAGGTTGCAGCCTGCGTACTGGTAAAGACTGCACCAGTACAAAACATTGTAAAGAGAAGTTTCTAATTAAAAGGAAGATAGAGACGAATTGCAGCAGGGGGTTTTCACCCACATTGGGTTTCCTCCTTATATCTTGTGTTCTTATGTGTGACTGTCTTCTGCTCTGTTTCACTGTTTCTGGTACTGTTTATTCACAGATTAATAACTGACATCTGAAAGATAAATCTAATTATAAGTCTGCTCTATATACGCGGGTTTCTTTATCTGTAGTTGCGTATATACGCGGTTTTTATTAACTGAAGTAGCGTATATTATCTGGAGTTGAAAAAGGAAATATTTGACTTGATAATACTGATTCACCCCCCTCTCAGTATTATTTCCAACAATTGGTATCAGAGCAGGTCCTTCAGAAGAAGCTTGATCGCTTGAAGGAAGATCGTTCATCATGAGAAACTACGAGAGGGAAGCATCAATCAGGCCACCAATTTTTGATGGGACAAACTTCGTTTATTGGAAGGTAAGAGTTACTGCCTATCTTCAATCTCTTGGTACAGAAGTCTGGGATATCATAGATACAGGGTATACTTTTCCATCAGCAACTCCTACAGATCCGGCTGAGAAGAAGAAATATGAAACAAATGCAAAGGCGGTCAATACTCTATTAGGATGTCTATCTCAATCAGAATTTGTCAAGGTAATGCAGTTTAAATCCGCAAAAGAGATATGGGACAAGATTGTTCTGAGCTATGAAGGAGATGATCAGGTAAAACGAGCAAAACTTCAAACCCTCAGGATTCAGTATGAAAATCTCAGGATGTATAATGATGAAAGTGTGGCTAACTATTTTCTTCGTGTAGATGAGATTGTTAATTGTATGAAAAATTTGGGTGAAGAAATAAAAGAGGCTGTTGTGGTTGAAAAAGTTCTAAGATCTTTTTCCCCTAGGTTTGAATCTAAAGTTTCTGCAATAGAAGAAAAAGAGAATCTACAAAGCCTTAAAATGTCACAACTGCACAGAATTCTAACTGCTTATGAAATGAGGAAAGGAGGTCCATCAGACAGGAGAGAAGCTGCCTTCAAGGCTTCAGGAAAAGGCGAGTACTACGAGCCAGAACATGTGTCAGAAGAAGAAGAAGAAGAATCAAATTTTGTCAGAAATCTTCAACGGGGTACTGGACGGTTCCAGGGTAAGTTACCTTTCAAATGCTTTGCTTGTGGAAGAGTCGGTCACTATGCTGCCAAATGTACTCACAAGGATAAGATTGACAAAGGGAAGGAACCTGTTAGATGGAACAAGAAACCGAATGCAAATAAGAAAAGCTATTACACTCATGAAGATAGTGATGGACTTTCAAATAGTGACGAAGATGAACGAGGTAATGAATATAAACTTTTAATGGCTTTTGAAGATGATGACTACATGGATGCTATAGATGTAGAAGGTTTTTATAAAGAGATATCTAATCTCAAAATTCTCTTAGAAGAGAAAAATGCGATTATTGATTCTCTGTAATGTCAACTGGCTGAAAGGGAAAAACATCTTGAAAAATTGGAATGTGAAATTGTTGGTCTTAGAAAGGAGATTGAGAAAACAAAAGCTATTAATCTTAAATTTGTTAAAGGATCTGAAACTCTGGATGAGATTATCAATGTGCAACGTTCTCCACTAATCAAGACAGGTCTGGGATATAATGAAGAAACATCTCAAGCATCCACCTCCAAAAGTTATCTTGATGCAGCAAGGAGGAGCGAGCAAAGGCCTAATAGAAATCATCAGGTATTTCAGGGACAGTTTACCTCAAGAACGAACAAATACTATCAAGAAAATCGGGGGCAAGCTACCTTAAGGACAAATAGAAGCTACAATCAGCCACAGGTAAAATCTTCCCAATTTGCCTCAAGAATGGATGTCAGTAGAAACTACAATCGGTTGGATGATAGATTTGATAATCGCAGGAGTTTCTTCAATGACCAATGCTTCTCTTGCCATAACTTTGGTCACAAAGTAGCCCAATGTGTTTCCTATAAGACAATCATGACTAGAGAAGCTCAAAAACAAAGGAATATGACTGGGATCACGAAAAGGACTTATAACAACTTTTCAGCCCTTGAAAATGAAGTTGAATGTTCTATTTGTAATAACTTTGGTCATGAAGATTCTGAATGCAGGAGCAAGTTTTGGAAGACAACTCAGAAGGAACAAACCTCAAGTGCCAGAACATGGAGAATGAAGGAACCACAACTAGAAAGATGTGGGATAGCCTTTTATGCAGAAGGACATGAAAATCTATGGTATATCGACAGCGGATGTTCGAAGCATATGATAGGTGATAAAGAAAAACTTGAATCATATACTGCATTAGAAAAGGGAAAGAAGGTTTCTTTTGGAAACGATACCCTTGCAACCATAAAAGGAAAAGGCACTGCTCAGTTGAAAGAAAAGGTCAAGGCTGGAAATGTTTTGTATGTTGATGGCTTGAAGCATAATCGACTGAGTGTTAGTAAGATGTGTGATCAAGGAACCGAGGTAATATTTCGATCAAATGGATGTAGTGTTTGTGATCTTGATACAGGAAAAACAGTGATCAAAGGCAGAAGAACTCCAAATAATCTATACATATTTGAAGAAGGACAACAACAATTAAATTTGAGCAAGGATGATGAACACTGGTTATGGCACCGGAGGTTGGGGCATCTAAGCTTTTCACAAATAAGGAAAGCATGAAAATACCAGGCAGTTCGTGGTCTTCCAGATATCAAAATTCCAGACAACACCATATGCAAATCATGTCAGTTTGGTAAGCAAACCAGAACTAGCTTTCCTGAGAAGGAAGGATCAGCTAGCAGGCCTCTTGAGCTAGTCCATACAGATGTATGTGGTCCATTTAGGACAAGGTCACCTCGAGGAGAAGAATACCTTATATTATTCATTGACGACTTCTCCAGGTTTGTTTGGTTAGGACTTATGAAGCACAAAGACGAAGCATTCGAAAAATTCAAATCCTTCAAAGCCTTGGTTGAAAATGAATCAGATTACAAAATTAAGTGCCTCAGGTCCGACAGAGGTGGGGAATTTACCTCAAATGAATTTTTCGATTTCTGTGAAGAACATGGAATAAGAAGGGAATTCTCTACAGCTAAGACTCCTCAGCAAAATGGAGTGGCGGAAAGGATGAACAGAACAGTCCAACAAATGGCTCGTGCTATGCTTGATGAGTATGGAACTCCTGCAACCTTCTGGGGTGAAGCTGCATATGCTGCGGTTGTTATTCTCAACAAAACAAATGTCCGAGTGAACATCACTCAAACTCCTCATGAGCTCTGGTATGGTGAGACTCCTTCGGTAAAGAATTTCAAAAATTTTGGGAGCAAATGCTATATTAAGAATACTGATGAGCATCTTGGCAAACTTGAAACTAGAGCAGATGAAGGCATTCTCCTTGGTTATTCTCCCCACAGCAAAGCATATGAGTGTTACAATAAAAGACTTGGAAGAATTGTTGACAGCATTGATTTAGTGGTTGATGAAAAAGGATACATTCCTAGGCAAGTAAATCATGAAGATATCGAAGAGGATGAAGACTACTCTCCAAATCAGATTGATGATGAAGAAGAACCTCAAGAGGCACCAGAGGAGCAGATAAGGATAGAAGAAAAGACTCCATCCAGGTATGTTCAGAAGAATCATCCAGAATCTCAAATCTTGGGGCAAAAATAGGCTGGCGCACAAACAAGAAGAACAATTGCAGAAGCCTCAAGCTATTTGATGAATCAAACCAACAGTGCATCAACCAACCTATAATACTAAGAGGGGGGGTGAATCAGTATTATCAAGTCAAATATTCCCTTTTTCAACTCCAGATAATATACGGTACTTCAGTTAATAAAAACCGCGTATATATGCAACTACAGATAAAGAAACCCGCGTATATAGAGCAGACTTATAATTAGATTTATCTTTCAGATGTCAGTTATTAATATGTGAATAAACAGTACCAGAAACAGTGAAACAGAGCAGAAGATAGTCACACATAAGAACACAAGATATAAGGAGGAAACCCAATGTGGGTGAAAACCCCCTGCTGCAATTCGTCTCCATCTTCCTTTTAATTAGAAACTTCTCTTTACAATGTTTTGTACTGGTGCAGTCTTTACCAGTACACAGGCTGCAACCTGCAGAGAGCTACAACTCTCTCTCGTTCTCCAGCTTTCCTGGAAGGGAGCTCCAACCCCCTTAGTTCTTGTACTAGCTTGAGATACTAGTACATAGGCTTCTACCTGTAGAAGGCTGCAACCTTCTCTTTGCTTTCAGGGACCTCGTTTCATTAATTTTCAGACTGGATCCACAGATAGCATCAATCAAACATCAAGAATTTCTGCATCAACCAAACTCCTTTTCACCAATCAAAAACTGAATCAAATAAACACTTCTCTGTCCGCTGTACCCAGAACACAGTAACTGTGATCAAACACCAATTCTGAACCTAGAACACTGCAACAATAAAATAGAAGCAACTAGAACATAAATCAAGATATGTACGCTACTTCACTATTCAGCAACCGGCGTGTATATGCTTCTGTACCACAACCAATCTGCGTATATGCCTCTTTCATTCACAGAAAAGCGTGTATACGCACCTGCACTTCACTGAACCTACGCACAAATCTATAAAGGATAATTCATTCTTTTAAACATTCAATCATTAGTTAACCCAGATTATCAGATTTATAGATCAAGAGTGCGCCACATATAACAGATCAAAATCATACAAAAATATCAATGTTCAAGCCTTGAGATTTTGATCCATCAATAGACCTTATCCTTCTTGCACTCAGGTTCCTCCTTCATTCAGATCTAGATCTGCACCAAAACACAATCACCAATATTCCAGATCTAGCACAATATCAGATATTCAATAAATCAGATGGTGTCTTTCCACATGATCTCCTTCCTCTTTTATAGTTTTAGGTCTTCCACAATACCACGGTCCAAAACCATAATAAACAATACCAAGGGCCCAATACCTGGGGTCAACACTTCTGACGAGATACCATGGTCCAAAACCATAGGTTCAAATTCCAAGGACTAACGACCATGGACCAAAAAATAAGTTTCCCACCATGTATGCGCTTTTATGTGCGTGAAAGTGCGTGTATACGCATACGCGACTTTTGAACGTCTAACCCGCGTGTATACGCGTCTTCGACAAGGTGAACCTACATATACAAGATTTCCTTCATCCTGAGAGCCTGAACTGAGATCTGTCACCAAAGTGAGTTGCCATCAAGGACAACACATGTACCATAGCGCCACACCTGTGCCATAATGCCAACAATCTCCCCCTTTGGACTTGATGGCAACCCAAGATCCTCATTCTCCCCCTTTGTCATCAAGGGCAAAGGGTTGTGCTCCCCCTGAGTACATGCTGATATCTCTGCTCTGCTGTGCTGAACATGCTCCCCCTGACTGTAGGCAAGATCTGCAAAAAGATGTTCTGTAAAAAGAATCATGACTTACATATCATAAATGACCTTCCTATCACCAAAGGACTCGATACATACATCCATCACCCAACCAAGTGGGGATCATCCACCCAACCAAGTGGGGATACATAAAAAATTTACATATGATAACCAATTACATTGCATCAATCATCCCAGGCATAGTTGGGAAACCAAAATAGGCCATTACATGACCTTGATAAAGAGAAGATATACATGACATAGAGACGAAATATCAAGACTATGCAAATCACCAATAGCAGCATCTGACAATAGCAGCAACCATGTTCTCCTTCTGTTCTCTTTTCTGCAGCTGATCCACCTGAACCAAACAACTTGAGTACTTGAACCAAGAGCTTCTAAGGTAATGCAAAAAATGCATTATTAGAAGATTATCTGCTCCCCCCGAACCTGTGCCAGATCAACTTTGACAGACTCATATCAGACTCTTTGCAACCAGAGTCTGTCCCTACTGATTTCCTTCAAAAACTCCATATACGCGACTGCACCTGCATAAATCGGCATATGTACGCGGATACCCCTCATCCAACTCACGTACACCAATTTTTCTTTGAAACAGACAAGCTTCAACAGCAGGATGAAGCATCAACTACTTCTGAGGTATTCAAAAGTTTCCCTGGGCAGTGGTTTGGTGAGTATATCAGCAACTTGTTCCTTAGAAGGAACATACTCCAACTTGACCTTTTGCTCAAGCACTTGTTCCCGAAGAAAATGATACTTGATGGGTATGTGCTTGGTCTTTGAATGCATGACAGGATTTTTTGAAATGCTGATTGCACTTGTATTATCACATAAGATAGAGACAGGTGGAGTACAAGTGATTTGAAAATCCTGCAAGATTTGCATCATCCAAAGGAGTTGTGTGCAACAAGATGCAGCAGCCACATATTCTGCTTCAGCTGTAGATAAAGCAATCGAACTCTGTTTCTTGCTGAACCAAGATACTAATCTGGACCCCATAAAGAATGCACCACCACTTGTGCTCTTCCTGTCATCCACGCTTCCGGCCCAATCTGCATCTGTGTAAGCATGAAGTGTGAGATCTGTATCTCTAGGATACCATAAGCCATAGTTTTGAGTTCCTTGAAGGTACTTGAAGATTCTCTTGACTGCCTGAAGATGAGTTTCCTTTGGATTTGCCTGAAATCTTCCAACTATTCCCACTACATGCATGATGTCTGGTCAGGTACCTGTCAAATAAAGTAGACTTCCAATCATAGATCTATAGGTTGGTTGATGCACTGCTGCTGAGGCTGGTTGATGCACTGTTGGTTTGATTCATCAAATAGCTTGAGGCTTCTGCAATTGTTCTTCTTGTTTGTACGCCAACCTCTTTTTGCCCTAAGATTTGAGATTCTGGATGATTCTTCTGAACATACCTGGATGGAGTCTTTTCTTCTATCCTTATCTGCTCCTTTGGTGCCTCTTGAGGTTCTTCTTCATCATCAGTCTGATTTGGAGAGTCTTTGATAAAAAGGCTTCTAAGGTTCAGTGGGTAGGCTTGGTCAGTTCAGTTTTGGAGCTCTCTGTCTCTCTCTCATACTCTTGGGAACTTGGAGTCTTCTTGGAGCACACTTGGAATTTTGGAGCAAAAGGGAAAAGGAAGAGCAGGAAAGCACAAGAGGACATCAGGTTCAATAGCTACAACAAGTTTTGCTTGTAGGTACTGAGTTGCATGTATGTCTTCCTCACTAGTTTCGGCATGCATGGCACATGCATGTGGTTTCTTGGTTATGATTTTTCATTAGTAAGGAGGATTTCCTAGATTGGCAGTGGATTTGTCTAGCCTTTCCATTTCCTAGATAGCCATGGTGTTGTGGGTTCATTCCTTTGTGTTTCTAGTTGGTTCTCATGTTTCCTTTAGCTTGGGTTGAGTTATTAGTTCTTGGAGCCTTGGTTAGACAAACTCTCTGGAAGTCTTGCAATGGCTTGGGTTGAGTTATTAGTCCTAGAGTCTTGGTTCTACAAACGCTTTAGAATCCCTATAACAACTTGTGTTGAGTTATTAGTCCTAGAGCCTTGGTTGTACAAATGCTTTGGAACCCTTGGTGGTTTGAGTTACTAGTCCTAGAGCCTTTGTTGGACAAATTCTTTGGGGTCCCACAACAGTTGCGGGTTGAATTACTAGTCCTGGAGCCTTGGTTGGACAAACACTCTAGAGCCCGACAACAACCGTGGGTTGATTTACTAGTCTTGGAAGCCTTGGTTGGAACAAACACTCCAGAGACTTAGAAGGCTTGGGTAGAGACCATTCAGATGATGGTTTTTTGATATCCAACTGTGAGGTGGAATCATTGTTTGATGGGTTGAGGTTTTTGGCCTCTTGAAGCCTTGGATGGTTTTGGTTTGATGTGTTTTATGAGATCCCACATTCATGCTTGGAATATGGCACTAGGGTGAATAGATGAAGAGAGATTTGGCTTAGTCATTCTACAGTCAGATGGAACATGATAGTCCCATATCGGATTTGCTTTTGCATCATTAATATTAGGTTATTCCTCCTTGTTATCTCATGAGTATTATACAAGTTTATATGTGGATTATATGGCTATTGTTTCCTTGGTCTTTCTGTTGTTATTATGTGGTTATATATGTATTATGACAGTGTCTATGTATGGCTCCCATCATGTTTTTACTTGTATATGAATGAACAATGTATCTATGGCCTAAAGGATGAAACTGCAGCTAAAATGATAACGAAACAACGCCTCATGGCGGATCTTCGATAAGTATGATACCCCTATGTTTAGATATGTTATTTACACCTATAGATTACATATTCATGATATGTTTGATGAAATTCATGTCATGGCTAGTAGGGGTCCAATCAAGGTCTTATTCAAGTAATTGCATTTGTATTGTCATTTCCTTGTTATCTTACTGTTTCGAAAGTGACATTCTATTCTGGGAAGTGACCTGGGCTCTGGGCCTGAAAAAGTGGCTGAAATCCCAGGGACGCTGGCACAACACTAAGCAAAATAGTCCCTAGACAATGGAATGCCTTGTCATGAGAGCTTCTAGAGCCTCTTGGATGATGACAAGCCTATAGCATGGGAGTGTATAGGGGGTCAAGAGGTCCAAAATGTCAGCGGGACCCAGGGGCGGGTTGGTAGAAAGGTTGGGTTGGTTCCTGAGGGTCCTAATGCTGATGTTGAATGTCTATATGGCGTGTTTCCGCCGGTTCCACTTCCTTAATGTAACTTAGGAGGTTGAATTATATCATAGTGGCCTCTCGTCACATATTTACCCCGACTGTCTGGTTGCTTGGGTAGATGTGGGAGGAGGGTGTTACAATTGGTAGTTAGAATGTGGATCTATTGTAAATTTATAAGAAAGGCCTTCCACTACATGAATAAAGTTTGAAATTTTTTAAAATCTAATCTCATTTCCTAAGGGTTTTATTATTACATATTTTTTATTTTTTTTCAAATCAACAACATCAACTTATTTGTATTTTCTCTAAATTTTTGTTTCTCATGTAGATGGTGCCTTTTAAGAAATGCGCAAACATGGTATCAAATGGAAGTGACAGGAAGGTGTTAAATAGCTTGAAAGCGATGCTAAGAGAAGAAAAAATAACAACTCAAAGTATCCATCAATATATAACATAAAACATGCTTAGGAAAGAAGACATTTTAATGATGTATGATAGTGAGAAATGTAGAATAAGGTGCATATCTAAACTCTAGGCATGCATATGAAGAACTTTTGTAGAGAGAAAAATTTGTGTGAATGGAATTGTATTGAGTATAAAAATAACAGTGGCTTGAAGTGATTTGGGTTGTGCAATAACGATTTTTGGAACCGATTGAATATTGTTTACGTGATTCTATGAGTTAAAGTGTTTATATTGCAGAAAGTAGATTTAAAAGGAAACAATTGTGATAAGATGATCATTAAATTGTTAAAAATAATGATCTACAATAAGCATCAAGCTTCATGGTGGGTGATGCTACATAGATACACTAAAATAGTATGTGTCCAAACACTTCCACTAAATATATATTATGCACCCTTTAGTTATTGGGCTTTTTCCATGATTCCAAATAATAGGAAACCCCCAACACCTCATCCATTTTTGTAGAAATTATATGGTAAATCATCTACAACCTTATGCGAGAAAACAAGTAACAAGAGACAATATAGGTCAAGAATTGTTTATCATTATTCTGGATATAGACAAGAAGAGGAACATTCACTATAATTTGGTAGTGAGAAATTGTTGTCATAGTTATAGTGTAGCAAAGCATAACAAAAAAAACATGCTTTACATTGGGGAACACACTTAGTGGTGGAATAATGTCATCGATGCTATCAAAATGTTGATTTTAGATACCTACCAATCTCCGTTGAAAAAAATATAGTGGTGGTTTCATAGGGATAATAAAGTGGAAGTGGCTAACGAATTCCTTACTACTAGACAATAGGTTATCGTAGGTGACTATAATAGTCAAACTACAATGTCGCATCCACCATTGTAGCATGAGTTCTATAAAAGCCACATGAGTGTGTTGGGTAATGTAAAGAGAAAATATTGGGGTAGAAAAAGAGTGCAATGATGTGATCGTGTTGTTGATGCCTAATGAATTTTTGTACTACTACATAGATATAAAAAGTGATGAATGCATGGAAGAGATAACTTGTACAGAGAAAAAACCTATCTTTGAGAAGAAACCAAAGTTGGAGTAGCTATTTTCTGTGAGAAGGTAGTGACTTGGTGCTAGTGTTAGTGAAGTCCAATAGATGGGACAAGGGAGTAGTAGAATATATCATCTAGTAGAGAGGATATATATTTTGTTGTTGTAGCCAGTAAGGGAACTAGGGGAAGAGGGGTGTAAGGGAAAATGTGGGAGATATAAGGTAAGGATGGTCAAGGTAGTTATGTAATTCAAGGTATCTCAAGATACATTGAGGGTGGAAGAGGAAGATCAACATGTCTCTATTGGAAGAACTATATAATAATTGGTCTTGGTGTGTGGGTGTGAGTTAAAAAATAAAAGGAGCTTTTGTGTGAACTAATTTGTTGAGTTTTGGTAGTATAGGGTAGATTTGTAACAACTACGGTAAGTGTTTTAAGTGTTGAAAACTATTGTTACATGTGTTGTATAATGTGTTGTGTTATTTTTTATAGGAGAATTAAACTCGGGTGGGGAGCATATCAATGTTCCTCCGAACCACCCACGCTACACTCAATTGGCACATGCATGCAATCACTATTGACACTATTTTTCAAATTCAAGTTACAATCCTTGATATTATTATTTATGCACAACAAGAATGTTTTTATTTGAAAATGATAATACAAGCTTATATAAACATGTAAAATGAAAAATTACACCTTCTGAAAGTCAAACCACTCAATTTGTGTCAAAATTGAGAGTAAGGCATGCATTTTACTTAAAGCATTTTTGCCTTCAAATTTACATGAAATCCCAAATCTAGGTACATAAAGGCAACCTCTCATGTTCTTCAATTACACTTTAAATTACATGGGTAACTGTAATATGTATCTAAATCCATTTTACAACTTATATATATATATATAAAGAAATTGTAGTTACAAAGAAGTTGGGGCATGCATTTTAATTTGGTCACTTAGTATAGTTTTGACCTTCTAAATTACAAGGAAAACCTTACCTCTTTTTCATTAACAACTGATTTTAAACTTGAAATTGAAAAATTAATATTGTGAATAGCTATAATATGATAAACCACATCCCTATCAACTTTCAAAACTAAAATCTATAGTATAATACAACCTTGGTTTACATTTACAAACAAGTTATACATTTCTAGGGTTGTACTATATATCTCTTGCCTATTTTTGCACAATATAGTCTTTTATGGCTGCAAATGAAAATTTAAGTACATAGGATTATGTAAAATGACTTAAAAAATCATTTACAATATGAAACACTTAAATATAATGAGATGTGAGACCTTGTATGTGCATTGTAGTGTAGTATGGTGGGCCCTTTGGTTTTTCAAGGCAATTTTTAGCCTTTATGCACATTATATCATTTTTTTATCTAGAAATGCCAATATAAGGTTATATACTGGTTTAAAATCACAAATTACACCTTCTAAAATTTGAACCACTCAATTTGGGTCAAAATTGAGACTAAGGTGTGCATTTTACTCTAAGGTAGTTTTACCTTCAAATTTACATGAAATCTCAAATATCGGTGCATGAAAGAAACCTATCCTATTCTTTAATTTTGATTTAAATGGCATAGGTACATTTATCATATATATACTTTCATATTACAACTTATAAAAAAAGCTGGAGTTGAAACTTTAGCATGTATTTTAATGTGGTCACTTAGTATAGTTCAGACCTTCCAAATGACAAGGCAAAGTTCTCCTCTATGCAAATAATCTCTTTTTAAAATTGTAATTGCAAAAAAAATAACATGAACATATGTAATATGATAACGAAACCCCCAACAACTTGCACAAATCAAAGCTAAATACAACCTTGTATTAAATTCTACAAACATGTTATGCATTTCTAGGGTTTTACTAGAGAACTCTCTTCTAGTTCTGCATAGCAAATATTTTTTCATGATAGCAAAGTCTTCTATGACTACATCTTAATTTTTCTCATGGTAGTCTTTTTAAGTATTTTTTATCCTAATTTATTCTATGATATTTTGTGAATCAAATGAATGTTATTTGATGATAATATTACGTGATGGTTACTTATGAATTTGAAACATGCATAATCATTACTCCTTTCTTTTGCTTAAGAATAAAAGGAAAAGGGTGACTGTTGATTTATAAATCATGGTTGTCTATGCATAATTAAATTTTATAGGAATTGAAAAACCTTTAGGTTGTGAACTCATGTGATAGAGCCAGAGGGATGTCTTAAATAAAGATGCAAACATTATTGTAAAGATTCATTTTATATCTCTTATAGGTTGTAGATATTAAACACTAAATATCACAAGAATCATCACATGTAAGAAAAGTATGAGTCAAAGAAGTGGTTGCACATAGTGTTATCATTGATGACAACAAAATGTCATTGATGTCAAATGGGATGTATGAGACAATAACAAAAATACCATCTTTGATGACCAAAGAAGTAACATGACTCTTTATGAAGTGATATGATAGCCAAATATTTCACGTGGTCTTGCCACATGAAGATATATATACTTGAAGTTATTTGAGCTTTTGATGAATTTATGATGCTTGAGATATCCTACAAATAGCATGGTTGTGCATAATGTGTCGATACCTTTTCAACAATACATCCTGCTAAGAAAAGTGATGTTGGATGAGAAGTTAAGGATGTTTGAAGATTCAATATTAATTGATGGTTCAACACTATAGGGAAGGGACCCATAATCTTTATTATGCTAACCAGTGTGCAAGTTTTGAGAAAATCCACCATTGACAAAGTAGATCGACAACATCAGGTGTGCAAGGATGCACACCATTTAACATCATTAAATGGCATACATGTTTCAGGTTGACCAACAATACCTCCAATAGGTCAATAGTTAGATGAAGGTGAAGTTGCACAATGTTTAAACCTCCTTATTGGATGAACTAGATGGAGACACGTGGCAAAGTTTTGTTGGATAATGATGTGGACCTATTGGCGATTGAGATATAGCTCATTAGCATAGTTAGCATGACACATCAGTAAGTTGACATGAACAGGCTAATGTGATGCCACTAGGGACTACCACATGGCAAGGTGATTTGACACATTTGGATTGACATAAAGTCTAAATAAAGGTGATACATGGTACCCTCTTAGGAAACCACATGGCACTATGACATCATCGTGCAAAGGACTAGTGACCCCTAGGTCAAATGGGGTGGTCACATGGTTGTTTCAGGGCCAAATCAAAATAAAAAATATTGGCTCAAAGGATTGGTCATATGGAACATTCGCAAGGTCACATGGTTCATTAACTCCAAGTAATTTGCCTAATTTAGTGGAGCTCCTAGTCATCTCAACCATCTCCAGGTCCAGTTGCAACACATACACACATGCACACACACACACACACACACACACACATATATGGATCTTTCGTCATTTCCATGCAACCGAACATAATAACAAACAAAGATCAAGAAACAAGACTCGCGAAGGAGCACAAAGAAGTTTATAGTTTGTTTGTTCTAGTTATAGTTCCAATTAGAGTTTGTACATGTGGGTTATCACTTAACCTCATTTTTTTCATGCGGAGTCACACTAGTCCATTCCTTTTCAATGAAGACTAGGCTAATTTGTGTAGGTCTGTTCAAGTAATGATAGTCAAGCCATGATAACCCTACCATTTTTTTGTTCTAACGAAGGTGGGATCTTAGTAAGGAGGCCATGAGGGTCCTACCACTAGTCTTATATATATATATATATATATATATATATATATATATATATATATATATATATATATATATATATATATCTATATATGTATATATGTATATATGTATATATATATATAAATATATATATATATATATATAGAGAGAGAGAGAGAGAGAGAGAGGTCTGATCAAAATAACTAGGCCATGGTGGCCCTACCCTGTGTCACATATATTGTTCCCGTGTCCGAGTAGACAAGCCAAGGCAAATTCCATAGACTTTGTTGTGATGAGTACAAATACAATTGAGCCACGAAGGATTGACTTGCATGATATATTGATGTGAAATCTTTGATGCAGTGATATTACTATAAAAATCAATTTGTGTCACACAATATTGCAAGTCACACCAAGGAGAGAAGATGGCAAGTCGTGCACACAATGTATAGGTGGTCATGAGTTTGACCCTCAACAATGAACAATCTCTCTCTCTCTCTCTCTCTCTCTCTCTCTCTATATATATATATATATATATATATATATATATATTCCCATTTTGTCACATAATTTACAATTTTTGGTGGCTAGTGCTAGAATCCATGGATTGTTGAAAAGTGCCTGGAAAAGGGCTTTATGTAGAACAATAATGTCAATATAAAGTTTTTATATGGTTATTTTGGATTTCTAGGGTCAATATTCATCCAAATTTGATTCCAGAAGAAGTTATGTGATCAAGGTTCAAAGATGGATGTAAATAGAGGAGTATTATGCTCTTTTAAATCTTATTTTATGACTAAAATATCTTGTGTGTGTTTGGAGGGTCTATGGGCATGTTGTAATTTTCTTGGATGTATGATGAAAATAAGATCTAAGAAATGGTTTACATGACTAGATAAATGAATTGGATAAATCAAAGTAAGGGAAGTAGTTTGACAGTTAGCAACAATGGTTTATACGACTTCTATGACAGTATAATGTTTGCATATTGTGGTAGTTACAGTTGCAGTGACAATGATTATGGCAGTGATAGTGTTTGTAGGTTGTAGTGAGAGTGATCGTGACAATTTCACAGGTTGATAAGATTTTATGGGTTGTGATGGTGACCACATACTGAAAATTCCTTATAACTCAGTGATATTTAATGATAATGGATCCAATTTGAAAATGAGATGAAACAAAGGTCCACAAGGAATTTGAAGAAGGAGGTTGGAGCCCTAATCAAGTTGGAGTCCAGAGCAAGTAGGATCCCACTCATCCCAGAGGTTTTAGCTTCAATTAGGTTGTAGCCTACAATGAGGAGTTATTTCCATATTTCTAGGTTGGTACCTCAATCAGGTTGTAGCCTACCACAAGTGCCCACTTGCACTTTTTGGTGGTGGTTTCCTCCAACAAGTCAGAGCCTGCAAATTGATGTAAATTAATTGAAGATAAAGAAGAAGAATATTGTTGGTTTTCTCACGTATGTGTTTCCACCTAAAAAAATGTGTCTCTTCGTGATGTGGTGGCTTCTTGTGTTGTTGATAGCTTCTTATGTTACTGATATGATGATGCACTGTTATAATTAATGATATAATGCTTATGGTTCATTTCTATATGGTTGTGTGATTAAGAAAAGTTACGAAATTTTAAAATTAACCTCACACTAATTCATCCCATCTCTTAGTGTGACCTTTGGGCCAATAGTAGTATTGATCTTCCATTAAGTCCTCATATTGTAGGATCTTTACATGAGAGACGTCATAGTAGAAAAAGTGTTAGACAAATTCTAGACTTTCTTCTCTCTGAAGATTCCTCTGAAGCTATCTCTAATAGGCCTTTCTGTTCCTATCTCTCTAGTTGAGGCAGAGTCTTATTATGCTTATTTTAGGTACACTCAACCTTGTTGGTGCCATACAACCACCCCAATTGATACTCAGAAGTGTGTTTTATCTAGTCACTAGCTTCACACTGCACGATGGTGCAAAAACAACTTAATTAGTACTTGGAAATTCCAAACTTAGTAGTGCATAAAATGGTTTGATGGAGGATAAAAATTGTGGTATGGATATGTACCACTAGGTGGGAAGAGAATAGTAGAAGTGATGGTTAATGGTTGATGATGTGTTGTGGAGAAGGCGCTTAAGACACTAGAGGATTAGGTTGGAATGGCTAACATTAATACAAGTAGGAATATAATTACCGTGAATTCTCATGGGATTGTTGCGAGACAATTTCCATGAAACATACCATATACTTGGATAATACTCCATCAATTTCCATTTGACTTGATGAATATCACTTCAAGAAGTTGATGCAGTGAAATATTGATATAGGACCCTTATAATGCTATAGACTAGCGTATGGTGGTTGTTGATGACTATCATGGTCTTGCTACCTCATTATTGAAGTCCCTGTTTTTGGTTATCGGTGTCATATATGTATCTTGATGTAAAGGTCATGAAAATACCCATGTAGTAAACCATTGTAAAATTTAGTCATATATGGGTTATTGGGATCAAGTCATGCAATGCATGTAATCCCATTATGTTGGGACATTGATGTAAAATTTTGGTCCAATATGTAAACCCAATATGTTGGGTGATTGGTGTAATCATAAGAGTATAGAGTGTTTGGTATAAGATAAGTCATGTATTGATTCCTACAAGTCTTGTACTCTATTGAATAACTTTATAAGGTTCAAAATATGCTCAGGGGGAGCATGGTCAATAAGTAGATTTCATGATTCATATTCAATAGATCAGACCTTCAACAATAAGCACTACAGGGAAATTACTTCATTCATCTCGGTTCAACCCTTTTCCCTTGATGTCAAAGGGGGAGAGAAGCTTAGTGTTTGGAGAGAGGCATTTGGTGAGAAGTATAGGTATTTGTACTGTGTTTTTAGGTGTTTATAGGTGGTTACCAAACACCAAAGTGATTGCCACCAAGTCCAAGGGGGAGATTGTTGGAATTATGATTAATGTGTTGTCCTTGATGGAAACCTACTTGATAAAAATGTGCTTAGATGTCAACATTGATTGCTGTGGAACTAATGCAGATTGGTACAAATGATACAGATGCTATGGAAAGAGAAATGACAGTTCAGCGAGAGATGGATGAAAAATGTGAAGTTTGAGAAAGTATACAAAGTTCCTGTGAATATTATTGAGGATATTATATGAAGGTTAAATATCTACCATCCACCTAATAATTATTATTGATAATTAAATTAAAATTGTTGAAGCCCTATTCCAAAATAAAAGCATCTATCTGAGTAATCTCCTCTATTGGTTGGTTTCACTGATTCTGACTGGGATGGTGACCCTGATGATCGGAAGTCTATTGCAAGTTATGTCTTCACTCTTGGTTCTGGAACTATTACATGGGATTGCAAGAAACAAAGTGTCATTTCTCTTTCTTCAGCAGAAGCATAGTATCATGGTGTTGTTGATGCTAGTAAGGAAGCCCTGTGGCTTCATGAGATCCTGTCAGAGTTTGGCTTTCAACAACAGCATCCGACTACAATTTGGTGTGATAATAAAAGTTCCATTCAACTATGCAAAGATCTAGTCCAACATCAACGCAACAAACACATTGAATTACACATGCACTTCATCAGAATTTAGAAAGCTCATTCATGACCATGTTCTTGAAGTGCAATATTGTTCAACTGATGATCAAGTTGCAAACATCTTTACAAAGACTCTCACATAGTGAAGTTTACTAAACTTAGATTTATGGTTGGAGTTCAGGAAGTTGTCACTAAGGGGGGATAGGCTCTAATGCCTCCTTCCTTCTCCTACTGTGTCATATTTGTACATCCTTCAATCTTATCCCAAGTTGTTCTTAAGGGGGGATGTTAGGATATTCCAACACGTAGGAAATAATTAAGTATAACTTGGTTTAGCGTAGAGTTAGATAACGTGTGTTTCTTTACTTTGTACTTTTGTAACTTACAATCCGACGGTCATGATATGTTCTAGACATGAAGTTATCCGACAATTCATTCTCTCCTTGGTATTATCGACACTTGATCTGTGGCTTAACACTCAATTGGTCCATGATCTCTATTTAAAGAGCATGGCGAGTCATTTGTAAGGTGACTGTTCATTAGAGAAGCTTATGTAATTTTTCTTTCTTTTATATTAATATATTGCTTGAAGTGGCCGCATTGGCTTAGGTCGTGGACTGTTTCCCTCTTTGAGAGTTTTAACCACATTAAAAATACTGGTGTACTGATTTGTGATTTGTTTGTGAGTGGTGTCCCTTGGTCTTCTATCTAAGGGACTTACCCTATAGATTCCTACATTATTAGGTGGATGGAAGGGATTTAATCTCCATGGAATATTATATAATATTCATAGTAATATACACAAATCAAAGGTTGAGATTTATCTCCAAATTAGTTATGTAATTTTCCCTTTTAATTAAATTTATTAATTAGCATTATCGATCCATTTTAACCATTGATTTACCAAGCGCCGAATAAAATCTCTTTTCTATGCAAACATCTAATTCACCCCATAACTAGACGTTGTTACAATACCATGGACCAATGACATGGCTTATCAATACCACATGCTTAAAAATCCATAACTAATTTCATATGACATATTTTTAAGCAAATAGGCATGTCTTGGAATAAGGCTTCTAGAATTTTATTTTAATTATCAATAATTATTAGGTGGACGATAGGGATTTAATCTCTATGAAATATTCTATAATATTCATAGTAATATACACAAATCAAAGGTTTATATATATCTCCAAAGTAGTTATGTCATTTTTTTCCTTTTATTTAAATATATTAATTACTAATATATATCTATCTTACTGTTAGCCTCCTGCTGCAGCAGGTATTCATCTTTCATGATTGACATTTTTACATGCCAAATATGTCATACTTTGCAGGCTGCAGTGTTCCATATTTTCAGAACAGACCAAAGAAGAAGCCATGAAATGTGCTAGTCCAAAGGCCACTGCTGTGTTCCAGTTTTGGAGAGTTTTAGAGGGAGGTCCAAACAGTCCAATCTTGGTCTCCCCAGGTTTCAATTTCCTGTTTTAGAATATAGAGAATGATATCTGTCCAAACAGTTTAATCTTGGCAGATTTTGTAGATAGGTAGAGAATCATATGGACCCAACTGTTTAATCTGGGCCCTGACAGAAATAAGTGTAGATTTAGATAGGAAAAATTCAAAAAAAGAATTGTAAAGCTAGGTTTGCAAGTCTAAGTGCACCCAAATCAAAAGAAGAAAAAATGTTAGGAAGTAGGCTGGGTAGGTAGCTGTGGTTGCAAAATGGTGATTCATGATCAATTTTGTGTTTCAAAATGTTTATCTTTTCAGATCACAGTGCAGGCAGTTTTGCATTCAGAAGAGCTCAGAGCTGGACATCACTAACTCCCCCTTCTTCTAATTCCCCAAAGTCACTTACTAACTCCCCAAAGAGGTCAAGATCTGCTTGAACCTCTTAGTCTCATCATACTCCATATCAGTTGCCTTGGTGAAAGATCTGCTTCACTCAAGGATTTCATTTTTCTACAAGTTCTTTTCCCCAAATTTAGCCTAAGGTCCCTGACCTTAGCGCTTGCTGGTCACCTTCATATTAACTACTAACAGTATTATGTAACTCCCTATCAGTTATTCCCTTCCCCTACTAAAACTATGTATATATAACTCCCCTATGTAAATATCCCCTCCCTGGCAATATAGCCATATTTTTCGAAGTCCGGGGAAAAAATAGTCCATCTGGGACTGTTTTTAGCCCATCCATGTCATAATAGGGGTTAGATGGCACTTGGTCATGCTAACAACCTATTCCCTAGCCCTAAAACCCTAAAAAAAACCCCCTATTTCGCCCCCTAACCAAAGTTTTGTACATAAAATCCTTAACCCCGCGCATTTTTTAACCCAAAAACCCCCATTCCCTAAGTCTAAACCCGCGCGCATATGAAATTTGGAATATTCCTTGAATATTCCTTGCCCGTATACCCCTGCTGACTCACCATCCCCGCCAGCCGTCCGATCGTCTGCCCCGCAGATCGACGGTGGGCGGGCCGCCCCATCTCCAAAGCGCCCGAGCTTTAGCGTCCGGGAGATGGGCGGTATTACCGCCGTACTCCCGCCACGCGTCAAGCGTTGGGCTGTGGCAGAGCCCCCTCCCCCAAAACCGCTCTCCCCCAAAGGCGGTGCGCCACAAAACCACATACTGCCTCCTTCCCGGTGACGTCACCGCTTACGTCACCCCCCCTGCCCAGTCACCATGTCGAGTCATCTACCTGCGTGGCCTCCTGCCACCGTACCCTGCCACTGCACCTGCCACGTCACTGTCCGTACAGGATGACGTCATGCTGACATCATCCCACCACTTCATCATGCTGACGTCATCGCTGACGTCACCCGCCGTACAACGTCGCGTCATGCTGATGTCATCAGCACTTTTTTGGCGCGAAGGGAAAAAAATCGCACTTCGGAGCCCCGGAATTAGATTCTGAGGCAGTTTTTGATGAGCGATTTGCGCCGCTAGATTTTTTGGGCCAGAATGGGGAATCTTCAGGGAATCTTTTCATTCTGTGGCCCCCAGCAAGCCCGAAAGGCGCCGAAAGACCCATTTTTCTTCGCGAAGCTTGCCGAAAGGAGCAGATAACAGTTTTGAAGGAAACAGAGGCCGAGCAGCGGCCATTAATTTGTGAATAAGACCCACGGCACGTCAGAACAACATCAATTTATTGCCAAAGAGTATCAGAGGAAGAATAAGAGCCAAAGAGTATCAGTCAAGATTTTTTAGGGGCTCGAAGCACCTGAACATTGATGAGGCCCCCAAGAAAGTCAAATCAGGAGGCGTAAGCCCATCCTTGCCCTCAAATCACAATTAAAGCTTTAAATGCATACAGACAGCGAAGATGCAGAAACCCATACACATTTATTTCTGAAAACACTGCAGCAAGCCACCAAGGACAGCATCATTTATTCAGTTTTGATACAGCGGCCCTGAGCGCAGCCCGAGATATTTTTTGCATTTATTTCTGGATAAGATTAGGTTAAGTAGTCATTTTTCTTTATGACCTAATTAGGTCAAGATGTAATAAAGGAACTCTGCAGAGAGTTTTTGCCCTATATATACCACCCTCTGTATAGTTTTAAGGGTTGGTCAATTGAGAATTTCACTAGAGACTCGCTGTGTATACCTAAGTTTTTCCATAATCAAAGATTGCCGAAAGCTTGGAGAGAAAACTGTCTGTTGTGAATGAATGTTTATGGAGATATGAAGATGGAATTCTTGTGCTGCAGCCTGAAGCAATAAGTGCATCTTACCTCTATTTATTGTTTACCACTATCTAAATAGCAGGAAGAAAGAATAGCCTAGAATTAGTTTAAATACTCTATATGCTCAATTTCTGCTATTTCTTTATGTTTTCTTCTGATTGAATTGGTCATGAATATGAATTCCTTCTGGCTCATGTTTACCCCGATTCACCTGTGTTTGCCAATTATCTAGGGATTCTTAACTGCCCCTAGGTAGCGCTCTGTTATCTTCCCTTGTTAAGCATAATTGAGAGATTCTTAATTGCCTCTCATTACTTAGCACTTCTTTCCATCCCTCAAACCTGAAACATTGTTTCATGCTCAACTATCTTGCTCCATTTTCCCTCACTGTTATTAAAGAAAAGCGCCAACAGTTTTTCTCCTCGACTCCACCACCAATGGTTCGAAACCCTTAGACTATGCTCTGCCTCTCTACCTGAAAAATCAATTTTCCCACCAAAAACAAAACAAAACCCTCTGAACTCGAGACCTAGCCTAAAATCCTTTTCAAACAAAGCTAAATCATAAAGAGAGAGCCCTCTCTGATTGTAGGTTGGCTAGAACCTGCAGTCCAAGTTGGTTTGTGGTTACCTCGGCCGTACCCTTTTCCGGAGCTTAAGGACAACCTGAGTGATAACATAATGGCGACTCCGCTGGGGACTTTCCTCAGATAATTTCACAAAGTTTCACAAAGAAGGTAAGAAAGCTCCGCTGAGAGAACCAGACCTTCAGAACTGCTTTTTCAAAGTTTAGTTCTGATCTTTGATGGTGGACAGAGATCAGACACTCCAAAGTTGATCTTTCACCTGGCGACTCCACATCATCCTCATAATAAAGACTCCACTGGAGAAATGAACCCAAAAGAAATTTATGAGCAGATCAGGCTTTTGACCTGGATTATGATCCAAGAGGTCATGTTCTTTCTCTTCCAAAAAATTTTGTTGTACATATTGTTTAAATTTAACTTTTATGATTTTCCTTTTGAAAATGTTGAAGAAAGCCCTCCTTGCACATCAGAGCAGCATCCTTTAAATGCTGCTGATGCTCACCTTATAGTCAAGGGGGACACTACTGTCAAAGCAAATCATCCTATCCCTGTTCATACCGAACCCAATCATTTAGCCCCTGTACACAATCCCCTGCCTCGTAAGGTTCCTGATAGATATAAGCCACTCATTTTGCCTCCCGTGCTTAATCCTTTGCCCAAAAATCATCCCATGAATCTCCCAAGATTTGATGGAGAGAATGAAGTTACTTCCCAGAAGCATATTCAGGCTTTTGAAGATTATTTGAACATTTTTGAAGTGGAGGATGAGGATGTTAGTGTTAGGCTATTTTCCCTTTCTTTGCAAAGTGAAGTTAGGACTTGGTTTAAAGCATTTCCTGAAGCAAGCATCTCAAATCTCCAGCAGTTATTCAAACTCTTCCTTGATAGATGGATGATCAAAGTCAATTTACTCGCGCTCATAGAAGAATATAATCAGTTAAAAAGGATTCCAAATGAATCTGTTCAGCAATTTTCTGACCGATTCAATCAAGTTTATCATTCTATACCATTGAATATAAGACCTCCCCCTGATTTGGCTCTATTGCATTATCCAACAGCATTTGATCCAGAAATAGAATTTCATATGAGAGAAAGGAGCCCCTCTACTATGCAACAGATGCAGAACATGGCAGTAGATGTAGAGGTCAATATGAAAATTAGGGAGGGGAAGTTGAAAGCAGAAAAAGGGGATGAACTTGATATCTTTGTAAAGAAAGCAGATCTGCACAATAGAAGTTGAATGTTTAGAGCACCAGAACAGATCTGTTTTACAAAAGGAAAGTAATGATATTCATGAGAAAACCTGCCACAAAATAGATGACATATTCATACCACCATACATGATGGAGCAGTCTCCTGATATAATGTATGAATATAATAGCTTCTCTTCTTTCAACGGTCTGCCAAAATATGATCAATATGATGATGATTGTGAGCCTAACGACCAAATCAGTCTTGCAGATGAGTTGCACCTTATTTTTGCGGAGGGCACAGTTCAGGATCAGCTGCCTGAACACAATGATCAAAATGCCCATCTCAGCTATGAAGAAAAGGAAGAAAACGCAGAGTGTGTTGATTTCAGCAAAGGAACTTTACCTTTCTGTTTTGAATCTTTTCAATTTATTAAGGAGAACTATCATGCAATTAATAAGAAAGTATCAACAAGTGTTGATATTGACCGTCTGGAGGATGATCAAATCATTGTTCAAAATGTATTGCCTCTAGATTTGCAGCCCCAAAGTGCCAGTGAATCTCCGATTGAGGAAGACTCAGAAGCGGCAGCATGTGACCAAAAAATCCAATTGTATTCCCTGCCTGTTGATTTTCAGCCATCTCGGAGATTTGAAGAAGAAGAAGAACAGTTAGTGCAAATCTGTCAAGTGCCATCTGAGCAGGCTTTCAAAGAATTACAGGTTTCATCCCATGTTTTGTATGATTCATCTGATGGCAAGCTGCGTGATGAGGTAAAACACTGCTCTTCTCCGCTAGAAGGCTGCAAAGCTCAAAATCAAGTTGTTGATGATTCCCCAATTTCAAAGCATGATAGCTATCCCAAACTTTTGTACAGTTCTTCAAGTCAGTCCAGCAATAATGTATATATGCCGCAGGACCCTTTTGTACAGTTTCTTGTTTCAGGAAAGAAGGTCAGCAGCTTCTTGATCTTCTCAAAGATTAATAAAGCCATATCAGATTGCAAGATCTCCTTTTCAGGTAACAGCAAGCACAAGCAGCAGGGGCCATTCATGTTTATAATGCTTAAATGGCTGCATTGGCTGTTTCATTTCACCAAACGGCAAAGTAAGTGCTGGTTAGGGTAGGTAGGTAGTATTAATAAGGCAGCCGACCAAGCAAATTTTGCTGAATACAGCAGCAATTGAATACAAGGCAGTCTGACCTGCTGTTCTTGGCTTTTCACAAGGAAAAGCCATCCCCAAGTGGATCCACTGTTAGCCTCCTACTGCAGCAAGTATTCATCTTTCATGATTGAAATTTTTACATGCCAAATATGTCATACTTTGCAGGCTGTACTGTTCCATATTTCCAGAACAGACCAAAGAAGAAGCCATGAAATGTGCTAGTCCAAAGGCCACTGCTGTGTTCCAGTTTTGGAGAGTTTTAGAGGGAGGTCCAAACAGTCCAATCTTGGTCTCCCCAGGTTTCAATTTCCTGTTTTAGAATATAGAGAATGATATCTGTCCAAACAGTTTAATCTTGGCAGATTTTGTAGATAGGTAGAGAATCATAGGGACCCAACTGTTTAATCTGGGCCCTGGCAGAAATAAGTGTAGATTTAGATAGGAAAAATTCAAAAAAAATAAAAATTGTAAAGCTGGGTTTGCAAGTCTAAGTGCGCCCAAATCAAAAGAAGAAAAAATGTTAGGAAGTAGGCTGGGTAGGTAGCTGTGGTTACAGAATGGTGATTCATGATCAATTTTGTGTTTCAAAATGTTTATCTTTTCAGATCACAGTGCAGGCAGTTTTGCATTAAGAAGAGCTCAGAGCTGGACATCACTAACTCCCCCTTCTTCTAATTCCCCAAAGTCACTTACTAACTCCCCAAAGAGGTCAAGATCTGCTTGAGCCTCTTAGTCTCATCATACTCCATATCAATTGCCTTGGTGAAAGATCTGCTTCACTCAAGGATTTCATTTTTCTACAGGTTCTTTTCCCCAAATTTAGCCTAAGGTCCCTGACATTAGCGCTTGCTGGTCACCTTCATATTAACTACTAACAGTATTATGTAACTCCCTATCAGTTATTCCCTTCCCCTACTAAAACTATGTATATATAACTCCCCTATGTAAATATCCCCTCCCTGGCAATATAGCCATATTTTTCGAAGTCCGGGGAAAAAATAGTCCATCTGGGACTGTTTTTAGCCCATCCATGTCATAACAGGGGTTAGATGGCACCTGGTCATGCTAACAACCTATTCCCTAGCCCTAAAACCCTCAAAAAACCCCCTATTTCGCCCCCTAACCAAAGTTTTGTACATAAAATCCTTAACCCCGCGCATTTTTTAACCCAAAAACCCCCATTCCCTAAGTCTAAACCCGCGCGCATATGAAATTAGGAATATTCCTTGAATATTCCTTGCCCGTATACCACCGCCGACTCACCATCCCCGCCAGCCGTCCGATCGTCTGCCTCGTAGATCGACGGTGGGCGGGCCGCCCCATCTCCAAAGCGCCCGAGCTTTAGCGTCCGGGAGATGGGCAGTATTACCGCCGTACTCCCGCCACGCGTCAAGCATTGGGCTGTGGCGGAGCCCCCTCCCCCAAAACCGCTCTCCCCCAAAGGCAGTGCGCCACAAAACCACATACCGCCTCCTGCCCGGTGACATCACCGCTTACGTCACCCCCCCTGCCCAGTCACCATGTCGAGTCATATGCCTGCGTGGCCTCCTGCCACTGCACCTGCCACGTCACCGTCTGTACAGGATGACGTCATGCTGACGTCATCCCGCCACTTCATCATGCTGATGTCATCGCTGACATCACCCGCCGTACAACGTCATGTCATGCTGACGTCATGATGACATCATCAACACTTTTTTGGCGCGAAGCGCAATAAATCACACTTCGGAGCCCTGGAATCAGATTCTGAGGCAGTTTTTGATGAGCGATTTGCGCCGCCTAGCGCAAATTTCTCATCGCTAGATTTTTTGGGCCAAAATGGGGAATCTTCAGGGAATCTTTTCATTCTGCAGCCCCCAGCAAGCCCGAAAGGCACCGAAAGACCCATTTTTCTTCGCGAAGCTTGGCGGAAGGAGCAGATAACAGTTTTGAAGGAAACAGAGGCCGAGCAGTGGCCATTAATTTGTGAATAAGACCCACGACACGTCAGAACAGCATCAATTTATTGCCAAAGAGTATCAGAGGAAGAAGAAGAGCCAAAGAGTATCAATCAAGATTTTTTAGGGGCACGAATCACCTGAACATTGATGAGGCCCCCCAGAAAGTCAAATCAGGAGGCGTAAGCCCATCCTTGCCCTCAAATCACAATTAAAGCTTTAAATGCATACAGACAGTGAAGATGCAGAAACCCATACACATTTATTTCAAAAAACACTGCAGCAAGCCACCAAGTACAGCATCATTTATTCAGTTTTGATACGGCGGCCCTGAGCGTAGCCCGAGATATTTTTTGCATTTATTTCTGGATAAGATTAGGTTAAGTAGTCATTTTTCTTTATGACCTAATTAGGTCAAGATGTAATAAAGGAACTCTGCAGAGATTTTTTGCCTTATATATACCACCCTCTGTATAGTTTTAAGGGTTGGTCAATTGAGAATTTCACTAGAGACTCGCTGTGTATACCTAAGTTTTTCCATAATCAAAGACTGCCGAAATCTTGGAGAGAAAACTGTCTGTTGTGAATGAATGTTTATGGAGATATGAAGATGGAATTCTTGTGCTGCAGCCTGAAGCAATAAGTGCATCTTACCTCTATTTATTGTTTACCACTATCTAAATAGCAGGAAGAAAGAATAGCCTAGAATTAGTTTAAATACTCTCTATGCTCAATTTCTGCTATTTCTTTATGTTTTCTTCTGATTGAATTGGTCATGAATATGAATTCCTTCTAGCTCATGTTTACCCCGATTCACTTGTGTTTTCCAATTATCTAGGGATTCTTAACTACCCCTAGGTAGCGCTCTGTTATCTTCCCTTGTTAAGCATAATTGAGAGATTCTTAATTGCCTCTCATTACTTAGCACTTCTTTCCATCCCTCAAACCTGAAACTTTGTTTCATGCTCAGCTATCTTGCTCCATTTTCCATCACTGTTATTAAATAAAAGCGCCAGCAGTTTTTCTCCTCGACTCCACGCCCAATGGTTCGAAACCCTTAGACTATGCTCTGCCTCTCTACCTGAAAAATCAATTTTCCCACCAAAAACAAAACAAAACCCTTTGAACTCGATACCTAGCCTAAAATCCTTTTCAAACAAAGCTAAATCATAAAGAGAGAGCCCTCTCTGATTGCAGGTTGGCTAGAACCTGCAGTCCAAAGTTGGTTTGTGGTTACCTCGGCCGTATCCTTTTCCAGAACTTAAGGACAACCTGAGTGATAACACTTACCAAGCGCCAAATAAAATCTCTTGATATGCAAAAATATAATTCACCCCATAAATAAAATTTGTTACAATATCGTGGACCAATACCATGGATTATCAATACCTCATGCTTAAAAATCCATAACTCATTTGATATGACATATTTTTATGCAAATAAACATGTCTTGGAATAGGGTTTCTAGAAATTTATTTTAATTATCAATAATTATTAGGTGAATGGCAATGATTTAATCTTTGAGGAATATTCTATAATATTTATAGTAATATGCAAAAATCAATGGTTGATATTTCTACAAATTAGGTATGCCATTTTTTCCCTTTTAATTAAATTTATTAATTACCACCCATGAGGTGTAGACAATTTGGTTTGCATGGGGTTTAGTTACCACTAGGTCATAGGTTCAAACCTCATGGGGAGCAGCTCAGGAATGGAAGCCACTTTGGGGGAATAAAAATTCCGAAGGGATGTTCAAGCTTGATCAAAGCCTCACACAATCTTGTTGATAAGCATCCCATTGTGGGTAGATTGGTCTTCTTCCAACCAATAAGCAAGTTGGACCTAGCCTGGGCTCTGCCTAGTTACAATTTTTTTTTAATTATTAATTACCAATATAGATCCATCTTAACCATGGGTCTGCGAAGATCTCTTGATATGCAAACATCCCATTCACCCCATAAATAGAATTTGTTACAATACCATGGACCAATATCATGGCTTATCAACATTACATGTTTAAAATTCCATAACTCATTTCATATGACATACTTTTACGTAAATAGATGTTTCTTGGAATAGGGATTCTAAAATTTTATTTTAATGATCAATAATTATTAGGTGGATGGTAGGGATTTAATCTCTACAGGATATTCTATAATATTCATAGTAATATACACAAATAAAATGTTGAGATTTATCTCCAAAACAATTATGCTATTTTTTCCCTATTAATTAAATTTATCTATCAAGCACCGAATAAAATATCTTGATATGCAAATGTCCTTTATAATGCAAAACTTGAAAAAGGTTTGCACTTCAATGTAACATCCCCTGGTAGACATCGTTAAAAACACATAGGATTAGAAATTTTTATGGGATTTACTAACATGTAATATTCGAAATCACTTATTCCATATTCCTTAACTCAATATTAGATAAAATCACTGTCATTACATAAAGTAACTTTACAAATGGAGTAGCAAGTTACATAACGTAACAACCATTGTTGCGAATGTTAACAAAGTTTTCTATTGTAACCTTACATCATTATCATTATTCATTCAATTAGGCTAGGTAATCACATATTTGATGATGTGAGTGTCAACGTCATGCGAGGTAGAAATATCATCAAAATGGCATAATGGAAAACACATCAATGGGCATCGACATACCCTTGAAACCTCGATGGAATAAACTGACAAACATTTATTTTATTAAACATTTTTCTGAGGGTGGTCAGTCCTCACTCAATGGTAGGAAGAAAGTCCATCCCTTGTCCATTTTTAATTGAACCTTACAAAGAAATATCATCTTTGTTTCAAGCATAACTAACTAGAGACCATTACATTAATCATGATATCATTTACCCCACAATTCCTCGAGCACTGTGTTTTTGAGGCTTTGTTGTTCCATGTAGTGGATTTCCTGCATTTTTCAACTCTTCACTCTGCATGGACCATTAGTTCACTGTCCACCATTGTGTTTGTTATCATAGTTTCAGACAATAGTTTTAAAGCATTAATAGTTTCAGTGTCAGCGCCAACTTGTAAAAAAAAATGTTAAAGCACTAACTGTTTTAGTTTTAGTGTCAATTTGTAAAAAATTGTGTTAAAGTGCTGACATATAAAATATCAGTGTTATTGTAACCTTTTAAAATAAAAATGCGCTGACAACCAAAGTATCAGCGCAAATTTGTAAAAATGGTCAATTAAATGCTGGCAATTGGAGTATCAACGCTAAATGTAAAATTCTTTTTTTTAACATCCAAAAATTTTTGCTGATGGAGAACACATCATCTAAGGAGCGATAATATATCAAATGAGAACTAACTAAGCAAATGTCAGCAAAAAACTCTGTTTTACTTTGCTTTTTAACTCTAAAACACAATAACTTTGGGTGCAGATTTCGAACAATTAGAAATGAAATTAAAAAAAAAGAAAAGAAAAGGTTTTTGTTGGTAACAAACGCATTTAAAAAAATTATTTCCAATTTTACACAAGTGTAATGGTTTGATATATTTGAAGGAATCTTTGAGGCCTATTTTTCAGGATTTTGTAATTTAGTTTTTTCATATTCTAGCCACTTTTTTAAAAATCAGTTTCAGAACAAATGGGTAAGAATTTTTGAAAACCCAAACAAGTTTTTTGTTGGAAACGAGTCCATTAACAAAAACCTCTCTTATATTTTACACATATAACGGTTGGATATTTTATAATGGATAGTTAAAGCTTATTTTTCAGGAAGTCACAAGAATTTTTTTTTTCTACTTTTAGAAAAAACACACAATTAGTTGGAGAGCCACCTCATCAATTCGACTTTGGGTCAGATCTTATCTCCTTGATTATTTGATTTGGTAAGCTATAGATAGATGAAAAGGTTTGAGATCCATTATTTTTGGATCTTGAACAATTTGTAAGTAGTATATAAAGACTATCATTTCTGTAATGTATAGGGTTGGACTTTGAAGAGAAAACCTATTGTAACCATGTGCATTTGATTAATAGAAGAACTTTGGACAAAAGTACAAGGGTTTTGCGCCAAACATTCATTTTTCAACATTTGTAGTTTGTTTCTTAGTGTTGTGTTCTTTCTTTGTTATTCATTGAGTGTTTAAGCTTCTCATCTGAATCAGTAAGTAGATGTAGAATTCATGTCATAGCACTATATATCTTATATTCATATATTCACCTTTTAGCTGATGAGTTAAATACAAAATTCCTCATATTGATGCTCTTTTTTAAAGATATGAGTGTATTCTTCTTCTTCCTTTCATGCTATAGATGATTAATGTCTAGCATATTGCTGAAATACATGTCTTTGGAACACAAAATCCTTACAAACCAAGCTCCAAAGGTTCTTAATTGAAATTATTTGACTCCATTTCCCAATGATTTCTTCCCATACTCCAACCAAGTTAGCAACTTCCACATTAATTTGGCCATAGAGAGTTTAACAGAATTACTACTGTTGTGACCTAGGGTATTTGAGTTTGAAGAGAGATCCCTCTCTGGATTGAGGGGCCAACTTCAATCGCAAAGTGGTTAGAGGTCACCTTAGATTTTTCCCCACTGCTAGGTTTTTCTCTAAGTGATAACAATGTTAACTATAATCCATTTCTCAGTTGTTGCACAAGGGATGGGTTAGAATCTATTAATTCATCATTCAAATAAGTCACATTTATTTCCCATAATTATTGCCGTCAGTAACTTGACATCATGACTATATAAAATATTCATCAAACCCAAATAATAAATCTTTACTAGTTATGCTTCAAACATATTTTTATGTGGCATGATTATTTATTGAAACTGCACATACATTAATTAAAAACGTACAATTACAAAAACATGTCTATTTATCTATGCATGTGTATGGCTATGACACATGTCTATCCATCCAAATCTCACATGCATAAAGTAAAATACATAAAGATTACCAAGGCATGTCCATCTATTCATACCTCCCATGCATTATAAGAAAGGGAACAGTTACATTTTATTTCTTCCTGCAAGAATATGGTAATATTTAAAAGAATCACCATGGTTATCATGGTAATATTTAAAAGATTCACCATGATTATCACTATCTCTTCGCACAAGAAGATGTAAATCTTTCCAAAAGATAAACACCACAACTACTATTATTTCATTCGCACAAGAGCTCATTCTTTTCCAAAAAGAAAACCACCATAACTACCCCATATTTTAAAATGAAAACCAACACAATAACTATTACGTTTGTGCATGCAAAGACATTATTTTTCCAAAAAAAAACTAGCCCAACAACTATTATCTTTGTGCATGTAAACATATATTCTTTATCAAGAAAAACACAATAGTTATTATCTTTATGCATATAAACACATTCTTTTTCAAGAAACTTGCAAATTAAATACATATTATTTTTCAAAATAATTTAGAAAATAGATATTATCTATGTGTATATAAGCACATATGCTTTTCTTAATAAAACTATCATAATAGCCATCATCTATGAGCACAAGAACGATACTTATTTTCAAAGAAAGACTAATATTATCTCTGCGCATGTAATCTATTTATTATTTTTAAAAGGAAAACACATAGATGGTTCTCTTTAAGCATAACTACATATTCCTTTTCCAAAAATAAACTATCAAAACTTGTTATCTATGCGTATGAGAATCCATGGAATTTTTTCCAATAATTTATTAAATTAACTAATCTTCTCAATAAAAAAAAACACACCATACAATTTCTAGGAGGCATTATCACATACCTCAAATCTATAGTAATCAACAACAACTTTCCTATGCACAACGCCCCCCACCGTCCCCCGAATTCGAAATGTCAAAGAGCACTACAAGATCTAGAACATAAAGCAAAACACCTTGTAATTTGGACATGGGAGAATCAATCAACTCAATGAGAGAAGGGATGTTGGCATTTTTGTGGTTACACTGGTAGTCATGCCTTCTCTTCTCCCTAGTTGAATTTTCCTGTAAGGTCCACTGCTAATATAGACTAAGTTCCTAGTTGAAAGAGTGATAATATATGTGCATGAAAATTGTGGCATTGCGAGACTTCTTGAAGGTTATTTTACTAGCATCAATGACCTCAAACCCTCTGGCTGAGTTAAAGTTAGGAAGAGCCTTATTCTCTCAGGTAATGCTATTTATATTATAAAAAAACATTGAGGTATCACATCCCTTTAATCATCACCATTTTTGGGAGAGAGTATGATCATTCTTTCGAAACATGATTTATATCTATGTAAAACCCCAGTTACATTAACCATTGGAAAACCAGATCCTCAAGTAATCTGATTTTTACTCTTCATAACAAACTTCCTCACAAAAAAAATCGTGAAACTAAGCATCCCTTTGACTCTTTTTCTTGGAACAAACCATATAAATATTGTATGGTAGTTATAAGTCATTCCATAACTAATTCTTTGTGCCCATCAAAGCACATCAAGACCATTTAATTTTCAATAATAATTTCATGTTATTAAAATTATTACATATGAATATTACAATCCCTCTTTTTGTTTGATATATACCTTGTTAATATATATATATATATATATATATATATATATATATATATATCATTTCTATATATAAGAGTCTAAGGGGTCATTATATAATCAAAGCTGACATAACAATAATAATGTAAGGGCACAATAATAACAATATGGGGACTACATGGGCATAACAATATAATAAGGGGGTTGTACTAATAACAATAAGGGGTTACACTAGTAGTATAGGGACCTAGCATGCCCCTCTCCTTCAAAAAGTGTTGTCCTCAATGCTTGAGTAGTTCTTGATGCTTCTGTATAAAATTCTTGTCCTCCCATGTGGAATTTTCAGCGAGTAAGTTCTTCCACTTGATGAGATACTCTGAAATTGATCGATTTTGTAGCTATCGGGTTTTTGTTTCTGTGACTGCTCCAGGCTCCAATATGATTTTTCCTTCCTCGTCAAGTTCTGGCAATATTGTTTGAACTGGGATCTTTTGCAACTTTTGAATGAGAGGCCACACTTCTTCGTCCTTCTTCCATTCATCCCTTGCTTTGTTTATCCAATCTAGTTGGATAATAGAAATATCACAAAACAATGCTTACACATCCTCATCCTTTTTTGAGAGTGCATTTGCAACAAGATTTTGCTTCCCTTTTTTGTAGATGATTTCAAATTCATAACCCAACATATTTGTGACCCATTTTTTCTATTCTTCTAAACATAATCTTTGTTCTAAAAATTATTTAAGACTATCATGATCCATTTTTACCTTGAAGTGTCTTCACATTAGGTAAGGTCGACATTTCTTAAGTGAATGTAGTATTGCCAACATTTCCTTCTCATAAATAGCTTGTTTGAGATGTAGCTGTAAAAATACCCAATCACCTACATCAAAACTTCTTTCACTGGGATGTTGATCTACCTGTTGTTTCATTCGATTCTGCACCAAAGTGGCGTTATCCTTTAAAAGTTGGAAAACCTTTTGTTGATTCTCGATGTGATCTTTCACTGCTTGAATCTTTTTCTTCTTGATATGTCCTTCTATCTTGAGAGTTTGAGGAGTCATAATTTCTTCCAATGCATTACAAGAAATGGTTGGATTCATTTCTTGATGCTTGATGTGATCTTTCACTTCTTGAACATTTTTTCTTCTTGACATGTGCTTCTATCTTGATAGTTCAAGGAGTGGTAATTCCGGCCAATGCATTACAAGATATGGTCAGATTCATTTCTTCTTTCTTGATGTGATCTTTCACTTCTTGGACCTTTTTCTTCTTGATATGTCCTTCTATCTTGCGAGTTTGAGGAGTGGTAATTCTTGCCAATGCTTTACAAGATATGGTCAGATTCATTTTTTCTTTCTCTGGGGTTGGTTCTTGGTGTATATCCTCTTCTTTTGATGTTTCTTGATCCTTTTCTTCCTCCTCTTCATAATCTATGTAAAATAATTTCTTCTCAGCACACTTATGACCTTTAGTGTATTTGCTATCACAATTGTAACAAAACCCTTTTTCTATTCGTTCTTCCAATTGTTGTCATGTAAACCTTGTAGGTTGTGGAAGGCTAGGAGAAAAAACACTTCCATAATTATAGTCGTAAGTGGTGGGATTCCTTGTTTCCATAATTTCGCTTTCAATTTTTCTTGCCAACCTGAATGCCTTCTCCACTGAATCAGGTTCCCAAAGACGAACTTCATGTTGAATGTTATCCTTTAAAGTCCCTATGAAGACATCAATCCTTTTCTTCTCTGGAATATCATTTACCCTTATATTTAATTTTTTAAAGTCCTCAATGTGCTTGCCATTGAACCCTTTTGTTCGATTTATCAATTGGCTAAAGAAGGTGTTACTCTTTGTATCCTCATAATGTGTTATCATTTCTTTCGTGAAAATTGACCAAGTGACAAGTGCTTTATGAGAACATAGCTCTTTATACCATAAAAATTGATTTGGTTCTAAATATAAAGATGCAATATGTACCTTTTGTAATAGTTGAACCTCATGTAGATCAAAATATTGCTCCATCTATAGTATCCAATTTATCGGATCCTTTCCATCAAATTTCCTCATATCGCCTTTTCTTGACCTTAGGAGCTTGATCTTGAAACGACTGTAACTCGGTAATTTCAGATCTCCAAGTTCTGAAATTGTATTTTGCAGTAGTCCTCTGAATCCTCTTTCTAACCATGTAAGTCTGATCAAAATTTGACCAAGAAAGAGTTATGCCCAATATCCTAAGATGACCAGATTATATAATGTTTCAGTAGAGCGAACTAGTACGACATGCCACATGTCATTGTTTCTACCTTCGGATTTGAAAAATATACACAGAAAACTACAGTTTGTCCTCTTTCTGTAACTTCTTATGAAATTTCAATTTGTTGCTCAGAGAGAAAGTTATGACAGTTTTCCCAAGGTTACCTGTTTAGAATGTAATTCGAGAGTCTGCAAAAACACTAACTTCCTTATATTATAGCTTTGAAGATATACCAAGAAAATATCTGAGATTCAAACCTGAGCTTCACCAACATTTCGACGACAATGGGTTTTAATTTTAGAGTCTGATCCTTTGTAGAAAAAATATTATAGCGAAAATTCCACAATGACCTGTTTGAGATGAAATTATGGATCTTCCAAAAACCCTAACTTCCTCAGATCATATCTTCAAAAATATAGCGACACAAGATCTGAAATTCGGACCCGAGGTTCAGTCTGATGTCTTCTCAAATGGGATTTTGTTTTAGATTCTGAAACTTTGTAGCGAAAAAGTTATAGCGAAAATTCCATGATGACCTGTTTTAGATGAAATTATGGAGCTTGCAAAAACCCTAACTTCCTCAGATCATATCTCCGAAAATATAGAGAGAAAAGTTTTGAAATTTGGACCCGAGGTTCAGCGAGATTTTGTCTCAAATTAGTTTTTGTTTTAGCATCTGAAACATCTAAGAATAAAATTTATAGCGAAAATTCCATGATGACCTATTTGGAGTAGCGAAACCCTAGAATCCAAAGCTCTGTTACAAATGTTATGAAACCAGATCACAAAAAGATAGAAAAGATAAATAAACACCTTCGAAATAAGCCTCTTTGAGGGGGCAACCTCTTTTACATTACACAAATGAATAATTCTTGGATGAGACAAATGACAAGACCTCCTTTCTATATATAGGAGTCTAAGGGGTCATAATATAATCAGAGACGACATAACAATAATAATGTAAGAGCACAATAATAACAATACTGGGCTTCTATGGAGCACAATAATAACAATATGGGGACTACATGGGCACACCAATATAATAATGGGGTTGTACTAATAACAATAAGGGTTTACACTAGTAGTATAGGGACCTAAATGATATATATATATATATAGTCCAACTAATAGACAAATTAGCTTTTTGGTTGAAATTTAACAATACAATTTCTAGCGAGATTGTGATTTTTTATTGTTTAAAATATAATTTTGAATGCATAAATGGTTTCAACACCCTCGAAAACCCTTGAGGCACTCGATCTTTGCAGATTAAACAACTTAAAAATATGATTTTTGGAACAAAATTGACTAGAAAAAATGTTTGGAAAATGATCATTTTGTCTATTAGTTAGACTATGCGCGCGCACACACACACACTTTCACTTGTAAATGCATAAATGGATACAATGACTTAAAAATCCCCTTCATTTAAATTCTGTAGATTACACAATTTAAAATTGCAATTCTAACAAATCTTCGCTAGAAATCTTAGCTAGATTTTAAACAAAATTGAGCAAAAAAATACCTCAATATAAAACCAAAATGTAAAATAGTAAAACTACTTGAAATGTCTTAATTTTTTTTTACCACAAGAATGTTTTATTGACATTGTCTATATTAAAATGATTGTTGTTATTAATATATTTTTAAATACACATCAATATTACTTAATCTTACATAGTGAATATTGGACAATATGAAATTGAATGTAGAAAGAAATAGTCAAATCTAAACAAGGGAAGAGTTAATGCCTCCAACATTGATGAAATTTTCCTGAATCAATGTCCATATATTATCAAATCACTTAAGAATATCACAACAAATATATTTTCTTGCTATATGGTGGATGCAACTATCACATAAACAAAAGTGGTGCGTCTATCCTAAATAAGCAAAATGAGAAGAAAAGTATTATTGATGTTTTTTATGTACCAAATCTTAGAGAATTTCTATTAAGTATTGGATAGTTAAGTCAACATGGTTATGATATCAGATTCAGTGAATCCACATGAACAATCTTCGATAAGTTACTTAGTAAAATACTTGTTACAAAGGCTCGAGTGACAAAGAACCAAATGTTCTCATGAAAGATAAGAAGTGTAGATCTATCATCATATGCTCAAAATGCACCTAATGTCAAGAATAAATGAGACTTATCTTAAATATGGTCACCTAACTTTTAGGAATGTTTTAATCTCTTGCAAAAACAATGAATGTGTTAAGGGATTTCCCATATTCAATGAGCAAACCAAGACTTCTAAAAGTGGCACTCTTGAAAAGCATTGAAGAGAGTTTTTTAAAATCTCCTATAGAGCCAAGATACATTTAGGACTTATCCAAATAGATCTATGTGAACCTATGCAAACTCATTGCATTAGTGGAAGTTTTAAATTTTTATAATTGAATGATTATTTTAGTAAAAAAATTTCGGTATATTTTCTTAAACCAAATTTCAAAGAGATAAGGCTGTAGTAGATAAACAAAGTGGTAAATATGTGAAAGTGCTCAAATCAAAAGGAGGAAGAGAGTATGACTCAAAATGAGTTTGCATATTTTTGTAGACAATTGAGAATTAGAATGTAATTCATCACCAAATACTGAAAGGAAGAATCACACCATCATGAACATGGAAAGGAATATGAACAAAGATAGAAATCTTTCCATTTAGTTTTGAGCTGAGGTTAATGCTTATTTAATCTACATATTAAATAGATCTACAACAAGTAGTGTAAAAGGTAAGTGTTTCAAGGAACATGGAGTATCATGAACATGGCAAAAGGTAAGTGTTTCAAGGAACATGGAGTATCATGAACATGGCAAGGAGTATGCACAAAGCTAAAAATCTGCCCAATGAGTTTCGGGCTAAAACCGAATGCTTGCTAAATGTACATATTAAATAGAGCTCTAGCAAATAGTATGAAAGGTAAAGTGCCCCAAAAAGCATGGAGTGGCCGAAATTAAATGTTAGCTAAAGAATGTAACTATTTAGATTAAGAAATACTAAAATATAATTTGATCTCACCCATTTAACGTGAATGCATTAGATAGTCAAGTAATTAGTTGATTTCAACTTTGGATATATGTAAAAAGCTGTTAGGCTATTGTAAAATCTTTTATTTAAAAGTGAGAAGGGCTAACGACGCCCAATGAGTTTCTAATGGTTTTCATTCCCACATCTGCTTGTTAATTTAACAGAAGTCTCCACTCATAATTCTCTCCCTTGTTGCTCTTTATAAGCTTCGTGACATCTATATTGACATAAATATCATAAGTTTACGCTCTCCTAAATTAAATAACAACATCTCATTTATTCACAAAATAGTAGTAACATCTATATTAACATAGATTTCATAAGTTGACACTCCTAAATTAAAGAACACCATCCCATCATAACACAAAATAGAGATCACGAATAGATTTACCACATTTACATATTCTGTGTTTTAATTTGTTTTTAAATTTGGTTATGATTGAAAAAGGTGGAGAGTGATGATATCCATCTTTGGAAAGCCTCCACTCAGGCCTGGAATTTCAAATTTTTTTTGCCTGTCAAATTAAAATTTGATGACGTTTTTGTATTTTTTTTACCCTTCGTTTTACGTTTTAACTAAATATGTGAGTGTCACAGAAAATTCTATTTTAATAATTTTTGTAAATTTATTCCACAACACATAATAAGTCATCAAATGGACGATGATTATCACTGTTGTTTATAATGTTTCTTGTTAGATTGAAATTACAGATTTGCAGTTTATCATATTTATAGCTCAGATTTATGGTGGGGCCATTTAAACAATAAAATCTTTGCAAAAAACTTACAATCCACGGACTATAAATAAATTATCTAGTGAAATTATAAATAAATCTTGGACTATAAATAAATCATCTAGATAAAATACAGAAAAGTTATGTAATAATAAACAGTTATTATACTTCATTAAAAGTCAAACTTTATGGAGAAACTACAAAATTTTTTATCAATAGGAATATTTCAATACATAGATCCTCCCTTAAACATAAACTTGAAGAATTTTCAAAGGTCAAGAATCCAAGGATATGCATACCGGTTCAAAAACGGTTTCAATGTCGGTGTCGATACTAGTTTCATCCGCGTTTGAATCTAGCTCCCCTGCAGTTTATCCCCTGCAGTTTAAAATGGGGATTGAGATATAAAATATTTCGACTTTAATGGCTTTCAGCAATGAAACATTGGAAGTTGGAACAAGGATCGTTGACAGAGAAAATACATACAGGTAACCATGGTTGCCTCCAGAGAAGCCAAGTGCTCTACAGAAAGGTTGATGGGGATCTTAACACTTCGTTTGTGGCTGCTTCTGTTCCCAGTACGTTTCCCTTACGCTTGAAACACACAAAAGGTCAGACAGTATATTGATAAAGAAACATGCAGAAAATAATTTTCTTGTGGGTTTCCGAAAGTTTCAATATCGTGAATGATTGATTAAACCAGAGAAGCTTCAATCATGGGTTATTATATTTCCGCTGAGAAATAATGAAAATATTAAGGGATACTCATCATGCATGCATTCCCTTCTGAGACTAAAACTGACCTCGCTGTAGCTTCGATAGTCCCCTTGCTCAGTCCTGATAATTTTACTTCCCTTCGCTGATTTGGGCATGTTGTAACATAGAAGACGAAAGCGATTAATATAGCACTCACCTGTCCAAATTCCATGACTCTTCGTGGCATTGAAATCCTCAAGGCTCCTGTCAATTAGCACGCATTATAGCAGGTTTAGTGGGAAATAATTCAATACCATTTGGCAGCGGTGAAATTTTCGATGCGCCTGATGCGCCTGTCAACTACCACTAACCTGTCTGAACCTGCTGCAATTGCCACGAATTATTCTCCTTTGCCTGCAGTTGCAACGAATTAGAAATTCCAAGATAAAGCGCTATTAAATGATGGCTCACATGTCAAAACTCTTCTCACGCGGAATCGGCAACCCTTATCCCTATTGCAGAGTCGTTGAACCTGTTGCCAGGGCTGTTCGATCCCACCATCTCTGTCACCGTTTATATTGAAGGACGTTTGGTTTATTACCGGAATTGTTTATGGTCAGAAACTCCGAAAATCTCAACTGTACCATCATCAGACCCATACTCCCGGTGGTGAACGTAATCCAGACCCATACTGCCGGTTACAGATATTATAAATATTTACGTTTTCTTTATGAAAGTGGACGTCAAAATGACGGATTGGAAAAGTATATCGCACGTCAGGTTTGACGTGGAAGATTTTTTTGCTGCCGTCAAATACGTCCTAAAATCAAAAATACGTCCCACAGGACGTCAAATTCCAGGCCTGCCTCCACTACTCTGTTTATTTTTTTTCACATTGTTACATTTTACATGTTCCATGATGTCTATATATAACCTAGATGCCATAATTGTAAAAAAAAAAAAAAAAAAAAAAACAAAACCAACATTTAATATTAAAATATTTTTTAATTCATTCTCAATTTCTTTATAATTAATAGACAATGATCCCAACAAAAATTAACAATCCACTATCACATTCACCATCTGTCATTAATAATGTTAAACATATCACTAACTTCCACTTCCATATAACTTAGTTAAGAATTTCCTCGTACTAGAGTTGCTCTCATCTCCCATCTACTTTTGTGGTATAATCTGTGGTAGAGTTGCTTTCCTCTGTCATTAGTTTTCTAGTTTCATCTACTTTTGTGGTCCAATGTTGATGTCCATGATAGTTATTACTACTATAGGAATGGCCTAAAATATAGGAAACCATTATTTTTTATCATACTAAAAACAACTCAGTTAATATTGATTATTAATACATATATACAACTCCAAAAAAATTGCACTAAAACTCCTCCGTTAATATTGATTACTAATCACATAGGTACATGCTGTGAGTTATGTGCACTAATCAATAACTTGAAATGCATGTAACGGAAGCACATTCTCAGAGTTGAAAATAAATGCACTAATTAATAACATGAAATGCAGGGAACGGAAGCACATTCTCAGAGTTGAAAATTAATTATTTTGGCATCATTTGAAAAGATATCAAAAATGGTTCTAAACACATCCCATCATCATTACACGAGAGCAGAAGTTGAACAATTTCTCACCAAAAAAAATATGATAATTTTGACATTTAAAACCAATAATTTTAACATGTGAACAAGACATAAAAATTCTTCGAACAGCTGAGGGGCGATGAAAATAATATTTCTTTGTTATAAACATTTAAGGGGTACTATAATTTTAAGATGTGAACCAGACATAAAAATAGAAAATAATTTTTTGTTTGCCCTTCCCTTCCAAAAATCTGTAACAATAATTTTTTTGTTATAAACATACTGGAAACTGAATTTAAAAATACTTATACTAACACACCTTCCATTGTAATATCATCTGATATCAGTAATAGATTGGATGTTTTTCACATATTTGATAACATAGTATTGTAGTTTCGCAAAAATTTCAAAAAATGATAGATGACTCTTCATACTAGAGAAGTACTCAACTTTGATGGCTACTGCACTGTGATACACCTCTTCCTCTTGTTCGAAGTGTAAAACTCAAAAACATACTTATAATTTCAACATCACCCGTCAGGCAGACCTCCAAGACCTGTGTTGTGGCTCTAGGCAGGATGAGAACTGCCATCGATGTTTGCACGGCTATTTCCTTCTGCTGTACGGTAACACTCTCCTCCCACCCTGGCCCTGCAATCTGGGCATCGAGATGTCTGCACGGGTTGTCCGCATTCCCCCACCACGTAGTAATGGCCTTTCGGACATTGATACCAGAGCCCTCTTCTTCCCACCTCTTTAGTAATAACTTCAATAACCTCTCGCCTAATAACACGATTTTCCAGCCCGACTCGAATTTCGGCGGTTTTTGCATGATCAGGGTTTTTCTGCAGAATGATGTCGCAAATCGCCAACCCAGATGCAAAGTCGTTTCGAGCGGAACAAACCAATGACCACTGGAGTAGTGCATCAATGGCCAACTCATTATCTGCTAATTTAGAATTAACATTATTGTTGCTGAAACTATCTTTCAGTCTCAGTGTTGGAAGCTTTTCAAGTATGAGCACCTTGTAGGAGCTGTGCTCTATGATCAAAGAGAGATGTTGTATTGCTTGATCATAGTCATGCAATCCACAGAGAGCACGGGCCTGGCCCAGATGGGCTTCCAGAAGCCCTGGAAGGCTGCCGAGAACTGCATTGAATTCCACCATTGCTTCATTATATTCCCTGTTCTTTAACATATCATTTCCTCTCTTCACTTTTTCGAATTCAAGCACTCGCTTCTTGACTTCTTCTATCTGTTGCAACTTCCTCTTGACAATGTTTGAATATCGCAGTGTTCTTCTAATAGGTGACTGACATGCAGGACTTCATAGCATCGCATTTAACCATGTTAATAGAGTTTAGCAATTATCATTCAGACCGCAGAATACAACACAGAAATTGCGTGATTTATAACAGGCTTACCATCGCTTTAGCTTGACAGCAGCAGCACCGGGCTCAGCAACTGCATCGTCCATGTCCATCCAAGTGTCGAGCCCACTTACTTCAAATACATGCGGGCAGTCCAGAAGCTGCACAAACTTGTCAGATGGATCACACTCATCTAAAGTCATAAACGTAATGAAATCCAAATACTGTGGAGTGCAAGTTCTGCAAATCTTGGGGCAGGGCTCCCCACAGAGACCTATACACGGATGCCCACACTTTAGAGTTTCTTGGCAGGGTTCGTCACACCTAGGCCTGGTACATGGTTCATGGCAGGGGAGATCACAACTATGATGCTCGCATTTCCATTCACATTTCTCTATGCAAGGTAAGCATAAATTTCCACACATAAAAACGCGTTGACCGTGCAGACAACGTTTCTCGCAAAAATGCTTACAAGGAGGACAACTCTCAGAGCAACCAGCCATACATTGATGACCGCATGGGAGCTCCCTGGAACAAAGTTTGTGATCCATCTGAGACATGGAGATCCACCTCTAACAGGCTACGCAGACACGTCTCTTTCAATTTTCAAGACTGTCCAAAATCCTGGAAATGAATCCGTGGCATGCTGGAGTTCCTTCGCTCATGGCCCAAAATATATGAGTACGCAACAAAGAAGATTCAACTTCGTTTTGTATGCAGCGATTCACTGAGTAAAATTATCACTCACACGCTTTGGGAGTGAGGGGCACTCAAGAATCAAACCAGGGGATATGATAAATATTTCAGCTCCTCCACTCAAGTTAGGACTAACCTTAACTTTTGGGATACTTATAAAAGATGATAATTTTATTAATGATAATTTAAGTCCATGGGTTATTAAATTAAATTGTAAAATAATAATTTCATTAGTATAATTAAATTATAATTATTTTTTATAATAATTTTATTATTATAATTAAATTATAATTATTTTTGAAAAGCTTTTAAAATTAAAAGTTAAAAAGATTATAATTATTTTTAAAAATTGCTTTAAAAACTAAAAGCAAAAAATGTTTAAAAGCTAATTGCTTTAAAAATTAAAAGCAAAACAGGTTTAAAAGCTAATTGCTTTAAAAACTAAAAGCGAAAATATTATAGTTAGTTTTTAAATATATCTAAACTTTCTATCCTCATTACCATTATAAAAATTAATTGCTTTAAAAACTAAAAGTAAAAATATCATAATTACTTTTGAAATATATCTAAAGTTTATATCTTCACTACTACCATAAATATTCTATTTTTATGGATATTCCATAAATATTAGATTTAGTTTTTAAAAAAATTAAATTTGAAATTTATATAACATAAATAATATTATTAAGAATCATCATAGATCCATTTTAACTAAGGGTTTACCAAAAAATGAGAAGAATCAAATCTCGTAAAATATAATTGGTCTATACCTCGTGGTTGAATATATATATATATATATATATATATATATCATGGAACGAGATTCCCAATTATAGAGATTTACCTTCATTTTACCATGGAGGTAAAGGCTTTGTTACAATAGATGGGCTAATATCATGGCTTATCAATACTCCATGTTCATAAAACCATAACTCATTTCATATAGCACTTATTCATATAACATTTTTTTAATTAATCAATTTAATCAAAAGATAAAAAGAGCATAAATACTTTGGAGATAAATATCAACCTTTGATTTGTGAATAGTACTAAAAATATTTTAGAATATTGGGTGGAGGTTAAATCACCTAATAATAATTGATAATTAAATTAAAATTATGGAATTCCTATTCCAAAATAAACATTGAAAATAAAAAGGTAAGTTATTAGATTAATTGTAATTTTAAAATTTTATTACTAAGAATTTAGAGTTGTAGGTGATTATGATAGTTAAAAGGTTTTAAATAGGAATTTACTAACCATATAACAAATGAAAACAAACGAATTAACTAGAATTAATTAAATGATTAGTGAGTTAGAAAAGTGATGGAAATAAAGTGAGAAGGATTATAACTCACCTAGACTTTCAAGCTATAGATAATGAACTTCTCTAGGTTGAAGTGGTGACTTGTGAGGATTCTCCAATATTTATCCTCATCCTAGTATGAGCTCCACATTCAACCCCGAATTTTTCAAGCTATAGATAATGAACTTGTCTAGGTTGAAGTGGTGACTTGTGAGAATTCTCCAATATTGATCCTCATCCTATTATGACTTCTACATTCAACCCCGAATTTTTGCAAGAGAGGACTTGCCAATATATATGTAATATAACCAATTAATTCACCATATATATATATATATATATATATATATATATATATATATATATATATATATATATAACAAACACCAATTGACACTAGATCTATTGATGAATGATTTTTATTTTTTTTGGTAAGTTCGTGCTACTTCCTTTCATTTCTTTTCAAAATATTACATTGTCAACCCAAATATCCAAGATGGCCTCAACTTGCCCATTGGGAAACCAAGTCTATTGGCCATCTATTTTTAGAGTATGCAATCCAAAACTTGAAAATCTTTAAGAAAATGAAAAAAAAAAGAATATGCCCTTCTCATCATTCCACCTATTCACATAAACACTAAAGTCTCTAGTCAAAAGCATAAGAGAAAAACTATTAATGTCGGATTTTTGGCAATTGATCCCGGAGGCACTGAATGTGATATGCACAACATGTGCCTTTCAATCCTTTCCATCTGATTATCCATCTGAATCAGTTGGAAACACGTGTTGTTGTTCTCTCTGAATTTATACCCAATTATCTATGGTTGAAAGACAAATCAAAGAAGTATGTTTAATAAATATATTTGTTGCCATCAAAGGTGATGATAACTTTATTTCCTTAGTTGTCTTGGAATATCCCTGGACGTTTTATGGTGGAAACTTTCCAAGCATGATTAAAGTTATGCCAATGAAGATCCTTTAGGATGATTCAATTGAACCTATTAGATTTCAACCATGTTGAGGAAAGGAGTCCCTACAAAGGTGCTAGAAATGACATGTATAAGAAACCTTAGGTGCTTGAAGAATGATATCAACAAATAACCCAACTATGTACCTAAAAATTAGTGTCTTTTCTCAAGATAAGATTTTAATATTATATTAATGAAAATATTTACAAAGACAAAAATAAGGATATATATAAACAAGGAGAAACCTTAAGGCATAGGAGAATGTTGGATCGGTTGTTAGGGTATCTAACTCATAATGAACCATCATATCACACCTTTAGGTTGCATATCATGGGCATGGTTATAAATGTATTATGGGTTTTTAGGCCCAAATTAACTTTTCTCTATGCAACTTAGAAATCGCCTTGATACTAAAAAGGAACCTATAGTATGGCCAATACCAATATCTCACGAAGGTTTTAAGGATGCCATCTTTTTTTCTCTATAAATAACAAGTCCCAAATAGATTTAGGTGGCTATGGACCTAATTTAAGGCATCCTAAGTGACCACGGACTTGGGTGGAGGGGAATTTGTGGCCTTAATTGTAATAATGAGGTTAGGAAATGAACTAAATGGGTTCCCTAAGAAGTCAAAATGAGGCAAACAAATGACTAGGGGGGATGGGAAAGTAAGAAATCCAACCTAGCGCTAGGCATTTGATATGACATAATGGGTCAAAAGGTTGAAACCAAAGACAAAGAGAGAAAACCATTTTATATGATCGAAACAAAACTTAAGGTATAACAATAAAAGCTACAAAATTGAAGAGATAATTTTTTTTTTTTTTAGTTTTACATATGTCTAATTACCTTTATCATTGGAAGAATTAAAATCTCACTCTAAGAATGCATTCCACTCAAAATTCAGAAATAAATATTATGATATGCTCATCCATGTATCTCAATGGTAGAAAGGGATGGTTTTAACTAGCTACTCAGGCTACACATCAATACTAATATCACATTCATAACAATATCATAGCAATATATGCCCTCGTGGGAGGAGCATCCCTTATCCTTAAAGATAGTTAGATGAGTTGGCTAGGAACTCCTTAATATATGTCCTCCTTAAGTTTCTTGTTGAGTGAAGGCACCCTTGATTCATATAATTTTTTCTTGATTTATGTAAAAATTGTCCTTTCTTTTCTCTCGGTGTTGAAACTAGTAGTACGAAATGTGAGAAAGGATGGAAGTACATCTTGAATCGTTACATGTGTACCTAAAATCTAATATGGAACTATGAATGTTTAAATGAGGATTAAGGCAATGTTAAATTTTTTATGTTGTGATATGTCTACTATGCAAGTGTAGGAATAACCCAACATGCATAATGATTGAAAGCGTGAAGCGAATGTGAATTGCTTGTTGGGCTCGATGAATGTTGGTATTAATTGATGTAGAACAAAGAAGGTTGGTAGCATGATGGCTGGTGTATGTTGGTGTCAATGGTAGCTCATATAAAATATGAAAATTGAACTACTCACAAGAATATAAATTATATAATCTCATAAATTTATAAGGATTAGGGGGGAACACAATTAAAAGATTTCCCCTTCAACTATAATGCACCCACCTTACAATTGCTCCCTAAAGCCAATTAGTTTGTATCAATGAGCATATCTTTTAGTCATTGAATTGCATGCATTTAGATAGGAACATTGTTTTCTAATGTCAAGATGTGTGCATTTTATGTTATTTCGTAGTGTTGGTAATCAGAATGTGGACCGATTGTAAATCTATAAGAAAGATTGTTGGCTAGATGAATAAAGTGAGATAGTTGTTTTAATGTAATCTCATTTTGAAAGCTTTTTTTACATCTTTCTCTTTTAGATCATCCACAATATCATATTTGTTCTCTTTCTTTGAATATTTGTTTCTCAAACATTTGATGTCTTATCATTTGGTATCAAAGTATTTGATCCTTCATCACTCAAGCATTGGGATTCTCTGGAGACCTCCTTCCCCTTGACAACTTTTCAGAACTAGTTTTTTGGAGGTCATCCTCTGACCTAGGCTTCATTAAGGTATAACCATCGCCAAAATTTTAAGGGATTCTACTATTGGATACATGCATTTCCTTGGTAGTCAATTGTTTCAATTTATTCGTAAGCTTCCCCCCCACCCAATCAATCTCTCTTTCTTTTATTCCCACTCAATGGAAAAAATGGTGATCAACTCACTCTCTTTAGCTCCCATAAATTTTTTTACTACAATCACAAAACTACTTCAGGCATTCTTTCATCTCATATAGCCTAAGGTATCTCCTTTCTAGTTAGACACATCCAAATTTGACCCCCACTATAATGGATAGATGCATAGAGCACATTTAAAGTCTTGGATACATAGTTTTCAAGGATATATTCATACATTCCTTTCCCTATTACAGGTTCATCATGTGGTGTTTGTAGTTTATTATCTTATCATCTTGGGGAATTTGCTCAAATATAGTGGCTCAAACTACACAAAATGATGGACATCCTTATGTTGGGTTGTGTTATATTCTTTCCATGACTAGCACACATAGTTAATCGAGGGGTTAGAGGGGGGGCGGAGCCCCCCTTTGTTGCGTCGATTGGGGGGGGGGGGGGGCAGGGTCACAGGGGGTTTGAGGCTTACCCATAACCCCACTTTATGGGGTCCGGGGCAGCGCCCTGGAAAATTTTGGTTTTGGACCCTATGTTAGGTTGGGTGGACCCACCTATGGTTTTGTGCATGATTTTCGCACATGTTTTTTGGACACAATGGTTTTCGGTCCATGGCTTTGGACGCGATGGTTTTTGGTCCATGGTATTGGATGCTTCAGCATGTATAAATATGTATTGTAACATTGAAAGGAACATAATGAAAAATCAAGCTGGTAGTCCCGGTTTTGGGATCCAGGGGAAAATCTCTGTGTATATGTGTTTTATGTGTTATGCTCTCACATTGTTTTTTATGTGTTTTAGAATTCGTATGCAGATACTTTCTGTACAGGGTTAAAACCTACATTTGGTATCAGAGGAGTTTTGGCTTCAAGGGGACGCCTTTGTTGCTGAGGGGTTTCGCTTGGGCCTGTGGTAGACCCTGTTCAGTGGGAGATCTGCGAGATCGATTCTGTTGGTGAAAGAAGATGGTGAGCAGTGGAAATATAGAGATCGAGAAATTTAATGGTCAGAGTTTTGAGTTGTGGAAACTCAAGATGGAGGATCTGTTGGTGGATAAAGATCAGTGGATCATGGTAGATCCAGGTACTAAACCAACGGGAGTGTCCGATGAAGAATGGAAGAAGTTGGATCGTAAGGCAAAAAGCACAATATGATTGTGTGTCTTAGATTCAGTATTGTTGAATGTATCAGGGGAAGCTACGGCGAAGGCTTTGTGGGACAAGTTAGGGACTTTGTACCAATCTAAGTCTCTGGTGAATAAACTGTTCTTGCGGAAAAAGCTGTATAACATGAGGATCAAAGATAGAGACTCGGTGACAGAGCATCTGAACGCATTTAATACTGTGGTAAGTCAGATAGCATTTGTTGATATTAAAATTTCAGATGAAGATAAGTGCATCAGTTTGTTGTGTTCTCTACCAGATTCGTGGGATAGTCTGGTTATTGAAATAGATAGCAATGCAACTGCCTTGTAGTTTGATGAAATAGTCTCAAGATGAGACGGAAAAATATGGAGAGCTAGAATGGTGATGCCTTGTCTGTGCGAGGACGGTCTCAGAACAAAAACAAAATTAAGTCATCGAGTGGGAGATCTCAATCTAGAGGAAGATCTAAATTTCCAGGAAAACTTGTAAAGGTGGTGTGCTGGAAATGCAGAAAGGAAGGGCACTTCAAAAGGGACTATAAATCTAAAGCTCCTGATAAAGGAAAGGGGTCTGATGATGTTTCTTCTGCAGAGGCGAAAACCACCTCAAATGAAGGTGGGGATGTGTACTTGGCTTCTTCAAGTACACATGTAGATCATGAGGCATGGTTGATCGACTCAGGTGCATCCTTTCACTTCACTCCCCATAGAGAGTGGTTCTACGAGTATGATAAATACGATGGTGGTGATGTCTTCCTAGGGGATGATAGGAAGGCTAGAATCGTTGGTCGCGGAAAAGTAAAGTTGAAGTTGCAAGGTGGAAGGGTTAGAACACTTCCGGGTGTTCTACATATTCCTGCATTAGCCAGAAATCTGATTTCTGTAAGCAAGCTGGATGATGTAGGTGTAAAAACAGTGTTCGAGAAGGATACCTACAAGATGGTTCGGGGAGCACTGGTATTGATGCGGGGAGTTCGGACTGAAACTTTGTAGAAGCTTCAAGGTAGCACTGTTTTTGATGGGTGCAACAATTCTGTGGTTCCTGAAAGTGGAGCAGAAAACCTAGTGGTCTCTGGAGAGAAGACCATGTTGTGGCATCAAAGGCTTGGACATATTGGAGAGAAGGGCCTTCGAATACTTCATGGTAAAGGTATGGTAGAAGGTATGAATAATAGCTCTCTGGATTTTGATTTCTGTGAAAATTGTGTATATGGGAAGTAGAATCGGGTGAGTTTCCCCTCTAGTGGTAAGAAAGCGAAACAAATATTACAACTTGTGCACAGTGATGTGTTTGGACCTGTGAAGGTTCCATCACTCGGTAATTCTGTGTACTATGTATCATTTATAGATGACTTCTCAAGGAATACATGGATATATTTTCTTAAGAATAAATTTGAAGTCTTTGATAGGTTTAAAGAATTTAAGGCTCTGGTGGAAAACCAGACAAAGAAGAAGATAAAGGTGCTGAGGACAGATAACGGTGGAGAGTTTTGCAGTAAGGAATTTGAAGAATTCTGTAAGAAGTGTGGTATAGAACGACAGAAGACTACTCCATATACACCTCAGCAAAATGGAGTTGCAGAAAGAATGAACAAGATGTTGATGGGAAGGGCAAGAAGCATGCTCAGTGGTGCCGGGTTAGGACAAGAATTTTGGGCAGAGGCGGTGGAGAAAACATGTTACCTGGTCAACAGATCACCTTAATCAGTGTTGGAGGATAAGACTCCACAAGAGGTATGGACTGGTAAGAAACCCTCTCTTTCACATCTGAGAGTATTTGGATGTGATGCATATGTACATGTTCCAAAGGAGAAATGAACCAAGTTGGATAGTAAATCTGAAAAGTGCATCTTTATTGGGTATAAGGATGGTTTAAAGGGTTATAAGCTTTGGAACCTAGCAACAAGGAAGGTTGTGTACAGCCGAGATGTGGTGTTCAGAGAGGTGAAAGATGTTATTAAACATGAAGTCCAATGAAAGGAACCTAATAAGATAGAGTTTGAGCTAAAGAAGGAAGAATCAGACTCTACAGCTAAGGAGGAATCAGAAGATGAAGAGCCACAAACTCCGGGTGTAAGAATATCAGTTCGAGAAAGAAGGCAACCAGAAAGGTATAGTCCATCTACTTTCTGTTCAAATTGTGCTTTATCTATTACTGATGAAATGGCATCTTTGCACAAGAATGAGGCTTGGGATCTGGTAGAGTTGCCCGCTGGAAGGAAACCCATTGGCAGCAAATGGGTGTTCAAGAAGAAGACAAATGCAGAAGGAAAGGTGGAGAAATACAAAGCTCGGTTGGTAGCAAAAGGTTATTCCCAGGTGCCAGGAATTGATTTTGGTGATATTTTTTCTCCTGTTGCCAAGGTAACTACTATTAGGTTACTTTTATCTGTTGCTGCTGCTTTTGATTTTGAGGTAGAATAGATGGATGTGAAGACAACATTTCTTCACGGGGATCTGGAAGAGGAGATCTACATGAAGCAACCTGAAGGCTTTGCGGTGAAGGGTAACAAAGAAATAGTATGCAAGTTAAAGAAGTCTCTGTATGGGTTAAAACAGTCACCAAGGATGTGGTATCAGAAATTTGATACATTTATACGGGGACTTGGCTTCACCAGAAGCAAAGCAGATCACTGTGTGTATTTTAAATTAATACGTGACCATGTTATTTATCTGGTCTTGTATGTGGATGATATGTTGCTGGTTGTAAATGATAAAGAAATTATCTAGGATTTGAAAACCCAATTGTCCTCCAAATTCGACATGAAAGATCTTGGTGCTGCAAACTATATTTTGGGCATGGAAATTAAAAGAGATCGGACAAAGAGGAAGCTCTGGTTAAACCGGAGGAAGTATGTCGAGATAATATTGCAGAGGTTTAATATGCAGGATAGTAAACCAGTGAAGGTTCCTATTCATGTAGGTGTGAGGTTACCTGATGAACAGTGTCCCAAGACACAAGAAGAGGAAGAGGACATGTCCCGTGTTCCATATGCAATTGCAGTCGGTAGCCTGATGTATGCAATGGTCTGTACTAGACCAGACATTGCACATGTAGTGGGAGTATTGAGCAGGTTTATGTCAAAACCAAGGAAGGAGAATTGGACAACAGTGAAGCGGGTTTTCAGGTATTTGCGTGGCACTAGTGGTTATGGTTTGTGCTACCAAGGAAGACTAGGATTGGACAGAGTGTTGGATATCCATGGCTTTGCTGATGCAGACTGGGCTGGAGATCTGGGTCAGAGAAGATCTACAAGTGGGTATGTGTTTAACCTATTTGGAGGTGCAGTCAGTTGGATGAGTAAGAAACAATCTGTAGTGGCACTATCAACTACAGAGGTAGAATACATGGCAGCCACTCATGCAAGCAAGGAAGCAATTTGGTTGCAGAGATTGTGTTCAAGTATGGGGTTAGTACAGGGAGCTATAAAGATAGACTGTGACAGCCAAAGTGAAATTTTCTTGGCAAAGAACCCTGCATATCATTCAAAGACAAAGCACATTGATGTTCAGTATCACTTTGTGAGGGATATGATAGAAGACAAAAGGGTGTTGCTGGTAAAGGTGGACACTTTGAAGAATACTGCAGATACATTGCCAAAATTTGTGAGCTTTGAAAAGTTCTCTGGGTGTAGAGAGACAATGGGCGTTTCAGGGCTAAAAAAATGACTAAGCTCTCTTGTGGCCCCCTGTGGAAAGAAAAAAACAAGTGGGAGAATGTTGGGTTGTGTTATATTCTTTCCACGACTAGCCCACGTAGTTAACTGGGGGGTCAGAGGGGGGGGGGGAGGGGGCAGAGCCCCCCTTTATTGCGCCGATTGTGTAGCGAGGGGGGGGGGGGGGGGTTGGAGCCCCCCTTTATTGCGTCGATTGTGTAGCGAGGGGGGGGGAGGAGCCCCCCTTTATTGCGCTGATTGTGTAGAGAGGGGGGGGGGTGTCACAGGGGGTTTTAGGCGTACCCGTAACCCCACTTTATGGGGTCCAGGGCAGTGCCCCAGAAAATTTTGGTTTTGGACCTTATGTTAGGTTGGGCGGACCCACCTATGGTTTTATGCATGATTTTCGCACATGTTTTTTGGACACCATGGTTTTGGGGACGATGGTTTTTGGTCCATGGTATTGGATGCTTCGACATGTATAAATATGTATTGTAACATTGAAAGGAACATAATGAAAAATCAAGCTGGTAGTCCCGATTTTGGGATCCAGGGAAAAATATCTGCGTATATGTCTTTTATGTGTTATGCTCTCGCATTGTTTATTTTGTGTTTTAGAATTTGTATGCAGATAATTTCTGTACGGGGTTAAAACCTGCACCTTATTCAAATTACCAATTCATTTCTACATGGGATGCAATTTGCTAGGCCATTAGAAGGAACTTTTATCTTCTAGGTTACCTTTAGTAGTTAATGTGCCAATGGTTCTAGCTTCATAAACACCCAAGCCAAAGCATCCAACTTCTCCAAGATTTGTCTCCAACTACAAATCGACAACACTAAAGAGGTACTTACACTCAAATATATTTCTATATTAATAAAGGTTTTTAGGTTAGGAGTGATTTTATTTAATTATTACACCTTGGAGCAAAAGTTTCTCCATGTTATTTTCATGAAATTCCTTAGAGCTAGATGTCCTTTCTTCTTTCACAACCATAACCCTAATTCTCAGCATGCTCATCCGTAACCCTAGTGATATATCTACCAAGAACTTAAATACTATAACCCTCCCAGCATACTTCACACCCTATTGACCAACCCCATTCAAGCATCTACTCCTACCGCTTAAGAACCTAAATACTATGACGAGACCAAGAACACCTACCTTTATCTTATATTTTCAAATCAAGGATCAATTTGCCACACTTGTAATTAACAATAACAACAAAAAAATATAATTTTACTTAACCTTGTTCGATGACTTAAGCTTCATAGTACTCATCATACTTCTCCTTATAACTTGTTCTGGGTGCACCATGATAAGTGTATACTTTTGATCACCAACCAATGTCAAGTTACACTTACCATCAATTATTTTTGTGACAAAAAATCCTTTGTAACATGGTCAATCTTGCATTATACTGATATGATCCAAGGATTTCCTTCTCATTGATATCAGTTGGCCTTTTATGATGCTCAACTTTCTACTTATTGACTCCACAAAGATGGAAAAATATCACAATTAATAATAGTACCTTTCACAAACAACCCAACCCCCTAACCTCCTCTCTACTTTCTTGCTAAGATGTTGCTCACTAAGTTATCTTACATAAACATATTTCCCTTGGCATTATATGCCTTGTCACAATTGATAAAAACACATAAATTCCCCCACCTGTAATGTGACCCTTCCTTGATGATTGTGTTGATATTTTTTTGAGCCCCCATTGACCTCCCTCTTCACCAGGCCATTGAATACTTTATTTTTTTAATCCCTATCATATCTCTTCCTAACTCCATTGCATATCACCTGTCACCCAAATAAGCCACCAAACTAGAAAGCTAAAGTAAGACTTTTCTTGACAATGGATCACCTACTTTCATTATCCTACAAAGAAAGGAGGGATGACATCTAGTGACTGACAATTAAGTTCTCAATAAAATCATAGTAATAAACACTACCATTTACAATATCCTATTTAGGCAACCTTAAGAGTGAAAATTTATTCATTAAAGTAGATTTAACTACTAGTTATCACCATATCCATATGAATTTTATGCACACCTATAAGGTGGCCTTTAAAACCAAGTTTGACATCAATGATGGTTAGAGATGCATTTTAGCCTCACCAAAATCCAATCAACATTTATGAGGTTGATCTATGATATTTTTAATCCACACCTCGAGTAGTTTGTTGTAATATATTTGGATGACATTATTATTTTTAGTGGAAACTAGGGTTGCTATATGCAATTTATCTACATAGATTGTCTATGCACTCACATAGTTTAAGTGAAATACAAGAAATTAGTTTTGGGGAAACAACTACCCATTACCTTAGCTTTCCAATAGGGAAAGATGGCATTAGCCCAAATCTTGTCAAACTGCAAGCTTCTCTTGGCTAGTCTAAACTTCAATGGTGGCAATAAAATGTTTTATTGGCATTCTTAATTTTTACAAGCATTTTATCCCACATTTTTCACAAATTAAGTGACCCTTGCATCAACATTTTCATAAAAATACTTTATTATGGTCGAAAGTTAGTCAGGAGAGTTTCCAAAAACTTAAGAGTGCTCTTTACTTAAATGCAATCCAACAACTTCTAAAAATACACTTTCCCTTTAAACATGATGTTGACACTTCTCGATATGTCATGAGAGTAGTACTTAAACAAGGAGGTCACCCATGAGCTACCATTTATAGGTTTTGAGGTCACCCGTGACCTACCATTTATAGATTTTGATTGAATCGAATTTAAACTATAGTAGTTATGATAAATAATTATATGCTTGACCTACCATTTACATATTTGGATTGAATTTAATTAAATTATAGTACTTATGATAAATTATCATAATTATATGTTTAACATACCATTTATAGATTTTGATTGAATTAAATTTAACTATAATACTTATGATAAATTGTAATAATTATATGACTTTTGGCTTCAAAATATATATAAAAAAATGCATATCAAATATAGTGCATTATTTTTTAAAATTTTGAATATAAAACAGGGAACAATGCCAGCAAAACTGGCCCCTCATACATCCAATAGTTGTGTCTAATGATTAAATAAAAGAAAGGTAGTTCAAAAAAAGTGGGAGATATGTTGAGTTATCCTCTAACTTAGGTATCACATATTCTGGTTATGTTAAGCAAATTATGAAGGCCAGAAACAAATTTATGCTTCAATCCCTTTTTTAGGTCCATATAGAATTCAAATCATCCCACTTAAGTGAATCAAAATTCTTGGATTAGTTAGAGTAATATAATTGGACATAAAAACTCAACTAATGATATATTCCCAACACTTTCAGACCACCCCATATTACTCATTTGAAAATTCCATGCTTCTTGACGTGGAAGCCACTTTGGCAAGACCAAAAATTGCCAACCACTCCAATGTGGTTTATCTTGGTCGTCTATGGCCCATCAAGTGGAATCTTTTCTTATACAATGTGCCTTTTGTAGCCATAACAAAAAGCACAAAGAAAGTAGGAACTCTACCATCCCCTTTCGATTCCCTTTATCTATGGGAGTTCATCTTGATAAAATATGAGAATCCAGATTAATTTATTAATCAAATGCAATTACATATATACAAGAAGTGTTGTATCAAGATACATACACTATCTTGGACACACAATCTGTTGGTTGAGAGATTATCTCAACCACACACCAATCTAGGAAATAGATCCTAACTACTAGGAACAGACTCTTTACTTAGTAAGAATCACAAGTGAGACAAGTAGGAATTAGATATTCCAACACTCCCCCTTAATGAGTACTTGTCTCCATATCAATCTGTAAAATCTAGTTGTGGTCAAATATACCAAAAAGAATATGTTGATGTCCATATAAAGAAGTAACCATCCACTGGAATGCATGGGTACTAACCATTGCAACCGCCAGCCTTATAGGATGTCCTTCACATACATGGTTCTTCCAACCATTATAACTGCACACCTGTACCTGTACCTGTAAATCCACCTCCAATATCATCATGGGTTTTATCGGATTACCCGTAACCATTCTATGGGTTTTATTGGATCACCCTCAACCATGCCACCAAGGCTAACCACAACCACGAAGGCTCAACAATGCCACCAAGGCACTCAATTCAGTCACAAAGGCTCTTCATGTTAAAATGATACCATGTTAAAATAAGATACCACTAGGGCACTCCAACCACCATGGGCCAAGGGTTTTGTCAACGAACCCTAAACCATGTTTACAGGAATCTCTGTCCCACTTCACTCTTACACGTGGTTTCTAGCTTACCACAAACCGACACTGCAAATAAAAAGTGGGTTTTATATTACCACGAACTATATGGGGATACACAAAGCCTTACAAGGCTTACATTTCACACTCCAACTATGGAGTTACCAGGTACACAGTTTACAAAGACCACTATAAAACACCCTAGACTTACTTACTAATAAAATGTGACTCATAAAATAACATGCTAGTGAGTCTATTCCAAAAACTCACACAAACTTTCACCTAGTTTTCCATCATTCTCCAATCTCTGACACTACTCGTGCACTTCATCTTTTGATCACATCCTAGGCATCTTTGTCTTTTCTTTTTATTTCTGATTTAATTGTCTTGGATTTACCTGCATGATTTGTTAGAGTAGCTAATTCTAAAAAAACCACTCCATTGAGTTAGCTAAGCTCAATGCTTCTAATTCCAAAACATTTATAAATACCACATTAATTTGTTTCTCATTGGAGTTTTTTTTTTTTTTTAATATGAAATTCTAACAAATTTCACTTTTACATTGAGTTGATCAGGCTCAATGTGTTTACCTTTCCAAACTCCAATTCTGTCAAGTTGACCTGAAGAGAAAGAAGAAGGTGGTAAACCTCTAGTTGCATGAGCAACACACTATCCAGAGTTCTATCACTGGATCCTGTGGCAACAGCTAAACCATCTGGGTTGACGTCGATACTTAGAACCCAACTTGTATGCCCAGACATAACACAGATAAGGCTCTTGTTGTCAACATCATATATATGAATATGCTTGTCATATGAAGCAGAGAATAAGATCTGAGAATCATTGGGAGAAAAAAACGAGGCATATCACCGGCATGTAATGACCCTCCAAATAGTATAGGAATTTTCCAAGTATCACATCAAATATTGCAAATGTCCCATCCATTGTGCTGTATGCAAGATGACTTCCATCTCGACTCCATGCAACAACTGGAACAAATTTCCCTCCAGCTTTTTCTGATGATTTTGTGTTAATACCCTCTCCTTTAGGAAGTTCAAGGGAAACAACTATCCACCATGAAGTAGTATCCCATAGCTTCACAGAGGTGCTACCCACTCCAGCTACAACTAACATATTCCCCTTGGGATGGAACTGCCTGTTCCAGGCTTCTAAAGGGGGAAACTCGAGCGTAGAAATAATGGTGTTGGTGTCGACATCGAAGACGCAGACGGAGCTGTCAAGGAAGGTGGAAGAGGCAATTGGGATCGTAGGATTGGTGGCCATTGCCACCAGTCCTAGGGAAAGGCCAATGTTGGTGGCCTCTTCTTCTATTTCATCGCCACTCCATATCTTGACGCTCTTGTTGAGTGATCCACTAAGCAGTTTAGCGGGTTTTGAAGTTGTGGCAAGAGCCCAAGTCACAACCCTTAATTTCGCCTACTGTCTACGCCCTTTATTCATTATCAAGAAGTTGGGTTAACCTGCGATTTATTCCTGAGTTTGATTAACATAATTCTGTATTGTCCACTGATCAAATTAGCAAAGGCGGTCAACAGAGGTCCCGATAGCCTACTCCCTCAGATTCATAACCTCACGAGTCGCCAAACCCTTTTGAGAAGTAAACAGGTAACAAAAAAATCAGCAATGCCTAGATGCCCTGCCCGATCCAACAACTGCTCGACAACCACCATGAACAGGCACAATCTGTCCATGGGTCTTTCACCATGACCTCGATCAGTGACAGATCTGCAGACTCATAGATCTACCACCGACGCCCTCACTATTGATCAGCCTCACCAGCATGCAACACAGACAAACTGCCTCCACAGATCCGCCAACAGGCCGACACGCAATTGATTCGCTATAGCCTTACGCTCTCCACCTCCATTGCTCCAGCACCTTACCTCCCAGCAACCTCCACAACACTAATTCACCACACCGCCACTACGCCATCCAGGGAGCTAATTACCAATGTCACCTCCGCGTTGTAAGATCAATGATGGACAAACTCAAAAAATTGATTGGCAAACCAAGCTCTTTATTTCCTCAGCCGAGGAGGGTCCAAGCCCATTAGGGGCCAGGCCCTCAGGGCTCTGATACCAAGATAAAATATGAAAATCCAGATTAATTTATTAATCAAATGCAATTACATATATACAAGAAGTGTTGTCTCAAGATAGGTACGCTATCTTGGATACACAATCTATTAGCTGAGAGATTATCTCAACCACACACCAATCTAGGAAATACATCTTAACTACTAGGAACAAAATCCTTTACTTATTAAGAATCACAACTGAGACAAGTAGGAATTAGATATTCCAACACATTTTGATGAATTTTTGAGTTGCCTACATATTTTTCAGACATGATTACAACTTTATCATAGTTTGCAAATTCTCCAAAATGGTCACATTTATCCCTTGTACCAAAACTACAAAGTCAGATCAACAAGTAGTAACACTACTATTCTCTCAAGTCTAATCCCATTTTAGGTTTCCCCTTAACGTCATCAGAGATCTTGATACCCACTTCCTTAGCACATTCTGGAAAATGTCGAGGAAATTACTCAGATATCAACTAGATTTTCCACTTCTTTTCATCCCTAGATCTTCGTACATCAAATCTCGAAACTCTATGAATCTCATATATTTTCCCACCTAGAAAGTTCCATTTTGAACAAGATAACAAGCTAATGCACCATGTAAATCCTTTGGGGTGAGTCATCAGTAATGTCTCATCAGTGGCATTTATATTTCTAATGGAGAAAGGATTTATCAACAAAATTATTTAGATTTGTGCAGTGCATTCAAACAATAAATTCAGGCGAGTGAATTAAATGGAAAGATGACTTAAAATATTTTGTATTACCGAATTTCCAAAATCTTGCGAGTGAATCCATGGCATGTTGCAGTTTTTTCGGCTCAGACCCCAAAATATATCCACATTCAAAATTGTTATGTATGTGAACAAGGAAGATTCAACTTTATTTTGTATGCAGCAATTCACTAAGAATAAATATCACTTGCACGCTTTGGGAGTGAAGGGAAATCAATAATAAGGGGATGTGATAAATCTTTCAATTCCCACCTCTCAAGTTAGGACTAAGTAAAGTAAAAATATTAAGATACATTATATTTTCTATACCGAGGGAATTTAACTTAGGATGGACATTTTTTTGGAAGAGTTCAAAAACATTTGGGGCACATGAATTGTGAAGAGTTCACTCCTCAACTTGTGATTCTAATGAATTTTTACCAGATTCAAGGAAAAATAGATGAGAAAATAAGTAAGAAAACATTCCAAAAGTTCTATTGGAAGTTTAATTCCCCCAAAGTGGCTTCCATCCTCAGCCCCTCCCCATGAGGTTTAAACCTATGACTTAGCAGGGAGTAAAATCCACACAAACCAACTGATTTATACCTCATTGGTTTCAACTCTTTTTAATCATGGAAATTCTTAATATGTAAATAGGCTTTGTTACAATACCATGGACAATACATTGACTTTTCAATACCACCTCACCAAAAAAACAAAACTCATTTCAAATATGATCCTTGTCAATATTATAAATTTTTAAATGAATCAATTTAATTAAAATGACAAAAGGGATAGCCCTTGGGGTAGCTCAATTAGCGATGGTTGTGAAATGAAGTGTTATGTGCTAGTAGGTTTGAGGTTCAAATCCCCTAGGGGTGGTTAAATAGGAAAATTTTATATTTTTTTTGTATTTTTTTTTGTTTTTTTTGTTTTGTTTCATTTTGACGATTGAAAATGTTAAATGTTACAACATCTCTACTATACTTGGTCCGAGAGCAGCTTTGAGCACAAAAATTCATAGAAATCAGCTAAACTATAACTTCTTTATTATTATTATTAAACAACTTAATAATAAGTTAAACATATAAATATTTAAATAATGAATCCATATAGGTGAAGATAGTTTTTAGTAGAGGAGGAATAACCTGTTATAGAGTTTTGTGAACCCAACGTTTCGGACTACTAAGTGAGTCCATCATCAAGGGATGCGTCAATAGATATTTAAAAAAAAAACATTTAACAATATTCTTAATCATGGAGATTTATGCCATTTTACCATAGAGATTTTTAATTTGTAAATAGGTTTTGTAAGAAAAACATGCCTCATTGATACTACGTGCCCATAAAACCATAATTAATTTCACATGACATTTTTATAATTAATAAATGTAATTAAAAGGTGAAATGGGGCTTAACTACTTTGGAGATAAATCTCCACCTTTGATTTGTGCATGTTATTAATAATATTCTAGAATATTATGTGGAGGTTAAATCCCTACTTCCCACCTAATAATTATTGATAATTAAATTAATATCTTATCATCTTTGGGAACTTATTCAAATACAATTTCTCAAACCACACAAAATTATGGACATCCTTATTCGAATTAACAACTCATTGCTACATGGAATGCACTCTGCTAGGCCATTATAAGGAACTTTTATCTTCTAGGTTACCTTTATTAGTCAATGTGCTAATGGTTTTAGCTTCATCAAAACCCAAGCCAAATCATCCAACTTCTCCAAGGTTTTTCGCCAACTGCAAATCCACAACACTAAAGAGATACTTACAATCAAATATATTTATAGGTTAGTAAAGGTTTTTAGGTTGGGAGTGATTTTATTTAATTATTACGCCTTGTAGAAACACTTTCTCCATGCTCTTGTCATGAAATTCCTTAGAGCTAGATGTCCTTCCTTCTCTCACAACCCTAACCCTACTCCTTAACATGCCCATCCCCAACCCTAGTGATATATCTACCAAGAACTTAAATACTATAACCCTCCCAATGTACTCACACCCTATTGACCAACCCCACTTAAGGGTTAACTCCTACATCTTAATAACCCAAATATTATCACGAGACCAAGAACACTTGCATTTCTCTTGTATTGTCAAATCAAGTATCAATTCTTCACACTTGTAATTAATAATAACAAACAACAAAATCTAATATTACTTAACCTTGTTCAATGAATTAAGCTTCATAGTATTTGTTGCATTTATTTCTCGAAGCTAGTTCTTGGGTGTGAAATTGGGCTGAGAAACCAAATCAACCAAACTTTAGGCTCAAGTTGGCCCTCGAACTAGAGGGGGCTCCCTCAAGTGTTACGAAGCTTTTTTTAATGTTGTTCACTATCACTGGAAAATAGCTTATGAAGAAAAATGACAAGATCCATTCTTTTTTATAGTTGTTGATGAATATCCAATCTGTTGTAAAAAATAAATTCCTCTCTTGCTGAAACTTGATGAAAGTGCCAACGTCCAGTTCCGACAGAATTACATAGCTTAAAGATTTTGGTAGAGGAATAAAAGAGAATATATGATAATTAAACATTCATATTGAATACTTAATCAACCAAATATAGTAGATGCATGTAGAAGAATTCTAAAGCCTAAAATATATGCATTCAAGAGATGACAAAAGGCAACAATTAAATGATCGAGAGGAGTTGTTTTAAAAAAAATTGTTCAATTAGCTAGTCTCCATAATGATGATAACTTTGCAATGGGCTGTGAGGGAGGTTGATACTCAAATCTAGTCTTGCCCTAGCTCCCATGTTATCTTGAACATATGTAAAAATAGATTATGAAGTCACAGGGAAATACATACATGAGAAACAAATTATGTCATGAAACTAAAGCGAGAATACCTCAGTTAAATTTTTTATAATAGAAGTCTTTACAAAAATGGTAGCGTTTTGGCATCAAAATCAAACCTTGCTCATTACAAATGAAGAAATATATAGAAAAATTACAATCCTGAAGTTGTTATAAGCTGTCAGTGATAAAACTCTAAAAATATAACATTCATTGAATTATTTGCATGAAATATGAAACTAATAGAAATTCTTTTGGCTCCAAATCTGGAAATATTCCTTTAACTATTGAAATTCTCCCTTAGAACATAAATTTGTTTCTTTCATTTTTGATATGTTCCCTAGAAATCTGGGGTTGTTTAGTAGATGACTCGTAAAAGCTACCAACTTCCCTTTTACGATGCTCATTTATCTTTTGCCATAAATATTCTTACAATGTTTTTTATTGGTTGAAACTTACCATGATCATATTTTTCAACCTACGATAATGAACTTGAGTTTAAATGGTAAAATTTTACAATTTGGGCTCCATTTTCTCGTTTTAGAAAATAATTAGATGTTATATTGAAGGGTCTTTATGCTAGATTGCTTCACAAAGTCTTCACCTTGAGTTTTCTATTATTTGTATTATATCCAAAGGATATACTAGAATCTAACCAACGCCGTCAACATCAATGTGCCATTTTCGCTCTCTTGAAGATCCTTGTGATCATTTTCAAACGTGTCACAAGCCTTGGAATGTTCTCAGTAATTAAACATTCGAAACATGTGCAAGGACAATTGTATGACCTGCATGTGCATTTTTTTTACTGTATAAGATCATGGCCAGGTATATCAATTCATCCTCTTACCCCTACATTGTATTCACACCTGTGCACGTTGAAACAACAAGTGGTATTATGGGAGGGGGTGTTGGCAGTTTGTGGTTTTGGAGTAGGGGGGTGTGCAATCCATATGATACTGCCACGTGGAAAAGGTGGTTTTGGGAAAACAACATTACAAACCACCCTCTTTGTTAAACATCAAGAGTATGTGGAGTTTTGAAATTGAATTTGGGCCTTTGATCTATAGGTGATCATCTGCAACGTTGAAAGTTGGTCGCACATTATTCTATGCAAATTTTTAGTAATGGATTCTGTGGGATATATCCCACACCGATTGGGTTGAAGAAGAGAGTGGAATTGACTTGGATTGAGACTTGGTGTAAATTTCTTGTCAAACATTCAACCTTTACTAAACTTGAGGATTGAGTCCCAAGCTTCATTACCTTTTAATGTATAAAATTAATTTTTTAAATAAATGATTTATAAAAATATAAGATTATATTTTTATAAAATTATTTAAAAAAATTGAAATTATATTTATAAATAACCCATAATCTTGTAAAAACTGTTTCGTCATGAACATTTTGCATATGCCCAAGAATATGGCCAGAAACCAATTAGAAATTTTGAAAATGCTTTGTATCTATTCTTTGACAAGAAAAAGTTACAACAATGGCTCCAACTCGGGGCTGCATCCCCCTGTGGGATGCAGAGAACATGTAGACCAGTTGCCTTGTAATTATAATGGGCTATGGAACTATATCAAACCTGAACCAATAACCCGCATACTCGTAACTTCTTATATGAAGCATGCAACCTATCAACTACCAAACCACCAGCTACTACAAGTAAATGCAAGTACAAAAGTGTCTAATTCATTGAGCTGGTGGAGTCAACAATCAACAAATTTTTTTCTTCCAATCTCTTGCAACTTATTACACTCAACCCAACCAAACTACATACTGCGAACTAGAATCCAAACTGAAACAACTACTGATCTACTGCACATTGAAGTTGATTTATTTTGAAAACCACACATTACAAACTCAATTATGAAAATTACCACACACCAAAATCTAAAAACTAATCCAATCTCACACAGACGCTACCTAACTGAGCTGAAATTTTTCACTGTTAGGTGTAGTGAAATTTCCAGTGTAACCAAGTGGGAAGTGGATTAACTGGAAGCTCACCTTGCCAAAAAATGAAGTTATGAAAAATATTTTCAATATGAAACATAAACTCCATGAGTTGGTTATACTTACAACTAAACTTTGAAAACTGTGTCCTCTTTAGACATCTGGAAGTTCTAATAATTGCAATGAGGAAGAAAAATATTTTGTTGGATGCCATTACGATAGAAAAATATTCACTTGTCATTTTGAACCAGTAGAATATGGAACCCAGTTGAATTTCCATATAGACAAAGTGGAGCCCCTAGGTGAAGGAATTTCAATCAATATCAAATTTGTACTCCTTGTTCACTAGAAAGGAAGAGATCTAGTCTTGATCGTTCTCCGGGGAGATATTTATTCGTTACTTTGTTCCCCGAAAACGACGCCAAAAGTTGTATTTGTTTCTTGAGGGTAGTTCTTGGCTATGAAACTGTGCCGAGAAAGCAACTCGACCAAACTTTAGGTTCAAGTTGGCTCTCGAACCAAAGGGGGCTCCCTCAAGTGTTATGAGCCTTATTTTAATGTTGTTCACTGTCACTGGAAAACATTGTATGAAGCACAATGGCTAGATCTATTATTTGTTGTAGGTGGTTGTTGATGAGTATCCAATATCTGATAAAAAATAAATTCCTCTCTTGCTGAATCTTGATCGAATTGCCAACGTCCAATTCTAAAAGAATAACATAGATTAAAGAGTTTGGTAGAGGAATAAAAGAGAATATATGATAATTAAACATTCATACTAAATACTTAATCAACCAGATATAGTAGATGTGTGTAGAAGAATTCTTTATCCAAACAAATATACATTCAAGAGATGAAAAAAGGCAACAATTAAATGATGCATAAGACATGTTTTAAACAGATTGTTCAATTAGCTAGTCTCCATAATGATGATAAATTTGCAGTGGGTTGTCAGGGAGGTTGATATTCAAACCTAGTCTTGCCCTAGCTCTTATGTTACCTTGAACATATGCAAAAACAAATTATGAAATCATAGGGAAAGAAATACATGAATTTTTTTTTTGTCATGAAACTAAAGCCATAATACTTCAATTAAAAATTTTGCAATAGAAGTCTTTACAAAAATGGTAGGGTTTTGGCATCAAAAGCCAACCCTTTCTCATTACAAATGAAGAAATATATAGAAAAATTACAATATTGAAGTTGTTACATGCTTTTAGGGATAAAACTCTAAAAATATAATAATCACTGAATTATTTGCAAGAAATATAAAATCGATAGAAATTATTCTGCCTCCAAATATAGAAATAACCCTTTAATTGTTGACATTCTACCTTGGAATTTGAATCTGTTTTTTTCACTACTGACATCCTGCTTGGAAATCCGGGGTTGTTTAGTAACGGCCTCATAAAAAATTCCAACTTCCCTTTTACTATGCTTATTTATCTTTTGCCATAAATCTTCTTACAATTCTTTGTTATTGGTTGAAACTTACCATGACCATAGTTTTCAACCCACTGATAATGAGTTTGAGCTTAAATGGTAACATTTAACAATTTGGGCTCCAATTTCGTGTTTTAGAAAATAATTAGATGTTACATTGAAGTGTCTTTATGCTTGATTTCTTAACAAAGTCTTCACCTTCAGTTTTCTATTCTTTGTATTATATCCAAAGGATATACTAGAATCTAACCAACATCATCAACATCCATGTCCAATTTTCCTCTCTTGAAGATCCTTGTGATCATTTTCAAATGTGTCACAAACGTTGGAATGTTCTCAATAATTGAACATTCAAAACCTGTGTAAGGAAAATTGTATGATATTCACGTGCATTGTTTTCTATTATATAAAATCATGGCCAGGTATATGAATTCATCCTCTTACCCCTACACTCTATTCACACCTGTGCAAGTTGAAACAACAAGTGGTATTGCGAGAGGGGGTATTAACGGTTTGTGGTTTTGGAGTAGGGGGGTATCACAATCCATATGATACTGCCACGTGGAAAAGGTGGTTTTCGGAAAACAACATTGTGGACCCCACCCCCCGCCCCCCCCACACTATTTGTTAAACGTGGGGAGTATGGAGGCCCACACAATTGAATATGGGCCTTTGATCTGTAGGTGATCATCTGCACCATTGAAAGTTCGTCGCACATTATGCTATGTGCATTTTTGGTAATGGGTTCTGTGGGATATATCCCACACTGACCAGGTTCAAGAAGTGTGTGGCATTGACTTGGTTTGAGACTTGGTGTAAATTTCATGTCAAACATTCGACCTTTATTGGACTTGAAGATTGGATCCCAAGCTTCATTACCTTTTAATGTATAAAATTAATTTTTTAAATAAATGATTTATAAAAATATAAGATTATATTTTTATAAAATCATTTAAAAAAATTAAAATTATATTTATAAGTAACCCAAAATCTTATAAAAACCATTTTGTCACGGAAACTTTCATATGCCTAAGAATTTGGCCACAAAACTTTAGCAAATTTTGAAAATTCTTTGTATATTTTCTTTGAAAAGAAAAATCTACAACAGTACTCATCATACTTCTCCTTATAACTTTTTCTAGGTGCACCATGATAAGTGTAACCTTATGATCACCAACCAATGTCAAGTTTCACTTACCATCAATTATTTTTGTGACATCATGTCCTTTGTAATGTGGTCAAGCTTGCATTATACTCATATGATCCAAGGATCTCCTTCTCATCAATATCAGTTTGCCTTGTATGATGCTCAACATTTTACTTATTGACTCCAAAACGATGGAAAAATATCATAATTGATCTTAGATACCTTCATAAACAACCCAAATCTGTAACCTCCTCCCTAATTTCTCACCAAGCCATTGCTCACTAATTTGTCTGATATAAATATATTTCCCTTTGCATTATATGCCTTGTAAAAATTGATAAAAACACACAAATTCCCCCACCAGTAATGAAACCCTTCGTTGATGGTTGTGTTGATATTTTTTAAACCCCCATTGACCTCCCTCCTCACTAGGCCATTGAATAATTTATTTATTTAATGCCTTGAATACTTTATTTATTTAATGCTTATCCTATCTCTCCATAATGCTCTTTCCTCTCGCCTGTCACCCAAGGTAGCCCACCAAACTAGAAAGCTAAACTAAGACTTTTGTTGACAATGGAAAAATTCCAACCCAACTCCTCTTGTGGATCACCTACTTTCATTATCCTAGAAAAAAAGGAGGGATGACATCTAGTGATTGAAAATTAAGTTCTCAATAAAATCATAGTAACAAACACTACCCTTTACATGATCGATGACCTATTTAGGAAACCTTAAGAGTAAAAAATTCTTCATTAAAGTAGATTTAACTACGAGTTATCACCAGATCCATATGAGTTTTAAGGACAACTAGAAGGTTCCCTTTAAAACCCAGTTTGGCATCTATGAATGGTTGGTGATTCTTTTTAGCCTCACCAACATCCAACCAACATTTATGAGGTTGATCTATGCTATTTTTAATCGACACCTCGAGTCGTTTGTTTTAATATATTTGGATGACATTCTTATTTTCAGTGGTAACTAGGGTTGCTATATGAAATTTTTCTATGTAGACTTTCTAAGCACTTACATACTGTAAGAGAAATATAATAAATTGGGGAAATAACTACCCATTGCCTTAGCTTTCCAATAGAGAAATATGGCATTAACCCAAATCTTGTCAAAGTGCAAGCTTCTCTTGGCTAGTCTAAACTTTAATGGTGGCATTACAATATTTTTCTGACTTTCTTAATTTTTACAAGCATTTTATCTCACATTTTTCACAAATTAAGTGACCCTTGCATCAAATTTTTCATAATAATACTTTCACATTGTCCAAATTCAGTTAGGAGAGTTTCCAAAAGCTTGAGAGTGCTATTTTCTCAAATGTAATCCTACAACTTTTAAAACTACAATTTCCCTTTAAACTTGATGCTAACACTTCTCGATATCCCATGAGACTAGTACTTAAACAAGGAGGTCACCCGTGACCTACCATTTATAGGTTTTTAGGTCACCCATGACCTTCCATTTATATATTTTGATTGAAACAAATTTAAACTATATTATTTTGATTGTAGAGTATTTTGCTTCATTCACATCCTGTCTTTGTATTTTGTGAGTGTTTCAAATTGATAGGGCTTTCAAATAACCAAATATGGTGCCATCCCTATATGAAACTTTTTTCTTTAATCAGATTACATCTTATGATAAGATTCTTCATTGGAAAATATCCCTTAGGGATATTTTATGGTAATAACTATTTTTTTCCTTCATTCAACTTGCATCTTGTGACAGGGTTCACCATTGTGCAACATCCCCTGCAAGTTATTTCTTGTTATTTTTCATATAGTTGAGTTAATGTCAATGTCTCTGCTCCAAAGACATTCTTTTCACCATACATGTTATTTTTTTTATTGTGTTTTGGTCTAATATTCAATCTCTCTAGATGCAAGGATTGCTCACATTTGGCTATATTTTTCACATAATTCACAATTGTAGCTTTCCATAATTTGTTTACAAAATGGTAATTGAAGTTTTCTCAGTGATAAGCCTCCCAATTTCCCCAACTCAATGCTAATAATTTGCATGACAATTCAAACTCTTTTTAGATCGGACTTTTTGTCAATTAAAAAAAAAATGAATTTGAAACTGAATATTTATTGAAATACCATTGGATATAAATCCCAGTGTATGAATCTATGTCATTAATTTGGTGTTTGAACTTGGAACATTATCATGGAGATACCTTGTATCATTCACTATCAAATGAAGCGAACAAGAAGAATAAAACCTATGAGTACATATATTGATAGGATGCTAATTAAATAATGCATGGGATGTTCCCATAAGATCCACAAATCATACTTTGCTAGGGTTTTTACTTTTGCATTAACTATTAACGAAGAGAACGGGGATGGATAATAAATAGAGAGCATTGAACAATGTAAACTTTGAAACGGGAACTGATACTGTTACCCTTTTCGTAGAGATGGCAAAAAAGTGACCTGATTTTCAAAAGGGGTGATGTAGAACACACATGTTTTTTTAGAGCATAGTTTTTGGCACTTTAATTTTTTTTTATGTACAATGTGTTTTAGAATGGTAGTGATTTTCACGCTGATTTAAAAAAGTGGTAATTCTGCATCAGACCCTTTTTTTAGACTTTAAATTTTCTAATGTATGAAATGTAACTAATTATTTTGTAAATTTAATAATTTTTGAAGTGGTCGTTTTCTTCATATTTTCTTGCTTTTATTTTAATTTTAATTTTTTTTGTAGTGAGGTTTTTAATGTTTTGCATTTTTAAATTAGAAGGTCGATATTTTGAATTTTCGATATTCTACATATTTATACATCCTTAATTAATTTTTCAATCCACATGAAATAATTGTTTCTAAAAAACAATATTTTTTAACAATGGACATAAAAATAACCATTTTTAACATAAATATAACTAAAAAACTACACGTTTTGATAGTTTTTTGCTAGAACTGACATGTCAAAATCACAATTTTTATATGAAAAATTTAACTGAAAATGGTTAAATAATAGTTTTTTTTATGAATTTCATGTCAAAAAATAAATAATAATCCTTTTTTTTTCAAAAAATAATGATTAACTTAAAAATTAATGTGAAAATCACATATTACAAATATTGAACGTATAACAATATCAGTGCCCGTAATCGGAATCGAATAACCACCGCCCAACTGCCCATGGGGGTGGCTATAGCCACCACCCGGCCACCCCCATGGGCGGCCAAGTGGTGGCCATTTGATTCCGAGAATCAGATAGCCACCACCCAGCCACTCGTGGGGTGGCCGAGCGGTGGCCATTTGATTCCGAGAATTAGCTAGCCACCACCCAGCCACCCGTGGGGGTGGCCATCTGATTCTCAGCGGTGTGGCCGGGCTGTGGCCATCTGATTCTAAGAATCGGATAGCCACCCCCATGGGCAACTGGGCGATGGCTATTCGATTCCGAGAATTGGATAGCCACCCCCATGGGCATCCGGGCGATGGCTATTCGATTCCGAGAATCAGATAGCCACCCCTACGGGCGGTCGAGCGATGGCTATTTGATTCCGAGAATCAGATAACCACCCCCACCAGCGATCAGGCGGTGGCTTTCCGATTCTCGGAATCAGATAACCACCCCCTGACCGCCCTTGACGTGGATATCTGATTCAAAATCGGATATCCACCTCAAGGGCGGTCAGGGGGTGGTTATCTGATTCCGAGAATCGGATAGCCACTCCTTGATCATCGGTGGGGGTGGTTATCTGATTCTCGGAATCGAATAGCCATCACTTGACCGCCCATGGGGTGGCTATCCGATTCTCACCACCCGGCCACCCCCACAAGCAGTTGAGTGGTGGCTATCCGATTCCGAGAATCCGATAGCCACCGCCCAACCACCCGTGGGGGTGAATCAGATATCCACCTCAATGGCGGTTAGGGGGTGGTTATATGATTCCGAGAATTGGATAGCCACTGCTTGATCGCCGGTGGCGGTGGTTATCTGATTCTCGAAATCGAATAGCCATCACTCGACTGCCCGTGGGGGTGGCTATCCGATTCTCACCACCCGGCCACCCCAACAAGCAGTTGAGTGGTGGCTACCCGATTCCGAGAATCCGATAGCCACCGCCCAACCACCTGTGGGGGTGGCCGGGAAATGGCTATTCGATTCTCAGAATCGAATAACCACCGCCCGACTGCTCGTGGGGGCGATGGCCAATAAAATTGTTTTTTTTAATAAAAAATAAATTTTGTTATATATATATATATATATATAAAATGTTTTTATTTATTTATTTTATATATATTTGTAAAATATATATATTTTAAATGTTATTTTAAAAAATATCAAAAATATATTTAGCTTTTATATTTTTAATCTTAATTTTTTTTTGTTATTTTCCTTTTTTTTAATCTAGTTTGTTTTTAACTTCTTCTTTTTTTAGTTTTTCTTAACGCTTTTTTAAAATTTCTTATTTTTACTCTCTCTCTCTCTCTCTTTTTTTTAATTTTTTTTTTTTATTTAATCCAAACTTTTTTTTTTATGGTTTGCCACATTAAAAAAATTGTTATTTTTTTGAAAATATGTTTTTCTTATTATTTATTTCTTTAAATTTTTTATTTCTTATATTTTATAGATTAATTTTGTTTTTTTGTTTTTTTTTTTTAATATATATTTTTATTTACGTTTTGGTTTTTTTTTTTACTTTTTTTTTGGTGTGTTTTTTTCATTGTTTTTATTTTTAATTTTATGTTTCATTTTTTTATTTAAATTTTAATGTTTTTCGGAGTCACAACAAAATCTTTTACACCATTATTTCAAAATGTTGAAAATTTACCCCCAAAAAAAGTGTTATTCGAGTATCAACACTTTTCGTTTTGAGGGCGTTTTTTGCACATAAAAATTCGGTTTTATTGGCATTTTTTTAAAATGTTGAAAATTAACCCTAAAAATAAAATCCATCATTCCATTATTAGCACTTTTCATTTTCAAGCTGGTTTTTGCACAATTTTTGCACAAAAAATTCGTTCTCACTGCCATTTTTAAAACATGTTCAAAATTGACTCTAAAAAAAAACCATCATTTTTGTATACACACTTTTCGTTTTTAGCACCGCTTTTCATGTTTTTTTGGGGTTTTTTGGTAGAGTTCTCGTTTTGATTTTATAGTTCCCGTTTCAAAGTTTACATAGTTATTGGCGATTAGATAATGGTATCCCAAATTCACATGCCTTAGATTCATGGAATGTAAGAAGTCAACCAATATCCTCCTATCTTTTCACAAAGAATGTATGGAACGCTGCATTGGAACTAGAACTATCTAATCCATTATTCAAGTTTCTTCATTTATGTCCCCTTTCTTGATTCTCTCCTTCAGTTCAAGTTATGGAAACTCATACCAAAGGTTATTGATGGATGTATTTCCAAACTTGTGAAGAGTCATCCGAGAAGGCTCCATGTTGTGCTCACATCAACATCAAGTATTTTGCAGTGCATCAAGCATAGCTTAGCCTCCTAAATGCAAACAAAATCGTTGAGCTGAAAATTTAAGGTTAGGGATGTATGGTTTCATATTCATTCTTATAATTTTGCGATAAAACAATAAAGTCAGCAAGATATTTTTTCTGATTAGGAAAGAACTAGGGGAACAGAGTTGCTATATTCACTTTGAGTGCATTCCCTGCAACTTCCATGAGTTCTTTAATTTGGATAGTGTGAGGCATTTTTTTTTTTTTTTTCTATCGATATCCTCCTATTGAAAAACATATTTGTAGCTTCTATCATATGTTCCTCATTCATTTCTAACTATGTTTTCTTTCAGAGGGTTTAGATCCTCTCACACAAAAAATCAATGCATTTTTCCAGATTATTTTTAAAGGAAGAAATGTTTTTCTTGGCAGTCTTAGATTTTATGGAGATAACGACATGCAAATTGAAGATGAACTCTTTAAAAAGTGAACAAATGGATTTTATTAGAGACAAAAGTTGTAATCATATATTTTTGTTGTTGGATGGGTTTCCATCTGCTCCCATAAGTTACCAGTGCATTGAGGTGCGTGTTATTTTTAGAACTTACTATTGATTTTTGAGATGGATGAGTTTTGCACCATATGTATTTGTATATATTGATGGAAAAAGATATGTAATCTTTGAGTTCTCAAATATATACATAATCTTTGAGTTTTTAAATATATGTATAATTTTTGGGTTTTGTGATCCCGACTTCATAGAGTATTTTGCTTCTTCACATCTCGTCTTTGTATTTTATCAGTGTTTCAAATTTATATGCTTTCAAAGAACCAAATATGGTTCCATGTCTATATGCACATTTTTTCTTTAATCAACTTGCATTTTATGACATGATTCATCATTGGGAAACATCCCTTAGGGATATTTTATGGTAATAACTATCTTTTTCTTCATTCAACTTTCATCTTGTGATAGGATTCATCATTGTGCAACATCTATTGCAAGTTATTTCCTGTTCTTTTGCATATAGTTGAGCCAATGTCAATGTCTCTGCTCCAAAGGAATTCTTTTCACCATACATGTTATTTCTGTTGATTGTGTTTTGGTCTAATGTTCAATCTCTCTAGATGCAAGGATTTCTCACATTTGGCTATAATTTTCACATAATTCATAGTTGTAGCTTTCTATAATTTGTTTACAAAATGGCAATGGAAATTTTCTCACTGATAAGCCTCTCAATTTCCCCAGCTCAATGAAAATAATTGGCATGCCAATTCGAACTCTTGTTAGATTGGACTTTTTGTCAATTCAAAGAAAAAATGAATTTGAAACCGAATACTTATTGAATTATCCCTAGGTATAAATCCTAGTGTTTGAATCTGGGTCATTAATTTGGTGTTTGAAAGTGGAACTTTATCTTGGAAATACCATGTCTCAATCACTAGGCCACGATTTAATATCTTGCACCCATAGTATGGGAACAAATAAAGTTGCTTTATATTTTGACTTCAAGATATAATTTCACATAAGCTGATATTTTCAAACTAATAAAATTATGCCTGAATGATCTCCCATGGAGTGTTCTCTGTCAGGGAAAATTTATGCTCCACACCAGTGAGTCCCATCACTCATCCAGGATCTTTCAATACCTTTAATGTCTTTATAGGATCACCTCCTAACTCAATTTATGCTCTCTTTGAACGAATCTCTTCATGAGCATTGTAAGATGCCATAGTACCTCACAGCTAATGAGGTACCATCACATTCAGACCCTTGTAAAAATGGCAAAGTAAAATGAAATTTAGATATCTGCTAAAATCTAAAAACTATACACATCAAAATAAGAGTTGTGCTAAATTAAAATGAAACAATCAAAACTAAATTCTCATATCCAATTTGGTTCCATTCTCAGATGTGAAATCTCCATCCAAATGGAATGACTTTCAAAAGTTTGGTAAGAGTAGCTACCCCTCTGACCTGGCACCTAAGCCAAATGAAATTTGTTGTGTGCAGTGCCATGTTATTTTTCAAAGTGGGATTATTTTTTATCAGTTCATATTTAACCAAAAATGATCAAGCATTTGAAGAAGATGAAATAATTCAAAATCTAGTTTTGGTTTGATTTTGTCTTTTCTCAGTTTCTAAGGTATGCATCCTAATGTTGCATAAGTAAAGGCCATTGTTGTTGCAATGAGTGAAAGACACCATAATTTATGAAAGTTTGGTATTTGAGACAAGATAGCTTGTATAACTCCATAAAGGATCATGTGTGCTCTAGAAAATCGAAAGGAGACCCATGCCCATGCTTGTGGTAACAATATGATCATTTGATCGCTCTCCAATATTCATGGCTTATAATTTTTTCAATCCTCATATTGAGAGATCAGTGCTATTAAAAACTAAAATTTTATTTAAGATTACATGCGAGGGACAACATAAAATCATAAATACAGTCATCATTTTTAAAAATATTTGATACTTATAATTCTAAGCACTTCGTGCATTTCATAATGACATTCCTACCTATTTATTAAGATTCGGCAATGGAAAACAACAAGTAGACTTCTTAATATCTGTAAAAAAGGTGCAACCCATCTACTAAGGAAATCAAAAGGGAGTCGTATATGGTGGATAATTTTTTTTATGAATATCAAGTACCAGGTAGTAAGTCAATCATTATCTTTCATTATATTTGTTGAATATTATATTATTCTTATTCAATAGAAAGCAGTAAGCTAATTATTGAAGTATTAAATGATGCTTGATATTTTTCATAGTTGAAAATAATGATTACTCACACAGTCTAGTAGAAAATCTTTACTTCCAATTTTATTTTATTTTTTTGGAAATTCTTGGTACTTCACAAATATTAGTGAATAATATTATGTTATATAGGTAGTTTTTATTTTCTTATATTTATTCAACTTGGTATCACATGAGGTGATATATTCCCTTTAGGTGTGTCAACATGAAGCTCTTGGACATCTAATGATCCACATAAATAAAGTGAAATCATATTGTTCTTTTTATTTCTTTGTTTCATGTAAAATATTATAGTGCAATTTTAATTTTTAATTATTTTTTAATAATTTTTATTTGAAATTTTGGAATAACAAAATTGAGTTATTAAATATCTATATATATATATATATATATATATATATATATATATATATATATATATATATATATATATATATATATATATATATATATATATGAATGTTTAAAATTTTTCCAAAACCCTAAATCTATTTATAAATTCAAAATTACATTTCAAATAATAAAAAATATAAATTGATTACTTTGCAATTACAAATATATAATTTTCACTAATCACATTTCTTAACTCAAAAATTGTTATTTGTTTTGACATTTTCTGCAGATGTATAATCAACAATGACGACTCTATAAATGGAATCTCGAATGCCTAACTTGCCAGTTTGCAAAAAGAAACAATTAGAGATTAATAAATGATCTTTAGAAATATGCACATTTGAGACTATAAAATTTGGAATCCTCCATAACTTGGATATGGGAAACCACTCCAGAGTTTAATCTAAGTGTTTAAAACATAGGATAATTTCAAGAAGGATGGGATAACATAGAGACAATTTAGGGAAGGTTTACAACAATTAAAATGGAGAAACAAAAAGAAACAATAGGTTCACTATGTAAAATTCAATTGACCAAGAATGATCATTTGCAGCGAAATCCTAAATGGCCTACAAAGTTGGAACTCTTAAACTAAAAACGGGAAAAAGTTAAATTAAGTCACCATTTCTCCAATAAGTGCCATGAAACCCAAGAGTTACTATCAAAGTGGGATTTGGCCCATCTTGGAGAAAATTTGGGCAGTGTCCTTGTACAAAACCAACTGCAATTCTCTGAGGGTAGAAGTTCTGGCCAAGACAACTAGAAACTTTCAAGACAAGATGAGGTGCACACCACCTTATGTGGAGAAAAAAGAGAGTGATAACAAATATATTTATGAGAAGAATCCTATAGGCTTAGATCAATGCATAATGAATCTCACTCTTCTCGAATAAGAATCACACAAAGCATCTCCACATTTGCAAAATACAAACTTTGTTGATAAAATAATTAAGCACGACGGAGAGGTTTGAACTGGAGAGAGTGTAGTTAGAACTTCAGAGTGTATACTTGGGTTCAGTCAATGGACTGAGAAAGGGAGGAGCTTCCAAGCCACAATGCCTAAGAAGTATGGAGTTACTTATGACATTTAAGCTTCACCGTATCAAAACCAAAGAAACTCCTTTATGACAAAGTGATGATTTACCTTAGGAAGTGTATCCCAATACACATCAGGAACCTCCATTTCAGAAAGAACCTGCTCATTTATTTAATTTTTAGCTTTGAATACCTAACTTATACAATCTCTCAGGTAAAGCAATATTTTCCTTGTTTCATCTAATAGCCCATTCAGAGGTGCTCTATAGGATAAGTAGCAAGGGATATTCTCTATAGGATAGTCAGTTGCAAGAATAGAAAAGAATAGTATTTATAGTAACAAGAGGGGGCTCCTTGTATGGATCCATAGTAGAGACAAACACATCAATTCCCATAGCCACATTGCATACCAAAAATATTCACCAATGATAATGTGCTTCTATCTTGTAATTTCTTACGATTCTTGGTTTAGGTTTATTCGGGGATATTTTATTTAAGGTTGCAAAGAATAAAGAAGGATTAGCTTGGTCAATTCACCATCTGACACACATATTTGGCTTCTCTCCTTAGATCTTGATGAATTTTTTAGGCACATTATGTGTTTATGCTACCATTTTCAAACATGAGTGGTTTCCTTTCAAGTACCCAAATATCCTAGGGAACCATAGGAACAACTTTTGCCCCAAAATATTTGGCCCTACTCAGAAGTTAGAAAGACAAATAATTGATATAATAATCCTGGAGAACCTTATGTGATACAATTAACTTGCAAGTAAATGGAAGATCCAAGTAGTTCCAAGAGAGAAAATTATGTTGCAACTGCTCTAGACACTAATTGGACATGGAAATTGGTGTAAGACCACACCAAATGGGATGCAAATATATTCGATAATACCATCACTGTGAACAAAATTCCATGCTGCCAAAATCCATGGAGGAGGCTCATCAAGACCAAACAAGCCCATAGTTTGTCATATGATGGCTGAAAACAGCCCCACAGGCCTCACAAATGACTAATAAACAACCTCTAGTGCCAACCATTAAATCATGATTAGGTTGCATAAACAGTGGTGGATTATCTGCAGATAATTGTTCACTATCTCTGAATCATCTAGAAGAGACACACCGCTCAATTGACCCATGCAAATGGGTAGACTCCAGTAGATACAAAGGGAATTTATTGTGAAGAAAGGGTGCTAATAGGCATGCTTGTGTTATCAATTTGAAGAGTTGAATACATGGAGAAAAAGTTAGCATATCAGTAAATGAATGTCCAATGAATCTAATCATATCTTCAAAAAGTGAGCCTGTTGGTTAGTCTCCTTGGCCCACTTAATAGCACTTCACATTGAAATCATCGTATCTAGATTAAAGCACCTCTGTACAAAGCTTGTGTTCTCCTTATGCACAATCTTCATGGCTATTCTCTCACCTACAACACAACAACCTTAGCCATAATTTCGAAGGAAATACTCAATAATTTTATAGTATACCAAATGCCTATAGAGTCCCTCGAAACATTGTTTTGAATATTTTTTTATCAAAGAATTGACAATGATATTATCACGCTAAAACACTTACTTTAACTACTAATGTATACACATCGTGGCATTTAACACAAAGTGGGATTCTTAAGAAACTAACACAATTAAAATAAAATAAAGTGGGTTTAGTACCAAAATTACTTGTCATCAAAACAGACTCTCTTGGGCATATTATGTCGATATTTGAGCATGATTTTCATGACTTGATTTTTTCATTATATTTGTTTGTTTTCATTGTACAAGATAAAGATTGGAAGATTACAAATTGAATTAATCTATGCTTACATTTTCCCCTGCATTGTGTTGCTTTGGTCATCCCATGAATTTTGAGTCAATATCATAGTAATCAATTCTCAATGTGAAATTAAAATAAAATAAAGGGACGTGGACAATGTAGAGGTCTTGATGGGCTTAAAGTTTTAAATTGTTATTTTTAAAAATTTGATTCGTAATCTCGCTTGTTTTCATAAAATGTTGATTGTTTTACATTCTCCTCCAAGCAGGATATTATTTTTACTCATGTTTGTCTATTAGGATATAAGTTTTAGAAATTCCCACATATTCCAAATATTTATTTTCTACATTAAAGTGATGTAGTTATTGTTTAAATATGTCCATGTCTTGTTAAGTGGGTCAATATTACGTATATTAATGAAACATTTCTTGCTAATTTACTGTGGTAGGTAGGGTGCCCATATCTCCAATATCCCTAGAGAGGACTCTTGTCACATTTTATTTCTTCTATGCTACCACTTTATGATGTTTCCTTTGCAACATTTGGTGCAATTGCTAGTTTTAATTTTTAATATAAAACATGGGAACACTGCAAGAAAAACTCACCCCTCATACATCCAATAGTTCCATTAATGATTAAATATAAGAAAGGTAGTTGAAAAAGAGTGGGAGATATGTTGAGTTATCCCCTACAGTTAGGTATCACATATTCAGGTTGTGTTAAGAAAATTATGAAGGCCATAAAGAACTTTATGCTTCAATCCCCTTTTTTGGTTCCATATAGAATTCAAATCATCCCACTTAAGTGAATCTGACTTCTTGGATTATCTAGAGTAATATAGTTTGATGTAGGATCTCAACTAGTGATATATGTCCAACACTTTCAGATCACCCCATATTACTCATTTGAAAATCCTGTGCTTCTTGACGTGGAAGCCACTTTGGCTAGACCAAAACTTTCCAACCACTCCAATGTGGTTTCTCTTGGTCATATATGGCCCATTAAGTGGAATATTTTCTTAGGCAATGTGACCTTTGTAGCCTTAACAAACAACACAAAGAAAGTAGGAACTCTACCATCCCCTTTTGATTCCCTTTTATACATGGGAATTCATTCTGATGGAATTTTTGAGTGACCTATAGAATTTTAAAAACATGATTGTGACTTTATCGTAGTTTGCAAATTCTCCAAAATGGTCATCATTATCCCTTGTACCAAAAATACAAATTCAGCTCAACAAATAGTAACACTACTATCCTCTCAAGTTTAATCCCATTTTGGGTTTCCTCTTAACTAGCTTTTCCACTTCTTTTCATCCCTAAATCTGCGTATGTCAAACTCCTAGAACTCTATGAATCTCAAATGCTTTTCCCATCTCGTAAGTATCGTTTTAAATAAGTTTATTTTCCACGCGTTAGACGTGATGCACCATGTAAATCCTTTTGGGTGAGTCATCAATAATGTCTCATTAGTGGAATTTATCTTTCTAATGGAGGCAAGATCCTGGATTTATCAACAAAATTCTTTAGATTTGTGTATAGCCTTCAAACCATGAATTCAGGGGAGCAAATTAAATCGAAAGTTGGCCCAAAATATGTTGTATTAAACATTAAATTTGTTTTATTTTTATTCTCCACTTGTTTGAGCATTGGATTCTCAAAATCATGTAACAATCTTCGTAATGGTTTCCTGAGCACCGACTTTCCAAAATCCTGCAAGTATGCTGCATTTACTTCGGCTCAGACCCCAAAATATATCGACATGCATAATTGTTATGTATGTGAACAAGAAATATTCAACTTTGTTTTGTATGCAGCGATTTACTGAGTAAAATTATCACACACATTTGGGGAGTGAGGGGTAATAAAGAATCATGGGATGTGATAAATCTTTTAGCTCTTGTAGAAATTCCTTGTAGATTCAAACTGCTTACGTAATATTCTAAAACAAAAGACTTGAATCTACTAAACTCATCAGCGGAAAAAATTAATCAATTGAGAAATCACAAAACATGAAACAATATTCAATCACTTAGGCTTAGAGATTTATCTAAGGGGAAATATTGTTGCTCAAAACCCATTCCTATCTATATATTGCATTATATCATAACAATAGAGAAGAAAATACAATGCTTGTTCAACCTAAGAAATCTCTACACAAGTACAATATACCTCATTGCCTCACAAGCTGACTCTGGCCAATACTTAGTCAATTTTGCTACATACCAAGCTCTTATTTCCTTGTGTTGTTTCTCAAGGAATTAGCCCCCTATTAAATAGGGAAATCCCCATCCTGAATTGCACAATCCCTATAGGCCCTTCTCTAACTGCATGCACCACCTGTACATCTCGGAAAATTATACAACTGATAGTACACTTCCCTTAAACTCCAATCTCAACCAATTAACTTGAATTTCATTCATGCATGAGTTAATTATGGATGATTTATTGGTTAACTGGTTGAACACATGAAGCAACACCCCGCTGCTATACCTCCTACTAGCTCCTCCAATAGTTCAAACTAGTTTAACTGACATTAACTCAGTTTAACTGAATTAAACTATGACAACTCAAATTAAACTCAACCTAGGCTCCTAAAATTTAGGAACCACTCTACATGAATCAAGTTATGCCCTCAACTCGAATTAACTAAGACAACCTCATTTTTGTTGTCTTATGATGTGGAATTACAATTTTCTCCTAATTTAATTCAAAGGAAAATTAAATTAGGACTTTCTTGTTGCCATTTTCAACACTCCCTCTTAACAAGAAATGGATTCTCTTCTACCTTGATCCTGCCTTTATGGAACTCAAATTTTCATCTTGGCAATGCCTTTGTCAAAATATATGCATCATGTTCCTCTGTAGGAATGTATTCCAACACCATGATTCTCCTCTGGACACAATCTCATCGATGGTGACACCAAATGTCGATACGCTTGGATCAATCATGAAAAAATATATTTTCATATATTTTGATACAACTCTGATTGTCATAGTAAATCACAGTGGGATCCATCATCTGACCAAATAACCAAACAAGAATCTTCCTCATCTAGATAGCTTCACAAGTTGCTTAACTAGTAGCCATGTACTCTGTTTCTACTAAACTAAGTGCAACCGATCTTTGCTTCCTGCTGTACCAAGAAACTGTTATTGATCCAATACTGAAGATGCCTCATGGTGTTAACTTCTTATCTATTGGACTACCCGCCCAATCTGCATCTGTGAAGCCTTGCAGCTTCACTCCCTCTGTCCACATGTACCAAAGACCATACTGAGTAGTGCCTATGAGGTATCTCAACACATGTTTGGTTTCCTTACAATACAGTTTGGTTGTCTTAACCATTGCTTGAATAAGCTGGTTAGTTGCACAACACATGTCTAGTCATGTGTTCACCAAATAGATAAGTGAACCCACAATCTTACTATAAATAGTAACCTCCACTTCCTCACTTGAAGTGGCATCTTCCAACTACTTGCTAAAGGAGTGTCCATGGGTTTTCTACTCTCCATGCAGAACTTCTTTAGTATCTTGTTGGCATACTTTCCTTGAGAGACAAACAGTTCCCCATATCCTTTCCATACTTCCAAACTGAGGAAATAAGGCATGAGTTCCATGTCCTTCATCTTGAATTCTCTTGCAAGATCCTCTTTGCAAGACTTCATCAGCGTCTCATCATCGGTTAGAATTAAATCATCAACATATAATATTATAATCAATAATTCACCTTCAAGCATAATATGTTAAAGTTTTGCATCTTATTCACTTTTCGTGAAGCTTAACCTGGTGAAATAGTTGTCGATCCCAGTATACCAAGCACGAGGTGCTTGTTTAAATCCATACATTGCTTGCTTGAGTCTACACACATGCGACTCTCTATCAAAGGTCTACAATCCTTCCGACTGCTCAATATACACCTCCTCCTCAATCACTACATTGAGGAATGTTGACTTCACATCCATCTGATGTATCTTCCATCCTGTCTACACTGCAAGTGCTAGGATTGATATAATAGAATAGTACCTTGCTACTTGAGAAAAGGTCTCCTCATAATCAATTCCCTCCACCTGAGAGAACCCCTTGGCCACAAATATGTCCTTGTGTTTCTCGATGCTTCCATTTGCTGCTTGCTTCACCCTGTAGATCCACATTGAACCTACCACTAACTTGTTCGCTGGTCTTAGGACAACTTCCAAAACACTGTTTCTGACTATGGAATCATATTCCTCTACTATGGCATCAACTGATAGTGGCTTTTTCACTTCTTCCTCGAATGAGAATGCTTTTATCTCAACTACCCAATGTACCAATCTAGTGACATACTCTTCCTGCGATGTGATGTGGGTGCTCCCACATTCTCTCTAACATCATGCAATAATCTGTCAGCTTCCTAGTGTGCTTCCTTCCATCTCTAGATGTATTTTCATGAAAGGGTGCTTCCACCCTCTGCTCCTCTCATTGTGGTTGCTCCACATCATCCTAAGGTTCTTCCTTTGGAGCCAAAAGTGCCTCATCTGCATACAACTGAAGCTCCCTCTCAAGGGAACATCTCATGGCCTTCTCTTCATTGAAATTCACATCTCTACGAACAACTATCATTCTGTGAGATGGAAGGTACACCCGATAGTTTTGATGTGTATCATTGTACCCCACAAATATGCCCAACTCAGTGGTTGCTCTAGGTTTTTCCTTGGATCCTTGGTGTTGCATTTAATTATGTAAGGAGCTATTGCTCTATGATCTAATGCCCAATTGAGATCACCAAATAGAAAAATATAATGACTAATAAAATCTAATAATGATCCCCAATCTAGATGGTTAGGCATGCAGCAAGCAGTCGGATCTATGTTATAAAGATAAGAGATCACACCTGGAATCCTTGCATGTCAAATAAGGGTTTTGAGTTCGATGCAAATTTTGCACACCACTCAAGCGATCCAACATGTCTTCATCATATCTCTGTCCCTGCACACAAACACAACTAAATAAGGACAACAATTGATCTTCATTAGAAGATCGACAGATCAAAAGAAATAGACATGGTTATATAACATATTGAACACAAATTCATGGAAGGATGGGACCATAGATTTTTATTAACCATATAAATGAAAGTACATGAAATTTATACCTTCAACAAATAAGATCATCTCCTCCAACTTGCAGTATGGTCTCCTCTCCCAAGACAATAGAGCTCTCACGTTACAGTTTGGATCCTCTCCCCTTGCACCCTTTCCTCTTGGTGAGATTATATAGGTTCATTGTATCCTCTAGGAGAATGTATTTAGACACCTAAGGGATTGATAAGTTAGGAAAATTCTACAATAATGGACCCCTAGCCAACTCATACACAAGTGGCTCAAGTTGATCTCCCTGGGAATGACAAACTCTAGAAACCTTTTGCACAATTATGAGATTTTTCTCAATTACCTCAATTATGAAATAATTATTATAATTATAATATTTTGGAAAATTAATTATGATAAATAACCCAATCATGTAATTCTACCCTTTTATCATGGGATAAATCTCACATAAGTAAAATAAAAGGTGAAAGGGATGCATTTTAGCCAAACAACTAAGGTAAGTTGATATTGGGTTTCTCTCACTATAATGGAGTGGCAAATAGGGTTATAAAAAGTGCCCCCTAATGCATGAGGTCAGAAGACACTGATGGCCAAAATGCATTATAATAATACTCAATGCTCAAAATTGGAGGAAGGAGCCAAGACTACGAAGCTGGATCGGAGGAACTCAAGTGTTGAAGTCTCAGCTCTGCTGATAACATCTCCGAGGTAGGAATACCCATGCTCAGTCATAAGAAAGAACTGAACATGGATTCCATAAAATACACTGCATATACATGACATGAAATGCTAGAACATGGCCACGAAGACATACACAGTGGATCCATGTGACTCAACAAATAGAGCATAGCCACTAGCAAATACAATGTGGATCTATGTCACAATATACATCAGTAGGACTATGGACACATGACAAATAGATAAGTGTCTCAGACAACTCTCAAAGTACATAAATCATACATAAATCCAACGTATCCTGGGAAGGATGCCATTTAAGAGTGATATGTCCCTAACCCAGGGTCTTTGACATAACCCTGATGGTACAAATCTACATCATGTGAATAAATTAGTTGAAGTCAAGCATGGTAGAAACCACCTAATTACCACCCGATGAGTTAAACCAATAACAGACATGAGGGTATCCACTGATGATGAAAACGGACCCCAAGGTACCTAGTATAGTCCACTCAATGTGAATAGAGGAGCTGATGACAAACACTAGTAGTCAATGTTGTAAACCCGATGTCAATCGCGAGGAAGCCTGCCACTAAGGTCTGCAAGCTCCAAGGTACTACCAGTGCCTAGATCAAGCTCCTAGATAATGAGCTAAAGATGACAGGAGAAGATCCATCAAAGGAGGGCCTTAATATATCCCCCATCAATCAACACGGAATAGCCCAGGATGATGTGATGAATGGATGAAGTCATGAAGTGGTGAAGTACAACTGACATGGGGATGGTAGACTCAAAAAGGTCAACAAGCTAATGCAGATGGCTGAAATAGGCTGATAATTCTCTTGAAAACATAGCATCATGACACCAGAGTGACTTGGAAGCATGACTAATGAGCACCATGTGATATCATGCAACAACGCGGGAGGCATCGAAGCACACTCCATATTTCTGGAAGAGTAACTAGATGGAGGAGTGAAGAGGCTCATATGGATGGTACAACACCTGAGCAAGCTAAAACCCAACTATGAGTTAATGAGATGAAAAATTGCCATGTTCAAGGGTGACGCAACTGACGCTGCCATTTCGATGACTAATGGAAAAATATGTTCCCTCCCTTCTCTTTTTATAAGTTCCTTTTTTGTAAAGTTGTCCCCCAACCCCGAAAAAGAGATAAAAGTATACAAGGGAGAACCTCCTAGTCGAAGCAGACAAGGTATTCCTTTTTCATAACTAGTCTATCCTAGTGCAAAAAAAGGTTAAAATTATACTGGGTAGACGACAATTCAGGCACTTAATGAACATGAAGTAGAAAATCTCACTCGACAATATTTTCTAAATTAAGGAGTCTGAAAAGATCTTAAAGAAAACTCCCCTTGGAGGAGAGAGTGGTATAGAGGGTAGCAACTAGTTCTGGGAATGTTGGAACTACTCGTGACATAAGGAGGACAAGAGGATGGCTAATAGGACCACTCATCGCAGTGGTTCCTCTAAGAAATGGTAAAACACCAAGTGAAAGCAGATGGTAGGCCAAGCAGATGATGATTATGGAAAAGAGAACCGAATGCTCAAACTGCAAAAATAGGCTAATAAAAGAGTGGAAATCACAAGGGATAAAGAGTGGAATCCTCCTGGGGTATGGCCAGAAATATGATGAAGAAGAGGAAATGAGGCTCAAATTCTAGGTCATGGCGGATCAGAAGGAGGAATTTTGAAAAGGAGTAAAAAATGACTACATGGACACCAACTCAGCAGAAAGGTGCTAACTAGGGTATCCATGTTTGGGTAAGCTCTACTACCAAGAAACAACATGCATAAAAGAAGAGGCGAAAGTCACAACTTGACAGGGTCAGACCAAAGGCATAAATATGGCACTGATGGTCAATAATGCATTGATGATGGTGATAGATGACCTACCCCTATATGCCAAGTTCAAAGAAACACACCTAAGTTCCAATCGATGTCGTAATAGAAATGCCACCCTATCCTGTAAAAACCATCAAGAAACACTAGACCCATGGTTAAATCACATAATGAAATAAATAAACATGGAGGAGGTAAAAACAAGATCATATATTTTTTGGTTTTTTGAATTTTATAATTTTTTTGGATTTTTGGCATAAATAAGGCATGAAAAATACTCGCATCACACTCCAAACAAAAGGATATAAAGCATCACACTCCTATGTACAATATGTATAAGCATAACACAGTCTAGTAGGTCACACTAATGTGTGCCTACAGCTGGGCACATGCCAAGGGTTTCTATACGTGAACTTATGGAGGGTAAGGGGACCATATGGCTCACCAATGTGGGGCCATGCCAAAGGAAATCAAATTGTCCAATTCTGAAAGGTTGACCATGCCAAGGGCATTCTAACATAGTCACGCTCTAGAAATTAACTAAAGGACACAAGGGAGGATCAAGACATAATGGGGGTACATACGCTCGTTAACAGGTGGTAAGGAGTTGGACAATTCATTGGTAAGTTCAGTGGTAAAATCCCAAGAATTCACTAGGTCCATGGGTGGCACTTCCAAGGAACACTGGGAAGGTGCTCCCTGAGTCGATTCAAGATTTAAAGTGTCAGGCTCTACTCGTTCCTTATCGGGGATATTAGAGGCATGAAGAGGCATAACCTCCCTAAGAGATCAAGATGTGAATACATGACCTACAAGATGACTTGTTGAGAATAAGACTCGTCATTAAGGGAGTCACATGGAAAAACCGGAGCGATGACCCGTGTGGGCAAAGGAACCTGGTCATATTCCATATTGTAATGGAGTTTTTGACCAGCGTCAGGGAGTACTGATGGGACTACCAAGGAGGCAATCTCTTCCACTAAAGGTGGCGAAGGGTGCTCACTAGCTTGATCAACTTCCATAGGATCCGACAACACCACCCAAGGATCATGAGGTCTATGGGATCCACAAGTGCGAGAAGAGATCATATGCATAGGAGATTTAGAAGATGTAGAAGGAATTTCAGGCAGTGGTAATTGAGAAAATACCCCAATAAGGGATGAGATTTTGAATAGCCCTACACCAACACTCTGAAACTGACCAAGCTGATGTCCTACAAGTGGAAAAAAATTATCAGTAGTGGAAATTTGAGCCGATGGCACACAATATACAAGCAGATCGATAGTGACAATTTTTCCTTCAAGAGGAAAGAAAAGGACACAGAATAAGATGAAACGACTGTGGTCATCACATAAAAACAACTACGACCAAGGAATAAGTTGTAATATAACATGGCGTCAACAACCTTGACATCAACATGGATAGTTTCCCCCCCTAACTCGATGGAAAATTTTGGAAGAACCCCCTTGGGACAAAGTTGTGTTTGTCAAAAGCTTGGAGAGTTGTGTTGGACATGGTGAGTGTCGGAGAGCCAATAGCCTTCCAGCATGATGCTAACATGACACACGTGGAAGAGCCTTCATCCACCAAAGTGCGATGAATATTCTTATGGGAAACACACACGATGATATGGAAATAAATATGATGTGAAAGGCGAGGAGCAACTTTATAGGCGTTAAAGTCGATGATATTAGAGTCCAGTGGGTCAAATCCACAAATTGCAGACAACCAGGCTTTGCCTGCTGAGAACAACTTTGCAAAACCTCCAAGGCAGACATGGCACAAGGGGCCTGGGCCAAATCTTCAATAATACTATAGTTTTGAGCAGCCCTGGCAGAAGGATTGTGTGTTGTCTTCTGAAGAACACCCTTGAGAGGGCGATAGACAGGTTCCATAGGCTTATCGAAAGTGAGAGGTCCAGTGGAGGTAGGTGGAGTTGATGAGTCCTTAGAGGGAGAACTCGACTTAGGAACATCATACGATTTGGCTCGCGTAGTCACATTGACATCTTCCTTGCACATGAAGACGGATGAATTATGAGAAGATGACCCCTCATTTCCCCATTGTGGAGGTTGAGAGGGTTGAGCAACAATCTATTGCTCGGGTTGTTCAGGGAAAGTATGAGTCAAAACGACAAGTTGTTGAGTGTATGGTGGTCAAAGAAGCCTATTTACTTCATCCATTCGAGGGAATTCATGAGTAAGGTTTGACAAATTTTATAAGGGAACTTGAATTTATGACGAAGTTCACTAGTGCCCCCTCCCTGACTCTAATGGTTGGGTTGAGACTCCTGAGAATTTTGATTCTTTTTTTTTATTTCTTTTATTATTATTTTTACCACTGGATTGTTGGTTTTTCTTTGGTTGAGTGGACTTCACTGTGAGAACATCAGTGGACTGCTTAGGAGGGGGTGCTTTAGCAGAGCCAGACGCACTTTTTGGGGCTTGAGATGTAACAATTAATTTCCCAATTTGGGTAGCAAGTTGGCTCATAGAATCAGAAACGAACTTGATCACACCATTGACATGTGGGCTAGGAACAAGCTTGGGAGGGTCAACAGAAGGCCTAGGGGCATTAGGAAATACTTCGTAAAGCGTACCCGACTGTGAATAAATAAGAACCATATGTTGGGTGGATAAAATGGCTTGTTCCTTGGTAACAACTTGAAACATAGACACATCCTTGGAAATCTGAGGTTAGAGAGATCGAATGAACCATTTGCGTAAGATCTCATCAGGTAACTTGGTTCTTACTAGCTGCTTCCGATGACGCCACTTATGAATATGATCAGAGATTAACGTGGCATCATATTGCTTGAAATTAGACAAGAGGTCATAGTCAATATCATACCGTGTGGGAAATTGGAAGTGTGTCAAGAAATTTTGAGCAAGGGAGGCAAAGTCACCATAGGATGTAGTATCTAACTCAATATACAACGTTGCAACATCCCCGATTAACATATGTTGGAATAAGCGAATTTTAACAAATTCATCCACCAAAGAATTGGATTAACACCACAAATGATAAGTTTTAATATGCATGGATGGATTCTCCCCAGGATTTCCTTCAAACTTAGGAATATCGAATGGTAATTTGGCAGGCATAGATGGCCACCAAGGATCATGATGGATGGGGTCATTAGTCAGTTTCGCCAAATCTAGTAAATCGAGAGAAGATAAAAAAGGATTTTGAAGCTGACTAAATGGGTCATAGGCGGGAAAGCCCCCTCATCAACTGTATGGTCCCCCCATATGAGTGGAATGATGCACCTATTGGTGAAGAAAAGGGTTCACCCTAGCATAGGACTCTTGCGAGCTAGCATGACTGGTAAATGGATGTTTTCCCCCAGATTAAGTACTTCCTAGGAGCAAAGGATCCCCAAAATCATGGTTGTTGATGGAGTTGTACCCAGGGATATACGAAGGACCACTCTTCGTAGTAGGACTAACATAAGAAGGATAACCCATGTGAGAAATGGTACTGGCAGTGAGGTTGCCCCCAGGTAAACTATCCCCCACAGTAAAATTACTAGTATGTGGCGCCTCTCGAGAAAATGAACTGTACCAAGCTTGTGACATACTAGAAGCGTCATTTCCCCTAGGATGACCAGGGACAACTGGTGATCCCCCCCACATATTAATGGAAGTAACCATGCCTAACTGAGGGATAGGAATAGTTGGTTGGGAAAAATGCAGTGTAAAGATCCCTGATCCTATCGGCTGACTAGGTTGAGGTGCTATGGTCGGCATAGGAGATGGTGTGGGCATGAAAATGTTTGAGAAATTTGCAGAAGTCATAGAAGAAACTGGTGTAATTCCCCAATAAGAAGTAAGAGGTGTGGACGGAGGAGTGGGTATAGCCACACTAAGAGGTGGCAATGATGTCATGGTAGATGATACTGCTGATGCAGAAGGTAAGGACGTGTCAAACTCTGCCATAGGGTAAAGTATAGACAAAGGAACATGAATCTAGTTAGGTGTGGAACCGTTAGGATTTAACCGCAATAACTCCAGTCCTAAAGGATTTGTCAATGGTGGATTGGCAGGGGCGTTATAGTCGTCTGCCAAAGTCTTGATAGAAATCAAGTCACTATCCGAAGGACCAGGTATAGATTCCAAGACAATGTGCTGGTCTAAGTCTTGAGCACCAACAGGCACTCTCCGTGCAAGGGTAACAAGTCCACCTCATTTAGGAGGTAACTCATGAATACGATGTGACTGTCGAGGAACAAATTCAGTCAGGGTGGTAACTTATAATTTAAATATAATTGTGTTAGTACAAACACCCTAAGGCCAAAACTACTAACTCAGACCAAACAACACACACTAGAAACGTCCTAGAAGATATCACACACAAACCAAAATATAAAGAAGCTAGCAGTGGAACAATTATACTAGCGACTTGCTTCCCAACCCTTGTATCTGCAAACTCGGTGCAAGTTCTCTTATTAGCCATGGGGCACCCTCCGAGAGGACTAAGAGAGTATGACTAATATTTGTCCCAAGTACAGAGAAGATGAACCCGACCCTGCACTTGTGTATGATCCCTAAGAATATAGGCCACTATGGTCACCATGTACAATAACACGACCTCAAGGGACAGTCGCAGAACAAATCCACATGCAAGGGAAGGAAACTTAACCCAAAAGGAGCTAAGACCAAAACCCTCTTGAGAGTTTCCTCCCAAGTGGTCCCAAAGTGAAAATCACACCGGTTTTATGTGTGGAGGTTTCGCTATATTGCGCCACCTGAAACTAAGCGAAAGGGGTTGTGTCAATTCGCCTAGCCCAAGTGTGACCTCATGCTTGATTCTTTTGTGAGGAGGGCTTCCCAAACTGCACTACTGCAAATGGATTTAATTCCCTTTTGCAAGTTGCTAAGCTAATTTTGTAGTCTTGGAGTAGTTAACTCACACTCCTATCTCCAAGACCCTAGCCTAAACTAGTGTTGGTGTGCTACTATTGAAAATAAAAAAACGAATCTAGTTAATTTTATTATTGCATTGATTTTAGTGGTTGTTATTTACACAAGCAAGATGCAACATGAAACTGATATGGTGTGAATAACTCTTAGTTAGTCACCTTAATGCATCTATATATAATTTTTGGTTTTCAATTCGATGAATGCTAACTACGGGAGGATAAGAACCTTCTAACACACCAATGCCTATTATGATGAACCTCTAAATCTTATTGAATGAAAATTATGCCAAAATTTTATGAATTAATGACCCAACATAAGCCAAGAAGGCAAACCAAAACAATACAAAAAGAAACCAAATGAAAATCTTCCCAAGAAAGAATGCAAAGCACTCCAGAAGGGTCACAACTAGGAAAAACAAAGCCCAACCAAAGAAACACACTGGAAGTAATCAAATCTAAAGCCAAAATTGAAAAGAGGAAGGGAAATGTCCTCAATCTAGGGTTGTAGTACAAAGGCCTAATCAAGGCCAATAGTCTACAAATGTCACAACCCGACCCTAGAGGCAGAGAGGCCTAAACAAGATTAAATTAGGGCGCAATAAAAACACTAAAACACACTAAAGAGAACTGTTTTAGATGACACATGCACAATTGGACACAACACCACCAAACGTGACCAAAATGATTCGAAGAAGGGAAAAATTTTCTCGACAAGAGACAACAATAATGAATGAAAGTGACAAAAGTATGTTAATAAGATGTGGATCAGGCCTAATCAATCTTTGATACCGGTCAATCAAATATGAAAGTGAGATCTAGAGGCGAAAATCAAACCTCAACCCAAAGAATCCAAAAGAGCTTCAAAGACCGTTTGAAGGACTAAAAGAGAGACAAAGTCCTTTCAGACAGAAAAGATCAAACTAGATCCATGCAGCCGAGAATCAGTAAGAAAAAACCATAACTCACACAACCCTACAATAATATCAGAAATAACAAGAGAGCCTAAGCTCAATCAAAGATAAAAAAATCCTTCTTAATGAAAAGGGACCGATATAAAGAATTCAAGCAAACATAAGTAGATTTGGACCAGATCCAACGGATGAACAGGAGGCCGAGACTGAGAAAGAAAAAAGGTGAAGAAACTCACAACAGATCAAGGCCTTTTCTATGGCTTGAAAGCTCGGTCACTGGCACAACACTAGATCAGAGTGACCAGGGTATCCCTTAGGATATCAGCGAGGGGGTGACTCTGGATCCTGGTCGCACGGATGACTCTCTGTGAGAGCGACCGAGGAAAAAACAATTGATTAGCAAACTTCAATCACCCATAAAATCCTCATACAACGTTCGTTTTGAGTGATTTGTTTTTCATTTTTGGACAAAATTTTGAGAGGAATCTAGATCTGTGGTCAATTAAATCAAATTATGTACATAAAATTCCAAAATTCGATTTTAATTCCCATATATGTTCTCTCATACAAAAATAAAAATAAAACTCCAGATCTAAGATCAGGTCAGATATGAAGCAAGTAAAATCAATCGAGATTAAAATGAATAAAAAAAATACAGAGTACTCAATGGGAACAAAAGAAAACCAAAAAATATAAAGAAGAAGAGGAAATCTCAAACAAAGAGGGAAAATTAAAAATGCTCTCATTGAAAACACCAATTATGTTGTACTTAATTATGCAAGAGCTATTGCTCCATGATCTCATGCCCGATTGAGATCACCAAATAGAAAAATATAATGGATAATACAATCTAATAATGATCCCTAATCCATATGATCATGCATGCAACAAGCAGTTGGATCTATGCTATAAAGATAAGAGATCACGCCTGGAAACCTCACATGTTGGGGAAGGGTTTTGAGTTCGATGTAGATCTTGCACTCCACTAGAGCGATCTAATATGTCTGCACCAGATCTCTATCCCTACACACAAACACAACTAAACAAGGACAACATTTGATATTCCTTGGAAGATCTTCAAATCAAAAGAAATAGATATGATCATATAACATATTGAACACAAATTCATGTAAGGAAAGGAACATAGATTTTTATTAACCATATAAACGAAAGTACATAAAATGTATACCTTCAATAAATAAAATCCTCTCCTTCAACTTGCAGTATGGTCTCCTCTCCCAAGACAACAAAGTTCTCGCGCTATAGTTTGGATCCTCTCCCCTTGACCCATTTCCTCTTAGTGAGATTATATAGGCTCATTCTATCCTATAGGAGAATGTATCTAGACACCTAGGGAATTGAGAAATTAGCAAACGTCTACAATAATGGACCCCTAGTCAACTCATACACAAGTGGGTCAAGTTGATCTCCTTGGGAATGACAAACTCTAGAAACCTTTTGCACAATTATGAGTTTTTTCTCAATTATCTCAATTATGAAATAATTATTATCTCATAATTATAATATTTTAACAAATTATTTATGAGAAATAACTCAATCATGTAATTCCACCCTTTTATCATGGGATAAATCTCACATAAGTAAAAGAAAAGGTGAAAGGGATGCATTTTAGCCAAACAACTAAGGTAATTTGATATTGGGTTTCTCTCACTATAATGGAGTGGAAAATAGGGTTATAACACTTGATAACATGACATTAAACTGATGAACCAAAGATCTTGAAGTGTGACACATTTGGTTTCTTCCCTAAAAAAGCTTCTTCTGGTTTACTCATCCTGAGAATCTAATGAGGACTCATGTTCAACACATATACTATTGTGTTGTATGATTCAGTCCACAATTGCAACGATGGGCCTTGATCATGAAACATCGTCTGTGCTGTTAAAAACCGTCAAATGCCTTCTAATGCAAAAAAGTGCTTGAACTCATTAAACACATGTTCACCACCGTTGTTGCCCCTGAGAGCCTTCACTTTCCTCCCACTGTCTTTCTCAACAAGTTCTTTAAATTCACAAAATTTATAAAATGTCTGGTCTTTTTTATGCATGAAGAAAATCCAACACTTACGTGAGAAATCATCTACAAATATCACATAATACCTGTGCTTGGCCATGGAAGCTGTTGAGAATGGTCCACACACATCTGAGTGAACTCTTTCAAGGATTACTTGCACTCTATTATCCTTATCATGAAAGGTGGCTTTGGTGTACTTCCCCAGTGTACACCCTTTGCATGCATCTCCTTGCTCTAGTGGACCCTTGGGATGTCCTGTAGAAATCCACCACATGATATTCAAGGCTCCATGGTGAAATGGCGAAGTCTTCTATGCCATAATTCACCGATACCTCAGCTCTGCATCTTTTCTCCTTTCGTGTTGAAGTCATCATAGTCTTCTACATACAATTTGTAGAGGTTCTTCACCCGAACCCCGATCTTCTTCACTTGTCCCATGGAAATATGTCTAAGGAAATCCTTTCCTTTGCTAAATATCACATCATAGCCACGGTCTTCCAACATAGCAACTGAAACTAAATTATTTTTTAGACCCAAAACATACATGACATCTTTTAATGTGAGAGGAGAACCAGACTCTCTCTTAAAAGTAACTGTATTGATACTGGTCGCTCTATACCTTCCATCATCTCCCATCTCGATGTGCATCTGGAGGTCCTTCTCCTCCAAGTCATTAAAAAATTATGTGTTTTCCATCATATGGAATGAGGCTCCACTCTCTAGATGCCACATAGTACCCATCACTGATGTCACCATGCATGCAATGAGTGTGAAATCCAACTCGAATTGTGAATCTAGAGCTGCACCTGCCACTCCTCCTGAGGGATTCTTATCATCATTCTTGTGTGGACGCTTTGTGGCATAGTGTCCCAACTCATGACAGTGAAAACATTTAATCTTCAACAAGTATTTATTCTTTCTCACCTTACCATAATCTCCTTTGGATTGGGATTTCTTTCCTTTCCCTTTCTTTTCCTTTTTATTTGTTAAGACTCTATGATTTCCCTAGGTTGAAAAAGGAATTCCAAAGGTAACCACAAACCACTTCTAGGTTAGAATCTAACCTTTCTGACCTGTAGAGGGCTCTCTCACTTAGGTTACTCAACAAATATGATATTAGGTTAGGTAATAATATCAACAAAGTTTTATTTTTTTAAAGGTTTGTTCACGAGAAAAGAGATAGTTCCATAGGGCATGGAGTCATGTCAAATTAGTTTCTTGTCCAATGATATGAGGGAAAAAGAGAGGGTTTCTCCACAGGGGCAAGGTAGGCAGCTTTGGTGGTGGAAATTAGGTCAAATTTATATAAGTGGTGAATGTAAAAAACGTGGAAAACAACACATTAGATCATCAAACCATGGATGAATTCTAAAATGTTGCTTTAAGATGAAAACATTGATAACTTGGCAAAACTAAAACAGAGCATCATTAAGATGAATTTTGAATCAAACATTCAGTTTCTTCCAAGAAAGAAGATGCACATTAAAAGGATGTAAAGACACAAGATTAATTACAATATTAAAGGAGCACAAACCACCTAAATTCTGACACAATAACCCCTGCAAATCACCCTTCTATTTCATTCATTCACTGGTAAAGCTTCTAGAAAAATAAAAAGCACAAAAGTATTTCTTCTATAATTTAACCCATATAACCCCTTCCAATGATTTTGGTTCCCTTTCACATCATTAATAATTCAATATCCTACCCTAGGTGATATAAATCATTGACCAAAACAAACTTCTAACTTGATACATAAAAAATATGGTGCATACACTGAACAATAGGAGTAGTTTTCATTACAACCAATCCAAGACTAAAACATCCCTAACTTGAAGTATTGACAAATAAACATTAAATACAACTCCTAAAATATTTTTCCACCTATGATCGAAACCACTTCTAGAAGTCAAAAATTTGAAATTGGAAATGAAAAGTGCTAGCTGCCCAGACTTGCAGTGCATTAGCCCATTTCGCAACAAAATGAAATAGCATCCGTGTTTTGTATGGTTGCAACCCCCTTCTGTCAAAATGAAGTGAACGGGTACGCTCCAAATACCTCTGTGATGGTGTTGAAGCTCTTAAGTAAGATTCAAAATGCTTGTAGACCTCCTTTTGACCTGTTCCCCACTTTCACAACAAGATTGTTTGCTTTCGCAATGACTCCAAAAACTGAACATATGATGACTCTTTTTTTAATATAAAGTGTTGGAAACATCAATGTGGACGCTGGAACCTTCATATAACTCCCTCATGACAACAAAAACTTCCAACTTCACTATCCCACCACTAAATGTTTTTATATAAAAAGTGCAACAAGCCCCTTCTTTTGTTTTTGCAAATTTCATCAAAATTTACCCTTTTCTAATCTCTTGAGACAAAAAACAAGCTTCAGGGATGAGTTGACTTCAATGAGTTTCTTCTTGTTAGGACCAAGTTTTTTGTATATAGATTTTTCACCTGCCTATGCAGAGGTAGGGTCCACTTCAATTTGTATTTTTCCTTGTCAAGGACAGGCTCAATAGCTTCCATCTTATTAAACACATACAACTTGTCCCTATGATCCTTTTCTGCAAGTTGATCCACCTATTGTTGAACTCCTTCAATATTTTCGAGTAGCTTCTCAAATTCTTTATTCTCATAAAAACAAATCTTCTATTCAGGTTGAGCAATCTCCACTACTTGCATTTGTACCTTGGCAGTAAACCTAGTTCTAGGTCTCCTTGAATGCTCTACTGCCTCCTTCAACTCTTCCACATCAATGACCATTTTTCCTTTGCCTTTTTCAACATGTGCCAATGTTTCCTTTGATGGCTCTCCTTCACTAGGATGAATAGTTTCTTGTGATGTTTTATGTCTAATTTCCCTATTCTCCTACTGCAGGTATGTTATTGTCAAATGGGCCTTGTCCAACTGATCTTGTAGGTCTTCAATTTTCTGGTTTCTTTCATTAATTTCCACTTCCTTCTATGTGCTCTTTGATTCCATAACTTGAATAGGTGAATATGGAGGATATACAAGAAACCTCTTGGTTGCAGCTCTCGTTCATGGTACCCTTGCCACCTTTTCTACCTCAAGTGAGAAATGTAGCTTCTTAGCACTTTTCTTATCAACTGGTTTGTTTTTAGTCAAAGGATTTTTCACTAAGCTTGTTGTTGTAGGTGAAGCTTCTTTAATCACAATTGAAGGAAGTGTCTTTCTTGATCTTTTGATTGTTTAAAGATTTTCTTGCCCATCTTGAAGAAACTAAAAAAAAAATTCATCACTGCTCCTCCTTTTCAAGCTCTTTCATTACCATCAATTTAGTTTGTGAAAAATGAAACAAACTGGCTTCAACTTGACTTCCTTTGGTTTGAACTCTGTCATCCATCTTACATAGGCTTCTAAACATATACTAAGGAAGATTCAAATATTTCTTGTTAGTAAAATGCATTAAGAACCTAATGTGATAGTGATACACTTACTAAACCTCTGTTTTCAAGTGAAGTACCTTTGGATCACCCCCAACAATTTACTATGGTGATCTTGTAAATAACTCTTTGGAAAAGTAGAACCATACCCTTTCCAGTATTTTGGCTTGAGAAATTCCTTCAAATCAACCAAATCAAAATCCATACCTTTGAACCATTCCTCTCCACTCAAAGGAATCTTAGTGGAATTAGATATTGATTGAGCTAAAACTGGAAAAGTTAGACTTCCCACCTTTGCTTGCACACCATCAAAACCCCTAGAAAATTCCTTTGTCAACTATAAATGATACCCCTGAATTTTCTCACAGATTCTTATACACCTCACTTGTTTAAAATCCATTATGATCGTTGGATCTACATTGATGGTTGTGATAACTTGTGGTTCAAAACGTACAGTGGCTCCCCCTTTGTGTTTTTTGTCTTCTGGAGTGGACATAGTGTCTTTGTTGCAACAATGAATAGTTTTAGGGTTATGAGCAACTTGCTTGTGTAAAAATGGATATGTTATGGTATTTAAAGCTTTTGACAATGACTTAAGATATAATTCAAAAATTACACCAAAACTTACAATTGCAGACTTTTCTCACGAAAACTCTATAGAACTTGGAATTTCATAATTGTTGGCAATAATTCAAAGTAGGGACAGTCGCAACACACAAGCCAAAAACGCAACGTTGAAGAAATTTGACTTTTTAAAACATTTTCAAGCATAAACTTTAAGGGAAAAAGATTTTTTATAGTTTTAAGACCAGTGAAACTATTGCATGCAAGGGCTCGCACAAAGAAAAGGTGAATTGATAGTGAGAAAAGAGGGATATGACCAACTGTGTGGAATAGAAATGGATTTGGATTAAACGCAACGCAAAGGAAGAAAGCACAACGAATTTTAGAAGAGAAACAGTGATAATTTTATTCTTCTTGCAGGCTATAAATGGTTCATGTTGGCTGCTATATGCAATTTTAGAGTTTCTTTCAACACTGAAGGATAAAGATAGAGCTACATTTTCACTTGTGAGGGAATTTTGACCATCAACATGCGAGAATTTGAGCAGTGTATGAACTCGCAACGCCCCTCCTTCCCTTTCACAATGAATGAGACGAGCATCCCGAGCTTTCTGATGCATATGATGAAAATCTGAATGATATGGGATGAAAAGGAAAGTTCAAATGATCATGTGGAATGGATTGGAGCCGAAATGAAAAGGTTGATCGTGATTTAGAAAGAAAATCATGAATGCACAACTCTTTTCTGAAAACACAGTGCATTGGGAAAAGGAAGAACTTTCCTTCTAACTGTTATCCCTTGCTAAGGTCACGAGTTTTCCTTTTGAAATGATATTCAAACTAATACCAAAGAGCCTCCAAATCCGTGCCAAGATAATTTTGTGATTTCTTTTGATGTAGACTTAGGTGACCTATTAACAATGACTTAGATGGTGACCAACTTACAATAACCAAGGATATGCATAATCATGGATTTTGTGATGTGATCAAAGACTTCCCATGATTACCCTTTGTAAGGAAAACACATGACTTTAGACATTGGACTCTTAACAAAATTAATGGCTTTACATGACACCCAATCTAAACCTAGACCTATTTGAACAATATTGGTTAGGTGATCATGACTATTATTTTCAAATTTGATCTTAGATACATAGCAATACTAAAGTGAGCAAGATTCCTAGACATAGGAACCTAACACCAACCAAGGCACAATTCTCCTCATCATCATGGTTGGATGAGGTTCCATCTCTAGTGTTTTGCCTTATCTCTTCTTGCACCAAGTAATATGACAATCGCTCTCAATTTGGTAGTTTCTCCCTCCCATTTACCAAATCCTAGTAGTTGTTCCAACTCTTGGGAATGAACTAGAAGTGCTAGGCTTACCAGTTCATCTTCAACAATTGTAATACCAACAGTCTCAAGTTCATCTCGAAATTGGGTGAACCTGCTTAGATATTGTGGTATTGTGTCGCCCTTCTTCATCTTGATCTTCCGAAGCTTGTCCTTTAGTGCCAGCGTCCTATGGTCACTATTGTTCAGAAATAAGTCCATCAAGGCTTGCCACATTTCATATGGGATATCATTCCCATCGATATTCGAGACAATATGATCTCGAACTCCTCCTAGTATGATCCTCTATGCTTTTGCCACACATTTCTTCCACTCTATCAAATCTTGAGCATAAGTTGTTGGAGGCATAGGAATATCATTGTCTGCGAATTCCTTTAGCTCATTATCTCCCAACACTACCTCCATCCTGTCCTTGCAAACAATATAATTTGAGCTACCCTCAAGGGAATATTTGAGTCTCAATCCGTAGAACGACATCCTACTAGATCTGAAGAATGATACTGCTCGATTTCCCTGCAAAGAAAAACTTGAATTCTTCTCTTCTAATGTGATTCTTGCTTTGATATCATGTAGAAATTCCTTGTAGATTCAAACTGCTTATGTAATATGCTAAAACAAAAAACTTTAATCTACTCTACTCATCAGTAGAAACAATTAATCGATCAAGAAATTAGAAAACATGAGACAAGATTCAATCACATATTCTCAGAGATTTATCTGAGGATAAATCTTACTGCTCAAAACCCCTTCCTATCTGTATATTGCATTAGATCATAAAATAGAGAAGAAAATACAATGCTTGTTCAACCTGAGAAATCCCTGCATAAGTACAATATATCTCACTATAACAGCTCTGGTTAAAAATACATGTAAAAATATATAATACCATGATCATGGGACACATATTCCAAGATGAATGTTGGAAAAAATGTCCTAGTGTGGGTGTTCATTGGTTTATTACGGATAAGGAAATTGGCAAAGGAAATTGCTAAAGCTTTGGAAAGACAAAATGGCATTTTGACACATTTATTTATGAAAATAATGGAAATAGGAGAAAATGAAGGTAAAAGGTCATAGGTTGCATGTAAGGATGAAAATGAAGGCAAATAATAGAAAATGAAGAAAAATAGAGGCTTCATTGATAAAAATGCTTATGATCAGTGTGTAAGATTTTGCTCAGGTTTTGCATTGGATCAAGAAAGGCAAAGAAAGCAAGAAGAAGGAAGAAGCAAGGAAAAGAAGGATCACGCAGCTACAACAAGATTCTTTGCAGGTACCTATTTTCATGTGTGATTTACTTGCTAGATTTGGAATGTGATGCAAGGGCATTTGACCCCCTTAATCAAAATTGCAAATTTTGAGCAAAGAAGAGGAAGACGTGGACCATCGGAACAACACAAGGGACAAATTTTTTAAAACAGAGTAATTTGATGGACTTAATTAAATATTAATGTAACCTGCCATGTATTTGTATATATCCATATAGCATGTTGTAGAGAGATTTAAGAATTGTTGAGATATTTGTGAGAGGAAATCAAGGAGTGGATTTGATCGGATCCTTCTGAGTGATCCAATCCAATATTTCTTATATATATATATGATGAACCTGCGTGTTCAAGGGAGGAGTAATATAGTAATACAGAGTGAGAGATAGTATTCAAAATGTAATCGATTGGAAGCTTGTTCTAACGCTGAAACGCCTTAGCATGTAATTGTTCTATACAATACAAAAAGTGTGCCTTGTGTTGATTTTATGCACCTGCGTGTATTTTATAAACCGTTTGAATGTTCCAGTGTTGCAGGTTTGATCGATCATCGATCACTGGAAGATCAATGGCGATCCATTGATAAACGAGCTAACCATTATGGAGTTATGTCGTGTGTTAAATGGAGTATGGCAGAGAACCGTGCTTTAACACAGAAGTCCATTGAAGGTAAGCGAGATCAGGTTAAGAGGGATTAGACGATAATGCATAGGATCTATTGGATATGGAAGATCAACGGTCTAGATCCAATCGCAATGAGCGATTGCACTTTATCGCATCGGCGGAAACCTTTCGGAATTATCGGAACCAGTGCTTGAAATAGTGCGATTGGGATCTTGCGATTAATCGTCAACCGTCGGTTTGAGAGTCAGGATCTACGGTCGCAATCTAATCGCTGATCGCAAATCGGAGAGGCACAGTGATTGCAATGATGCAATAGATCATGGATCGTTGGATCGAGAGTCAGGATCGACGGTTGCGGTCTAACCGCTGATCGCAAATCGGAGAGGCAAGCGCAACGGATAGTGGGAATGCTGATTGCTGATGGGCGATACATTGATAACCGATGAGTCAATCAGAGATTGGAGGGTGCAGCGGAAGTGGCTTTAAGGAACGGACCGGACAATTAAAGATGCAGGTGAAATCTTTTTAAAGTCCGGCCATGCTTTCGATTGTGGGTTTTCCATGTATTTCTAGTGCATTCCGATAGTGTTGAAGTCCCAGGTTTTTAAGGTAAATGCATCAGTGAACGCTTCTGATAATGAAATGGTCTCATAACCCATAGGTCCCAGGATCGAGTTATTGTAAATGGAGGCGAAATTAGTGTACTCCAATTTCACACCCCATCAGAATGCATGGTAGTGCATGTGGTTCTTTTGCTATTATGGCATGGGTTTTTCCAGGCGTCATAGTGTTTTCAACCTAGTCTTGTCATTTCCGGATAGCCATGGTGTGATGGGGGTTCTCATGTTTTGGTTGAGCTGGATTTCTGGATGGATTCAAAGCCGAGTGAGGTGGATCTCTGAATGATAGGGAAAATGGCCTAGTGGTCCTTGAACTAGACTGTGGACCACAGTAAAACCACTGGCCTAGTAACCTCTGAGCCAAATTGTGGGTTGCGGTAAAGTCGGGATTGTGTTGCCTCGGTGGGCATAGGAATCCTTTGCAATGAATCGTAGGATATATGGTAAAGCCAAGAAGTGGATTTCTCTTCGTTGGGCCTAGTAATCCTGGGTTGGGATATGAGGTAAAGCCTTGAGAGTGGGTCTCGATTTAGGGCCTAGTGATCCGGTGTGGATTGCAGTAAACCCTGAGAGATTAGGAGACAGAAAAATTCCTCACGGTGTAGGTGGAGAGATCCGATGTAATCCATGTTTGTTTGGCCTAGTGATCAGGTGGAGATCATGGTAAATTCTGTTATTACAAGTTTATTGTGTTGGCCTAGTGATCCGGGATGGATTACGGTAAAGCCTGGTTGTTATTGATGAGGGTGAGGTGGTTTAGCCTCGGGATGCCCTGGTAGGTTCTTTTGGTTTGAGTCTCACATTAATGCTTGGAATATGGCACGCGGGTGAATGGCTAAAGAGATATTTAGCTAAGTCATTCTATGGTTGGGTGGAATGTGGTAGTCCTATCCCGGGTTTGGATTTTGCATCATTAATATGAGGTTATTTCTCTTTGTATTTCTATGAGTATTATATTTGTTTGTATGTGTATCATATGGTTGTGATTTCCTTGATATTTTTGTTGTTATTATGTTGGTTATAAGAATGTATTATGATAGTGATGATGTATGGATTCCGTCATGTTTTGGTTGGTAAATGAATGAACAATGTATCTATGACCTAATAAATGATAATGCGGTAAATGATATAAGGGAACAATGATTCTTAGCGATTCTTATATAAGTTTGAGACCCCTATGTTCATATATGTTATTTAAACCTGTAGATTTCATTCATGCCAAGTGTTTGATAGAATGTCAGTCCCAGTTGGTGATGGCCAGGCCTAGTCCTGAAGTTAGTTTTTGGTTTATTAGTATTGTCATCATGGGTTTAATGGGTTTCAGAAGTTAGATCAAGTTCTTGGTAGTGGACGAAATTATGTTCTTGAAAAGTGCCTTAAATCCCGCGGACTTTGGCACAGGTCTGATAGAAATAGTCCCTGGAAACAAGCATGCAGGCTTGTGGGAGCATGGCGAGCTCCATGGATGCTGAAATTCCCATAGCAAGGGAGTGTCCAGAGGTTTAATAGCTTAAAAAATCAGTGGGACCCAGGGGCTAGGCAGTGGCCAAAATTCTGTACTTGAAAAGTGCCTTAAATCCTGCGGAGTCTGGCACAGGTCTGATGGAAATAGTCCGTCGATGCAAGAATCCAGGCTTGTGGGAGTGTGACAAGCTCCCTAGATGCTGACATGCCCATAGAATGGGAGCGTCAAAAGGTTTAATAGCTTAAAAAATCAGTGGGACCCAGGGGCTAGCTACTTGAGTGGTTGGGATGGTTCCTCAGAGTCCTGTAGTTGATGTGGAAGGTTGTATGTTGTGTTTCTATCGATTCCACTTCCTTAAAGTCATATAGGAGGTTGAATCCAATCATAGTAGCCTCTTGTCACATGTTTACCCCGATTGGACGGTTACTTGGGTAGATGTGGGAGGAAGGTGTTATACTCATTGCCTCACAAGATGACTTTAGCCAATACTTATCCAATTCCACTGCCTATCAATCTCTTATTTCCTTGTGTTGTTAAACAAGGAATTAACCCCCTACTAATTAAGTAAATCCCCATCCTAAATTGTACAATCCCTATAGGCCCTTATCTAACTGGCATACACCACCTGTACATCTCAAAAAATTATACAGCTAATAGTGCACTGCCCTTGAACTCCAATCTCAACTAGGTAACTCAAATTTCATGCATGCATGAGTTAATTATGGATAATTTTTCAGTGAAATGGTTGAACAGATGAAGTAGAACCCCACTTCTAGACCTCCTACTAGTTCCTCCAACAATTTGATCTAATTTAACAAACATTAACTCAATTTAACTCAAATTAAACTCAACCTAGGAGGCTCCTAAAATTTAGTGACCACTCTACATGACTCAAGTTAGGTCCTCAACTCGAAGTAACTGATCCAACTAAGTGAAATTAACATAGCTAACTCATTGTTTTTGTCTTGTGATGTGGAATTACAAGTTTCTCCTAACTTAATTAAAGGGAAAATTAAATCAAGGTTTTCTTGTTGTCATTTTCAACAGCTCCCGCCTCTGAAGTTACGACTAACCTTAACTTAATCACATAGTTTTAAGGAGATACTAAATTTAAATCAAATCTATATGGATAATAAAATGTAAATTAAATCAAATTTATCGAGCAAGGAAAATAAAAAGATTAAGATACATTATATGTAATCCATGGTATTAAGGATTGTATAGAGGGTGGAATAAACCAGTACCGATAAGACCGGGCAACGAATGGGACTATAAACTTTGAAATAACTTTGGTCGTGCAAGTTAATATAAATGTGTATAAATTGGCTCAACGGATTTTAGTATTGGCTAAGTTAGCAAATGGGAAATTTAATTTAAGGAATCGTTGCAGGAAATAAAAAGAAATGATAAAGGAGTCAAAAATTACCTAATCGAAGAATCCATGTCGGTACCCTAGGAAGTGGTTGCAGACCCTGTTGAATGAGGTCGAGGGTTTATTTTTCCCTTTGAATTTCGCAAAATACCCTAGGTCAGTAGGAAAGTAAAGGCGGTTGCACGCCATTATGAGAAAGAAAATGATTGTAGGAAAATTGAAATGCTTATACCTGCGTCCACACCTCGGTAGTCTCCCCAAAGAAGTAAATTCCATTTGGCAAGATAATATTGTAGACTCTTGGCGCTCGTGTTCCCACTCAGGGAAAAAAAAATAAAATGGGAAAGTGTTACAATAAAGGAAGAAAAATAATGATATTAATAGTAAGTCAATACCATTAAAATGCAGAGTGAAAATGAGCGATTAGCCATAGTTACTTTGAGGAAAACGATAAGTGTAATCTCACATAGCCATAGCCGGTTCCGAGAGGATAAATATAGCGACCTGACCACGCGGCACACCCAAAAACCTTCCTAGGAATAGATACAGAAAAATTCCAAATAGATGAGTCATAAAATGTAAGTGAAAAGAAATGAAAAAAAAAAAAACCTCTCACCTGCACACCATCGAGAAATTAAGCTCCAACTAGTAAATGTGAAAGAGCCACCAGGTCGACAATGAGACACAATTATAGCATAACCATTCCTTCCCATGGCGGTGCTTCAAGAGTCGGACGTCGCGACTTGGTGAGGAAACCCTTATAGGGAAAAGCAACATTTTAGACGTTAGGTTAGGGTTTGGAGGGATCATTCTCCAATGCTGGATGGGTACATGACAAGTTACCACCGTAGCTGTGAGTTCAGTATTTTCATTCACGCGCAAGGCACATGGAGCTAGAATAGGTGACCTCATGTCATTGATACACGAAGTTCTAGAACCACCAAAAAACAACCTTATTAAAGTACAATAATGTTTGCTATGAATATGACAAGGCGTAATAGACACTGCAAGGTAGGTTTCCAAGGTAATACAAACTAATTGTGGCTTCGTTAGAACATAGGAAAATATGCGACCCTTCATATCCTAGGAACCCCGGCCCACATGAGTAGGGAAAAAATTTAACAGGTATTGATTCAAGTTTTGTAGGTGTGCTTTGTAAGAATATAAGTGAAATCTACTAGCCCTCATGTTCCTAGGGAAAAATTTCTCATCTCACCCTCAGTTTTGGGATCTCACCCTCAGTTTTGGGAAAGCATGCACATTGGGACTGATTATACCGTTTCAGAGTGAGCAATACATACATGTACATAGATTTTAGTTAAAGAAAAAAATAACGGTAAGAGACTAGGTTGGTGACACTCATTCATCGTGCATGCATTAGTTAGTCAAGCAATTAATTGATTTCTAACTTTGGATATACGTAAAAATTTGTTAAGCTATCGTAAAATCTTCTATTTAAAAGTGAGAAGGACTAACTACGCCCCATGAGTTTCTAATGGTTTTCATTCCCACCTTTTCTTGTTAATTTAACAAAATTCTTCTTCACTCATAAAAGATCATAAGTTGACACTCTCCTAAATTAAAGAACACCATCTCATCCATAGCCCCATAGCCCCATAGCCCCATGAGATTCCAATGGTTTTCATCCCCCCTCTGCTTGCTAATTTAACAAAAGCCTCCTTCACTCATAATTGTCTCTCTTGCTACTCTTATAAGTTTTGTGACATTTGATTAACATATATGTCAAAAGTTTGACACTTCTAAATTAAATAACACTATCTCAGGAGAACACAAAATAGAGAGATCACGAACATATATACCACATTTACATATTGTGTCTTTTGGATTAATCACATCTTTAGGATTGGGTCGATGCTTCAAACCAACTAATGTGGTTCATCCTCAGGAGAAGGTGGAAAAAATCATAGAGACTTCATGAATAAATAGTAAGGATGCATCATTGTCCAGGGTGAAAAACTAGCCGTTGAAAACTGACCATTGGAGATTAGTTAAACAAGTAACTAGAAATCCTAAAAAAGAAATTATTTAATATTTTAAATCTATATTAGTTATAAATTTATATTTAATATTATAAATATAGTTATAAAATTGGTTTTAGGAGCACCAATAACAATAATATAGTTAAGAAAATTAATAAGGGGAATAAAAATAAGTTTTAATAAAAATAGTTGTTAGGATATAATATAGTTGATATTATAAAGTTTTAAGGGGGAGAAAGAATAAGTTATAAGAATTGATAAAATAGTTATATAATTAAAACGAAAGTTACATAGAGGCTTTCAAAATATTATATAATTATTTTATTAATTCTTATAACTTATTCTCTCCCCACCTTAAAACTTTATTATGATCTAATATTATATCCTAACAACTATTTTTATTAAAGCTTATTCTTATTCCCCTTATTAATTTTCTTACCTATATTATTATTATTGGCGCTCCTAAAACCAATTTTATAACTATATTTATAATATTAAATAGAATTTTATAACTAATATAGATTTAAAATATTAAATAATTTCCTTTTTAGGATTTCTAGTTACTTGTTTAACTAATCTCCAACGGCTAGTTCTCAAAGGCTAGTCCTCAATGGCTAGTTTTTCACCTTGGACAATGATGCATCCTTACCATTTATTCATGAAGATTTATGATTTTTTCCACCTTGCCCTGAGGATGAATCACATTAGTTGCTTCGAAATGTGGACCCAATCCTAAAGATGTGATTAATCCAAAAAACATTTATCTACATTATGGATCACAAAAGTGTATGATTTTTTCCACCTTGTCCTGAGGATGAAAAACATTAGTTGGTTCGAAATGTAGACCCAATCCTAAAGATGTGATTAATCCAAAAGACATTTATCTACATTATGGATCACAAAACTCTGAGATCTAATATTGTGTCTTTTTAATTTATTTTTCAATTTGGTTATGATTGAAAAAATGGAGAGTGGCTATATCCATCTTTGGAAAACCTCCTCCACTCATAATCTCTTCATTGTTGTTCACCTTGTCACATTTTACAAGTTCCATGATATCTATATATGACCTTATGTTATAATTTTCCAAAACCTTCATCTCGTCATAATATAAAATAAAAATCCCAATAGATATATAAATATTTACATAATTTTTTAATTCATTTTCAATTTATTTACAAAACTTAGCAATCCACTAGCACATTCACCATCAACCATTTATGACACAGGAGGTTGACGAAAATGAGGTGGTAGTCTCTAATTAGACTAATGGTTAACTTTATGACCAATCAGCTGCATGAAAAACAGGCTCTACATGTGTATTTTCCTTCTAAGGGTCCCGCTTAACCTGACCAATCACCGCCGGTCCCACCTTGAATTTTCCATAGATTGAGCGCTTCAATCTACACCGTTGATATCCCTTCCATAGATCCAACTACATAATTTTTTAATTCATTTTCAATTTATTTACAAAAATTAGCAATCCACTAGCACATTCACCATCAACCATTTATGACACAGGCGATTGACGAAAATGAGGTGGTAGACTTTAATTAGCGTAATGGTTAACTTTATAACCAATCAGCTGTGTGAAAACAGGTTCTATACGTATATTTTCCTTATAAGGGTCCCGCTTAACCTGACTAATCACTGTCGGTCCCACCTTGACTTTTCCATAGATTGAGTGCTTCAATCTGCACCGTTGATCTCACTTCCCTAGATCCAACGGATATCGCATCGTCCGCTCGCAAACTAGCCGGGCGATCTCCACCATCGAAGTGACCCGTCCAATTGAACGGCGGTTGCGCAATCTCTCATGGATTCTTGCACAATTGATATCAAATCAAGAGCGCACGAGAAAAGTGGTTTTCTTCAGCTTTGTGTCAACCAATAAGGTTAATCGTGCAGACTTGGAACAATACCATTTACCTCCTTTCCAGCACGTGAGATACCGCTTCTCGCTTATCAAATACAACCCATGTGCTTTATTTCATTCTTTAAGAAAAGCGCTTAAGGAAAGGTTTTTAGTGTTTAAGCTCATTATGAACACTTAATACTAATTTACTGTGATTTATGAATAAAGCATTTAAACATAGAAAACTACCCGAATAAGTCCTCAATGCCGATACATAGATACAAATGAATTTCTGCACCAGGATTAACACACAACACCACACTTGATCATTTATTCAACAAAATGTAAATTACAAAGTCTTGGCCCTCTTGGCTCGATTACAACAGTTTCCTGACCTCTGTTCAATCTCAAACCCTATCTCTGTCACACAAACTCTCGCTCACTCCCTTTGTTCTCAATCATCCAATTTCTATCATTACATTCTTTTTCTCTTTTATGAATCGAATCCTATCCTAACTGAATTAACAACTTGATCCCTATTTTAATCAATCTAACAATTAAATCTCTATTCTCAAGCTCTGTTACACACCTATACTAACAACTTATCTCTTAGTCTAAAAAAATACAATATTCTAAATATTACAATAATGAAGTAGAGATCATTTTCGAGTGGTCCAACCTTCTCTACTAAAACTGACTTTGACCACTCAAGTCAATGAAATTCATCTCATGTTAGCCACAACATGTGAACATACAATCACATTGTTGGATAAGTCTAGATGCTCCTGCATCAAACTCCCAGGGAAGAAAAGAATCATCCCTCAGACTTTCAGGGTTTTCTCCACACTTCTGCAACTCTGCTGTTGTTAACCAACTAGCATCCTCCGTTGGATGTCCCTTCCATTTGACTAAGTACTGAAAATAAACCTGTCCTCTGATTCTTTTGGATACTCTTTTCTCCAAAACAACTTCCACCTCTTTTTTGACTGTCTTTGGCATTTGTTCTTCTCGGTTTAAAGTTTGAACTTCATCTCCTGCAGGTTTCTTCTGTAGCTCTGACTCTGTCTCATTGTATGGATACAGATCTGCAACATTGAAAATATGTGATATTCCAATCCCTTTTGGAAATTCAATTTAATAAGCATTAATTGAAAGCTTCCTCACAATTCTGCATGGTCCTATCTTTTTCATCTTTAGTTTATTGTAAGTCCCAACAAGAAATCTTTCTTTTCTCAAGTATACCATCACTAGATCTCCTACTTGGAAATATTTTTATCTCCTTTTCATATCAACTCTTTGTTTGTATTTGCCACTACTTTCCTACAATCTGTCTTTGACATCTTCTTGTAGTCTCTACATCTGCTCTGCAAACTCTTCAGCTTTTGCACTTCTTGTCTACTGTTTACCCAAATTTCTGAGTTCATACACACCTATTGGATTCATTCCAAAAACAATCTGAAATGGATTCATCCCAGTACTTTCAGTTTAGAGTGTCATTATAAGCAAACTCAGCTTGAGCAAGTTCTAAATCCCACTGCTTAGGATTGTTATACACTAAACTTCTCAATATGTTTCCCAAGCTTCTGTTTACCACTTCGGTCTATCCCTATGTTTGAGGGTGATATGCTGAACAGAAACTAAGGTTGGAACCTAGTTTTTTCCAAAGAGTTCTCCATAAATGCCCAACAAACTTTGTATCCCTATCAGACACAATACTTACAGGCAATCCATGTAACCTTACAACTACTGAAAAAACAGATTAGCAATATGTGTTGCATCACTAGTTTTTTTACATGCAATGAAATGTGCCATTTTGGAAAATCTATCTACCACAACATAAATGGAATCATTCCCTCTTTGAGTTCTATGTAACCGCAAAAAAAAATCCATACTAACTGCATCCCATGGTCAGTGTGGTATTGGAAATGGATGGTAAAATCCTGTATTTTGGCTTCTTCCCTTAGCATGCTGACATATCTTGCACTTCTCAACAAATCTCTTAACATTAGTTTGCATCTTTGGCCAACAGTAAAAAGCATTTATCGGAGCAAAGGTTTTGTCTTGTCCAAAGTGACCAGATAATCCTCCACTGTGTTTCTCCTTGATTATGTTTTCCCTCATAGAACAGTTGGGAATGCACAGTTTGTTACCTTTAAACAATGAACCTCCTTAAATAAGATAATCTAACCACTGACTTCTGTTATGAATTATTGGATTTTGTACAACTGCATAAATATCTTTGAATTTTGCATCATCTTTATACATATCAACCATTTCTTCAAATCCTACAACACCAACTTTTAATTATTGTACAATGAAATTTACTCTGCTCAAAGCATCAACAACTTTGTTCAACTTACCACTTGTGTGTTTTATCACAAAAGTAAAACTATGTAAAAACTCTACCCACTTGGCATGTTTTTGGTTCAATTTTGGATGGTTGTTTATGAACTGTAATGCATGATTGTCAGAATACAATACAAACTCTTTTGGTAGAAAATAATGTCTCCATTTTTTTAAAGCTTTCGCAATAGCATAAAATTCTTTATCATAAGAAGAATACTTCTTCTTAGCTTCATTTAGTTTCTCACTAAAGTAGGCTATTGGTCTCTGTTCCTGACTCAACACTGCGCCAATTGCAACTCCACTGGCATTATTTTCAACTTGGAAAACTTTCCCAAAATCAGGTAAAGCTAAAACTAGTTTCTCTGTAATTTTCTTCTTCAGCAACTTAAAATTTCTGTTCACTGCTTCTGTCCACTTGAATGGCTGATTAGTCTCTTTGATTTTCAATAATTGGTGCACAAATCTGACTAAAAATTCTGATAAAGTTTCTATAAAAACATGCAAGACCATGGAAGCTTCTTACCTCAAATACGTTTCTTGGAGTAGGTGAGTTCCAAATTGCTTGGACTTTCTCTGGATACATTCTTTAGAAACTACAAATCCCAAGTAGATTAATTATTCTTTCATGAAGATACATTTCCTCAGATTTATCAATAGTGTCTCTTTCTGCAGAGTTCTTAAAACCAAATTAAGATGCTCCAGATGTTCTTCTTTGCTTCTACTGAAAACTAGAATATCATCAAGATAAACAATGACAAACTTTCCTGCATATTCCTTCAAGACTTCATCAATCTCATGAATTTACGAAGTGCATTAGTGAGTCCAAAAGGCATCACTAACCATTCATACAACCCACTGTTTGTTTTAAATGCAGTGTTCCATTCTTCTCCTTCTCTAATCATTATTTGATGATATTCACTCTTCAGATCTATCTTAGTAAAATACCTTAACCCTCTTAAACAATCCATCAAATCATCCATATGTGGTAAAGGAAATCTATACCTGATTGTAATCTTGTTTATGGCCCTAGAATCTGTACACATACGTCATTCACTACTTTTCTTTAGACTGAGTACTGTTGGTACAACACATAGACTAAGACTCTCTCATTATTCCCTTATCCATCAGTTCTTGCACTTGTCTTCCAACTTCTGCATTCTCTTGAGGAGTTAATCTGTATGTTTCTTTGTTTGGCAAACTTGCTCCAGGTATTAGATCAATATGATGACTAATACTCCTAATTGGTGGTAATGCATTTGGTAGCTCATCCATAATAATATCAGCATGATCATTTAACAGAGTTTTGATTTCTTCACGTAAATCATCTAAGTTTGTGGAAGTTAAAATTACCTGAGGTTTCCTTATGACAACAAAATGCATTTGTTCATCCTTCTTGACTTCTTCCAGCAATTCTTTCCCACTCATCATCATAACACTATTTCCAGACGCTTCTTTGCCTGCTTTATCCAATGGAAATAGTGTGTGTTTATTTCCATCCTTCTCCAGAGTATAAGTATTTCTTCTATCATCATGAATAGCTTTCTGATAAAACTGCCAAGGTCTTCCGAGCAATATGTGGCATACATCCATTGGCATTACATCACACAACACCACATCCTTATAAGTACCAATTTGGATCTCTCCCTTGCATTGTTTTGTCACAATAAGTTGATGTCCTTTTTGCAGTCATGATACTTTGTAAGGAGTAGGGTGTATTGTTTTCACTAGTCCTAACTTGTCCACCATTTCTGTAGAAACAAGGTTATCGGTGCTTCCACTGTCAATTATCACTTTGCAACATTTTCCTTTGGACTTGCATGTAGTTCTGAATAAGCTCTTTCTCTAAGTTGGTTCTCCTGTCTCTTTCTCAGCCTTAAGCAATACCATTTTCAACAACAAGGATTCTCCTTCTTCAGGTGATTCTTCCTTGTTTTCAATTTGAGGTTTTTCTTCCTTTGCCTTAGCCACATTCACATTTCTTTGATTTATTGCTTTATTATGAGGACATTCTCATGATCCATGCCCCCATTTTCCCCATGTATAACACCAAATTTATCTTCCTCGGCCTCTTCCTCTGGGTGCAAATTTTCCTCTACTAAAGTCTCCTCTCTGTGGTGGTCTATTACTTGAACTTCCTGCGTCACTCTGATGGTGTTGAAATCTTGGCTTAGTAGTTCCTCTACCTCTTGTTGAACTCTTCCCTCTGTTCCTTTGATTTTGCTTCCTCAACATCTTCTCTTCTGCCTTCAAAGCTACTTAATAGGCATCTTCAATTGTCTTCAGACTCGGCAAGCTGATTTCATCCTGTATGTCGTATCTCAAGCCATTCATATACCTGGCTACCTTCTCTTCATCATCCTCTGCATCTCCTCTAATGTTCAGCTTATAAAACTCTTTTGTATATTTTTTAACAGTCATCCCTTTTTGTCTCAAGTTTTGTAATTGTCTAAAAATATTTAACTGATAATCTTTTGGCATAAATTTGGCTTTCAATTTACTTACCATTTTATCCTATTATTTGATCTTGGACTTCCCTTTTCTTGCTCTGGATGTTTGTAATTCACCCCACCAGATAGCTGCATGACCCTTCAATTTGGTAACTGCAAATTTCACCTTCTTTTTATCATCAACCTCCTCCTCATAGTCAAAATAATTGTCTAATGCACTGATCCATTCTATCAACTCTTCTACATTGAGATTCCCATCGTACAAAGGTATTTCCATCTTTGGTCTTCAACTTCCTTTAGCGAACACTTTGAGAACTTTGGCAGCTTCACTTTCAATTTCTTTTTTTCCTCAAAATGACTCTTTTGTCGCACTAGAATCTCCTTCATCAACTGCTCTCCTCTCAACATTCTCTATTGTCTCCATCCTTGTACGTAGACTCTGGATCTCATCCAGCAGAACTGCATTCGCTACAGGTCTCCCCCGACCTATGCCAGATCCTCTCCTCGATGGCATGTTTACAGTAGCAAACTTAATCTTTGTGCTCTGATACCAAAATGACACAGGAGGTTGACGAAAATGAGGTGGTAGTCTTTAATTAGACTAATGTTTAACTTTATAACCAATCAGCTGTGCGAAAACAGGTTCCATACATATATTTTCCTTCTAAGGGTCTCGCTTAACCCGACCAATCACTGAGTCCCACCTTGACTTTTCCACAAATCGAGCACTTCAATTTGCACCGTTGATCTCACTTCCCCAAATCCAACAGATATCGTGTCGTCTTCTCGCAAACTAGCCAGATGATCTCCACCATCGAAGTGCCCTGTCCAATTGAACGACGGTCGTGCAATCTCGCGCGGATTCTTGCACGATTGATATCAAATTGAGAGCACGCACGAAAAGTGGTTTTCCTCGGCTATGTGTCGACCGCTAAGGTTAATCGCACGGACTCAGAACAATACCATTTACCTCCTTTCGGGCACGCGAGATACCGCTTCCCGCTTATCAAATAAAACCCACGTGCTTTATTTCATTCTTTAAGAAAAGTGCTTAAGGAAAGGTTTTTAGCATTTAAGCTCATTATTAACACTTAATACTAATTTACTGTGATTTATGAATAAAGTGTTTAAACAGAGAAAAATACCCGAATAAGTCTTGAACACCGATACACATATACAAATGAATTTCTGCACCGGGATTAACATGCAACACCACACTTGATCATTTATTCAATAAAATGTAAATTACAGCGTCTTGGCCCTCTTAGCTCGATTACAACAGTTTTCTGACCTCTGTTCAATCTCAAACCCTATCTCTGCCACACAAACTCTCGCTCACTCCCTCTATTCTCAATCATCCAATCTCTATTATTACATTCTTTTTCTCTTTTATGAATCGAATCCTATCCTAACTGCATTAACAACTCAATCCCTATTTTAATCAATCTAACAATTAAATCTATATTCTCAAGCTCTGTTACACACCTATACTAACAACTTATCTTTTAGTCTAAAAATAATACAATATTCTAATTATTGCAATAATGAAGTAAAAATCATTTTCGAGAAGTCTAACCCTCTTTATTAAAACTGACTTTGACCACTCAAGTCAATGAAATTCATCTCATGTTAGCCACAACATATAAACATACAATCACATTGTTGGGTAAATCTAGATGCTCCTGCATCAATTTATATTTGTTAAAGATAACACTAACTTCCATATAACTTATTTAAGAATTTCCTCAATTTCCTCGTATTAGAGTTGCTCTCATCTCCCATCTACTTTTCTGGTATCATTTATGCTAGAGTTGCTTTCCTCTGTCATCTAGTTTAGTAATGTCATCTACTTTTTGGTATGGTTTTGATGCCCATGATAAATATTACTACTATGAAAATGGCCTAAAACATAAGAAACCATTACCTTTGAAAACATCATAAGATCTCCCATCTACTTTTTGTGGTATCATTTGTGCTAAAGTTGCTTTCCTCTGTCCACTAGTTTGGTAGTGTCATCTACTTTTGTGGTACAGTTTTGATGCCCATGATAAATATTACTACTATGGAAATGACCTAAAATATAGGAAACCATTACCTTTGAGAACATCATAAGATTTGTGTGCCTTGCAGATTGAAGTGATAATATTATTTTTTAAGTTTTTCAATTAACATTTAATATTGATTATTGATGTCATACGTACATACTCTGAGTTATGTATACTAATCAATAACCTGAAATGCATGGAACGGTAGCACTTTGTCAGAGTTGAAAATTAATAATTTTGGCATTTGAAAAGGACATTAAAAATGGTTCTAAACACATCCAATCATCGTTACACGGGAGCAGAATTTGAAAAAAAAAATCAACATAAAAAAACATGATAATTTTGACATTTAAAACTAATAATTTTTACATGTGACCAGGACATAGAAATTTCATCAAACAGCCGAGGGGCGATGAAAATATTTTTTGTTATAAACATTTAAGGAGGGGTACTGAAAACTGAATTTAAAAATACTTATACTAACACACATTCCATTGTAATACCATCTGAAACCAAGTCATGTAAGATATCAGTAATAGATTGGATGTTTTTCACATATTTGATAACATAATATTGTAGTTTCGCAAAAATTTCAAAAAATGATAGATGTCTCTTCAAACTAGAGAAGTACTCAACTTTGATGGTTACTGCACTGTTATACACCTTTCCCTCTTGTTCGAAGTGTAAAACTCAAAAACATACTCATGCAAGACCTCCAAGACCTGTGTTGTTGCTCTAGGCAGGATAAGAACTGCCATCGATGTTTGCACGGCTATTTCCTTCTGCTGTACGGTGACACTCTCCTCCCACTGTGGCCCTGCAATCTGGGCATCGAGATGTCTGCATGGGTTCTCCGCATTCCCCCACCACGTAGTAATGGCCATTCGGACATTGATACCACTGTCCTTTTCCTCCCACCTCTTTAGTAATAACGTCAATAACCTCTCGCTTAACTCGATTTTCCAGCCCTACTCTAATTTCGACGGTTTTTGCATGATCAAGGTTTTTCTGCAGAATGATGTCGCAAATCGCCAACCCGGATGCAAAGTCGTTTCGAGCTGAACAAACCAATGCCCACTGGAGTAGTGCATCAACGGCCAACTCATTATCTGCTAATTTCGAATTAACATTACTGTTGCTGAAACTATATTTCAGTCTCAGTGTTGGAAGCTTTTCAAGTATGAGCACCTTGTAGGAGCTGTGCTCTATGACAAAAGAGAGATGTTGTATTGCTTGATCGTAGTCATGCAATCCACAGAGCGCAGAGGCCTGGCCGAGATGGGCTTCCAGAAGCCCTGGATTGCTGCTGAGAATTGCATTGAATTCCACCATTGCTTCATTATAGTCCCTGTTCTTTAACATATCATTTCCTCTCTTCACTTTTTCGAATCCAAGCACTCGCTTCTTGACTTCTTCTATCTGTTGCAACTTCCTCTTGACAATGTTTGAATATCGCAGCGTTCTTCTAATAGGTGACTGACATGCAGGACTGCATAGCATACCATAGCATTTAACAATGTTAATAGAATTAGGCAACTCTCATTCAAAATCAAGAGACTGCAGAACACATCAGAGAAACTGCGTGATTTAGTCCAGGCTTACCATTGCTTTAGCTTGACAGCAGCAGCACCGGGCTCAGCAACTGCGTCGTCCATGTCCATCCAAGTGTCGAGCCCACTTACCTCAAATACATGTCCACAATCTAGCTCCACAAACCTGTCAGATGGATCACACTCTTCTAAAGTCATTTGCCTAATGACATCCAAATACTCTGGGTTGCAAGTTCTGCAAATCTTGGGGCAGGGCTCCCCACATAGACCTATACAAGGATGCCCACACCTTAGAGGTTCTTGGCAGGGTTCGTCACACCTAGGCCTGGTACATGGTTCATGGCAGAGGAGATCACAAGTATAATGCTCGCACTTCCATTCGCATTTCTCGGTGCATGGTACGCATAAGTTTCCACAAATAAAAACACAGTAATTGTGCAGACAATGTCTCTGGCAAGGATGCTGGCAGGGAGGACAAATCTCGGAGTAACCAGCTCTACATTGGTGGCCACATGGAAGCTCCCTGGAACATCGTTTGTGATCCATCTGAGACTGGGAGATCCGCCTCTAACAGGATACGTAGAGTACTATAAGAGAGTGAGTGAGCAGACAGATCTCTTTCAATTTTGAAGACTACGGATACTGTAAAACTAGTAAACTCAGAAATATCACTTATCCAGAAGAACGTACCTTTGCAAACTAGAACGCTGCCAGAACTCTATGAATTTCAAATGAACTCCCACGGGCCAGAATTCTATAAATTTCAAATGTGTTTTTCGTCTCGTAAGTTGCATTTTAAACCAGCTGATTTGAAGTTGAACAGACGCAAAGACATGTTTTGCCAAGCGTGAGTGGCATTTATATTTCTAATGGCAGGCAGGATCCTAGATTTATTAAGAAAATCCTTTAGATTTGTGCGACGCCTTCAAACCATAAATTCAAACGAGTGAATTAAAGGGAAGGCGGCCGAATGGATGTTGGATTAAATGGAAGGGGGCATTAGTCCAGTGTCATCCGTTAGATTTAAGTAAATACAGAATCTTATGCATTAATGGAGTTATTGCTACATAAATATTTGTTGCAGCCTAATAGATATTGTATTAAATAAATATTGTTTTAAATGTAATAGATATGATATTAAATGTGACATTCTTGTTATTTTTTATTCTTCGCTTATTTAAACACCAGCTTTTCAAAATCCTGTCTGAACACGACTGTCCAAAATCCTGGAAATGAATCCGTGGCATGCTGGAGTTCCATAGGCTCATAGCCCAAAGTATATCGGTGCGCGAACGGGAAAGATTGAACTCGTTTTGTATCCAGTCATAAACTCTACCCTTTACTTGTGATCAATGACCTATCTAGTGAAAATTCTTCATTAGAGTAGATTTAACTACCCGTTATCACCAGATCCATATGAATTTTAAGGACACCTAGTCGAAAGTGGTCTTCAAAACCAAGTTTGGCATCTATGAATGGTTGGTGATGCCTTCTAGTTTCACCAATATCTAATCCACATTTATTAGGTTGATCTATGGTATTTTGACTTTGTTGTAAAATATTTGGATGGTATTCTTATTTTTAAGTAGTAACTAAGGTTGCTATATGCAATTTGTCTAGGTAAACTTTCTATGCACTCACATATTATAAGTGAAATACAAGAAACTATAGTGAAATATAGGAAATTAGTTTTTGGGCAACAACTACCCATTGCCTTAGCTTTTTAATAGAAAAAGATGGCACTAGCTCAAATCTTGTCAAAGTGCAAGTTCTTTTTGTTTAGTCTAAACTTCAATGATGGCATTACAATATTTTATTAGATTTCTTAATTTTTAGAAGCATTTATCCCACATTTTTCACAAATTAAGTGACCCCGCATTAACTTTTTCATAATAATACTTTCACATGGCCAAAGTCAGTCACAACAGTTTCCAAAAACTTAAGAGTGCTCTTTGTTCAAATGTAATCCTACAACTTTCAAAACTACAATTTCCTTTTAAACTTGATGCTAAGGCTTATGGATATGCCATGAGAATAAAAGGAGGTCACCCATGACCTACTATTTATAGGCATAATATTTACGATAAATAATTATATGCTTAACCTACCACTTATAGATTTAGATTAAACTCAATTTAAATTATAATACTTATGATAAATTATCATATAAACATATCATTTATAAATTTTAATTAAATTATAATAATTATATGCCTTTTGGTTTCACTATGGAAAGAAAAACAATTTTACATCGACTATAATCTATTATTATTTTTTATTTTTTTAATATAAAACACGGGAACAATGCGAACAAAACTCGCCTCTCATACATCTAATGGCTCCATCTAATGAATAAATATAAGAAAGGTAGTTCAAAAAATATTGTGAGATATGTTGAGTTATCCTCTAACTTAGGTATCACTTATTCTGGCTGTGTTAAGCAAATTATGAAGACTACAAACAACTTTATGCTTCAATCCCCTTTCTTAGGTCCATATAGAATTCAAATCATCCTCCTTAAGTGAATCACACTTCTTGGATTAGCTAGAGTAAGATAGTTGGATGTAGAAGCTCAACTAGTGATATCTGCCCAACACTTTCATACCACCCCACATTAGTCATTTGAAAAGCCCGTGCTTCTTGACGTGGAAGCCACTTTGGCAAGACCAAAATTCGCCAACCACTCCAATGTAGTTTCTCTTGGTTGTCTCTGGCCCATCAAGTGGAAGCTTTTCTTAGACAATGTGCCCTTCGTAGCCATAACAGACATCACAAAGAAAGTAGGAACTCTACCATCCCCTTTCGATTCCCTTTTATCCATGGGAGTTCATTCTGATGGAATTTTTTAGTGGCCTACAGAATTTTTCAAAACTAATTGCAACTTTATCGTAGTTTGCAAATTCTCCAAAATGGTCATCGTTATCCCTTGTACCAAAACTATAAAGTCAGCTCAACAAGTAGTAACGCTACTATTCTCTCAATTCTAATCCCATTTTGGGTTTCGTCTTAATGTCATCACAGATCGTCATACCCACTTTCTCAGCACATTCTAGAAAATGTCATGGCAATTACTCAGATATCAACTAGCTTTTCCACTTCTTTCATCTCTAAGTGTGCATACTTCAAACTGTCAGAATTCTATGAATCTAAGATGATTTTCCTATCTTGTAAATTTTATTTTAAACCAACTTAGATCCATTTTAAGTAGTGATCTAACATGAGCTGAGAGGATTGTTATATATGAAGTTGATAGCCACATAAATTAGTTAACATAGATATTCAAATAGTTTATTTACTCTTGTTGAAATATTTTTGAAAATTATAAAATTTAAATATATGGTTTACACATTTATTTTACTTCTAATTATTTTACAACGTATTCATTTTTTTTAATTATATCTTACATTTAGTTTCCTATTTAGAACATAATTTTTAATTTGGCAAAAGATGGATCGACAAATGTCTATTTAGAACATAATTTTTAATTTGGCAAAGACAAACTTACAAACTTACACATCCCCTCATACTCAGCTATAGAATGAGCCTCTCGACTCAACAAGCTGGTTTTCCACGTGTTAGAGGTGATACACCATGTAAATCCTTTGGGGTGAGTCACCAGTAATGTCTCATCAGTGGCATTTATCTTTCTAATGGAGGCGGGATCCTAGATTTATCAACAAAATTCTTTAGATTCGTGCAGCGCCTTCAAACCATAAATTCAAGAGAGAGAATTAAATGGAAAGGTTCCCTAAAATATGTTGTATTAAACATTAAATTTGTGTTATTTTTATGGAGTTTTCTTTAGTGCGAATTTTTGGACTTTTCAGTGCCAGAATCTAGCAGAAACATTCGAGGTGAAATCTTGATTTGTGTTATTTAAACTGCTTTTTTGACTTTATATATAGATTTAGCACCCTGAAAAACCCCGAGGGCACTTCGATTAGGTAGGGGTTACCCATCAAGCTTGTGATTTCAATAAATTCCTGCTGGATTTTAGAGAAATTAGACCGGAAAATCCCACCAGAAAAGCTTCCAAAAAGTCTCACTAAAGATAACTCATATTTTTATTCTCTGGTTGTTTGAGCACATGCTTCAAAATCCTTTAACAATCTTCGTAATGGATTCACTGAGTAAAATTATCACTCACACGCTTCGGGAGTGGGGCAATCATGAATGAGGGGATGTGATACATCTTTCAGCTCTCGCCTCTGAAGTTACAACTAACCTTAGCTTAATGACACAATTTTATGGAGATATTAAAGTTAAACCAAATCTATATGGATAATAAAATGTAAATTAAATCAAATTTATTTAGCAAGGAAAATAAAAATATTAAGATACATTATATTTCCTATAGAGAGAGAATTTCGCTGAGGATATAAAAACTTTTGGAAGAGTTCAAAGACCTTTGGGGCACTTCAATTGTTAAGAGTTCACTCCTCAAACTTGTGATTCTAATGAATCTCTACCCTATTCTAGGCAAAATAGATGGGAAAATAGGTAAGAAAATCTTCCAAATATTTTATTGGAAGTTTAATCCGCCAAAGTGGCTTCCATCCTCAACCCCTCCCCACGAGGTTTGAACCTATGATTTAGAAAGGGGTAACCCCACAAAAACCAACTAATTCATACCTCATTAGTTTCAACCCTTTTTCATCATGGAGATTCTTAATCTGTAAATAAGCTTTGTTACAATATCATGGACCAATACCTTGGCTTATCAATACCATCTCACCATAAAAACAAAACTCATTTCATATATGATCCTTGTCCATATCATATTTTCTTAAATGAATCAATTTAATTAAAATGAATAAAGGGAAAGCCCTTAGTGTACGTGAATTAGTGATGGATGTGAAAATATAGTGTTATGTGCTAGGAGGTTTGAGGTTCAAATTCCCTAGAGGTGGTTAAATAGGAAAAAATTATATTTTATATTATATTTTATTTTTGTTTTGTTTTATTTTATTTTGACAAGTCAGAATGTTAAACATTACATCTCTACTATACTTGGGTGGAGAGCACCTCTAAGCACAAAGAATCATAAAAAAAAAAAATTAAACTATAATTTTATTATTATTAAACGACTTAATAATAAGTTAAACATATAAATATTTAAAAAGAATATTTAAGAGTATACTTAATCATGGAGATTCATGTCACTTTACAATAGAGATTTTTAATTTGTAAATAGCCTTTGTATGAAAACCATGGCTTATGAATACTACTTGCCCTTAAAACCATAATTGCTTTAACATGACATTTTTATAATTAATAAATGCAATTAAAAGGGGAAATGGGGCTGAAATTCTTTGGAGATAAATGTCAACCTTTGATTTGTGAATGTCATTGATAATATTCTAGAATATTATGTGGAGGTTAAATCCCTACCCCCCACCTAATAATTATTTATAATTAAATTAAAACTATAAAAAACCTATTCCAAAATAGACATATCTAATGAGGTAAATAGGTTTTACTAGCAACTCAACAAATGAAAACAAACTATTTAACTAGGGTTAATTATTTCACAATTTTTTTATTGAGTTAGAAATCTTAATGTTGGAAATAAAAAGAGAAGAATGATTTTAACTCACCTATACTTGAAAGCTATAGATAATGAAGTTCTCTAGGTTTTGGTGAGTTGTGAGAACTCTCCAATGTTGATCCTCATCCTAGTATGACCTACACATTCAACTCCAAATTTTTGCAAGAGAGGACTTGTTTTTATATATGTAATATGACCAATCATCTCTCTCTCTCTCTCTCTCTCTCTCTCTCTCTCTCTCTATATATATATATATATATACCCAATTAACATTAGATCTATTTCTAAACGATAAACCAAAGAAGTATGTTTAATAAATACAGTTGTTTCTCTTAAATGGGATGATAACTCCATTGCCCTAGCTACGTTGGAATCTCTGTTCGAAGTTTTAGGGTTGAAACTTCCAAAGCATGATTAAAGTTATGTCTATGAAGATGCCTTAGAATGATTCAGTTAAACGTATGATATTTAAACCATGATAACCAAACTTGAGTCCTTATAGGGGTGTTAGAGATGACGAATGTAAGCAACCCTAAGGGCTCGAGGAAGTAGATCAATAAATAACCCAACTATGTAGATAAAAAATGAGGTTTCTCTAAAGATAAAAGTTTGAACAATCTTATACCAATGGAATAGTCTTTACAAACACAAATATAAGGGTATATATAGACGATGAAGCAACCCTGAGGTATAGGAGAATTTTGGACTAGTTGTTAGGATAGCTAGGTTATATAGAACCCTCATATCACACCTTTAGGTTATATATCATGGGTTTGGCCATAATAGTTCTATGGGTGTTTAGGCCCAAATTAACTCTTTTTTATGTGACTTGGGGATTACCTTGATATGAGAAAGGAACCTATAGTATGGCCAATGCCAAGATATAGAGAAGGTTTTAGGGGATGGTCTCAAGTAATCTCAATAAATATCAAGTCCCATATAGGTTTAGGTGGCTATGGACCTAATTTAAGGCATACTAAGTGACCATGGAACTTGGTTGGGGGGTAGTTGTGCCCCTAATTATACTAATGAAGTTAGGAAATGAACTAAATGAGTGCCCTAAGAGGTAAAAATGAGTCAAACAAATGACTAAGGAGGGGGGATGGGAACATAAGGAAGCTACCCAACTGCTAGGAATTTGATATGACATAATGGGTCAAAAAGTTGAAACCAAAGACAAAGAGAGAAAACCATGTATATGGTCTAAAGAGAAGCTGAGGTAAAACAATAAAGCCTACGAAATATAAGAAATCAAAATAGATGGTTTAGTTTCATTAATGAGATAAATGTGTTTTTATAGTTTTACAAATATCCAATTATATTTATTGTTCAAATTCAATTCTTACTCTAAGGATGTATGTCACTGAAAATTGGAAAATAAATACTATGATACGCTCCTGCATGTGTCTCAAGGGTGGAAAGAGATAATTTTAACTCACTACTCAGGTTACACATCAATAATAATAATAATAATAAATTCACAACAATATCATAGCAATATATTCCATTGTGGGAGGAGCATCCCTTATCCTTTGAGTTGGATAGATACTCCTTAATAGATGTTCTCCTTAATTTCCTTTGTTGCGTGAGGGAACCCTTGTTCCATTTAAATTCTTCTTGGTTTAGGTAAAATTTGTCCTTTCTTTCTCTTAGTGTCGAGACTAGCGAGGAATGTGAGAAAGGATGGCAGAACATCTTGAATTGATAAGTATGTACCTACAATTCAATATGGGACTATGAAAGTTGAAATGCAGATGAAGCAATGTCAAAAGTTTGTGTTGGTATATATCTACTACTCAAGTGAAGGAATAACCCACCATGCCGAGTGATTGGAAGATTGAAGTGAATATGAGTTGTCTTTTGGGTTTTATAAATGGTATTAATGGATGTAGAACTAAGGAGGTTAGTAGCACGATGCCTAGTGTAAGTTGGTGTTAATGGTATTTTACATAAAATGTGTAAATAAAACTATTTACAATAATATCAATTACATAATCTTGGAAATTTATTAGGAATAGGAAGGCACACCATCTAAGATCTTCCCCTCAACTATAATGCACCCACCTCAAGGATGCTTCACAAATTCAATAGTTTATATCAATGAGCATATCTTTCAATGATCGAATTGTGTGCATTTAGATAGGAACACTTTTTTTTTTCAAATGTCAAGATGTGTGCATTTTATGTTATTCTTAGTGTTGGTAATTAGAATGTGGACGCATTGCAAACCTATAAGAAAGGTCCTTAGCTAGATGAATAAAGTGAGAGAGTTGTTATGAGCTAATCTCATTTTTTAATGTTTTATTTTTTACATCTCTCTTTTCTAGATCATCCACAACACCTTGTTTGTTTTCTTTCTTTGAATTTTTGTTTTTCAAACAAATGGTGCATTATCATTTGGTATCAAAGTAGTAAGATCTTGACTTGATCCTTTACCACTCAAAAATTTGGGTTATGTGGAGATCGCATTCCCCTTTGAAAAAATTTCAAACATAGTTTTCTTGAGGTCACCCTCCCACCCAAGCTTTCCCATGTTGCAACCCTAATGAAAATGTATAGGGATTCTACTATTGGCTACATGTCTTTCCTTAGTAGTCAATTTTTTGTATTTATTCAAAGCTTCCCCTCCCACCCAATCAATATCTCTTTATATTATGCCCACTCAACCAAAAAAATGGTGATAAACTCACTCTCTTTAGTTCCCACAACATTTTTTAATACCATCACAAACTACTTCAAACCTTCTTTGATCTCATATATCCTAAGTTCTATCATTTCTAGTTAGACACAACACCCCCACGCCCTTCCTCACCTCCCCCCCACCATGCCCTTCCCCACCACTATAATGGTTAGATGCAAGGGGAAGCTTTGGATTCTTGAATACATAGTTTTCGGGCATATTTTCATACATACCTTACCCTACTAGAGGCTCACCTTGTGGTGTTTATAACTTATTAACATATCATCTTGATGAACTTGTTGGAATCTGGTGGCTTAAGCCACACACAATTAGGGATATCCTTATTCAAATTACCAACCCATTGTTTCATGGGATGCAGTCAGCTAAGCCCTTAGAAGGCACTTTTATCGACTAGGTTATATCTTTAGTGGTTAATGTGCCAATGGTTTTAGCTTCATCAACACCCAAATTAAAGCATCCAAAACAATATTACCATATTCTCCAAGCTTTGTCTCCAACTACAAATCCAGAACACTACATAGGTACTTACACTCAAACATCTTTCTAGATTATTAAAGGTTTTTAAACTAGGAATGATTTTATTTAATTATACCACCTTAGACCAACTATTTCCCCATGCTTTTGTCATAAAATTCATTAGTTCCTTCTCTCACAACCCTAACCATGCTCCTCAACATGTCCATCTTATACCAAAAAGATATATCTACCAACAACTTAACTACCATAGCCCTCCCCAGGCACTTATACCCTATTGACCAACCCCATTCAAGGATTTACTCCTATCTCTTAATGACCCAAATAATATCACAAGACCAAAAACACCCAACTTTCTCTTGTCAAATAAAAAATGAATGGACCACACTTTGTAACAAAAAAATGACAACTAACAAAAATCTTCTTAACCTTATGCAATGTCTTATGCTGCCTAACGCTCCGCATACTTCTCCTTATAACTTGGTGGGAGTAAACCGTGATGATTGTGTCTTTATAATGACCAATCAATTATTTTTTGTGACAACCTCCTTTGGGATGTAGTTGAACTTGTATTACATAGATTTGACCCAAGAATTGCCATATCAACAATTGCAGGATCCTAGATTTATCAACAAAGCTCTTTAGATTTGTACAACGCCTTCAGGCCATAAATTCAGGCGAGTGAATTAAATGGAAGGCGGCCAAATAGATGTTGCATTTAACGTTAAATTCGTGTTATTTTTATTTTTCACTTGTTTGATGTAACGAGCTTCATAATGATTGTCTGAGCACCGACTTTCCAAAATCCTGCTAGTGAATCAGTGGCATGCAGGAGTTCCTTCGGCTCAGACCCCGAAATATAACGGGCCGCGAACAAGGAAGATTCAACTTCGTTTTGTATGCAGCGATTCACTGAGTAAAATGATCACTCACACGCTTCCGCAGTCAAGGGCAATCAAGAATCAAACCAGGGCATATGATAAATCATTCAGCTGCCGCCTCCCCAGGTAGAACTAACTAACTTGAGCATATTAGTCACACGGTTTTATGAAGATATGAAAGTTAAATCAAATTTATATGGATAATAAAATGTAAATTAAATCAAGCCGGTGCAGTTTTATTGGTTCTTCAAATTTATATGAAGATATTGTGCAAATTTGAGGATAATTTATAAAAAAAAATTAAGTGTGTGAGGGTAGGTAAGGATTCACCTAAAGTGGCAATGATTAAAATGCACCGAATTCCTTTAAATACCAAAATAAAATGAAAATCAAATCAAATAAAAAGGTTAATATACATTATATGTTATATGAGGAGAGAATTTAGTTCATGGATTAAATTGAGAAACGAAGAGATACAAATAGATCATGAAAATAAAAGGGTAATTTATTAGATTAATTGTAATTTTCAAATATTATTAATATTAATTTATGATTTTGTTATTTTGGGGTAGCTCAAGTGGACCGTGGAATGAAGTCTCACCGAACCGGAGATCTTGGGTTCGAATCATTTGCTACTCTCCTCGCATTCGATTCTTTTTCTACCTTCCTCCCATAGCTAGGTGAATAATGGACATGTAAACCCGAAAATCTGAGAGTCCTACCAAGCTTACAAAAAGAAATGTTAATTTATGATTTAAAGTAATTAAGATAATTAAAAGATTTCAAATTAGGTTTTATTAGTAAATTAAAAATGAAAACAAATTATTTAATTAGTATTAATTAATTGACACGTTTTTACTAAGTTAGAAAAAGAAGAAGGATTATCATTCACCAAGACGTCAAAGTCATAGATATGAAAATTTTTATGTGGAAGTGGTGAGTTTTGACAATTCTCGAATATTAATTCTCATGTGATAGGTGATTAGTTTAAAATTGGGTTTTATTAGCAAATGAAAATGAACCATGTATATAGGGTTAATTATTCGATAATTCTTTTAGTGAGTGAGAAATCTTAACGTTGGAAATAGAAAGAGAAGAAGGATATAACTCACCTAGACTTCTAATCCATATATTAGGTTCAAGTGGTGAGTTATGACGATTCTCCAATATTGATCCCCATCCTAGTATGATCTACACATTCAACTCTAAATTCTTGCAAGGATGACTTGCCACGACATTTGTTATAAATACATATGTAATATACTTTAACAGAGATTCCAACTTAGCTAAGGAAATGGAGTTATCATCCCTTTCAAAGGAAACATGTGTATATTACATATATTACTTATGTTAATGAAGATGCCTTAGGATGAGTCAATTGAACCTATGAGATTTAAACCTTGTTGACCAAATGAGTCCCTATAAAGGTCCTAGAGATAACATGTGTAAGCAACCTTGGGGGTTTGAGGAAGGAGATCAACAGATAACCCAACTATGTACCTAAAAATTAGGGTTTCTCTAAACATAAAAGTTTTAATCTTATATCCATGGAAGATTCCTTACAAAGATAAATATAGGGGTATATATAGACAAAGGAGCAATCTCGAGGCATAGGAGAGTGTTAGATTAGTTATTAGGGTATCTAGGTTATATATAGAACCATCGTATCACAACTTTAGGGTGCATATCATGCGTTTGGTTATAATGGTACTATGGGTTTCAAGGTTCAAATTAACTCTATGTTATGCAACTTAGGGATCGTCTTGATACTAGAAATAAACTTACATTTTGGCCAATGTCACGATATCAAGAAGGTTTTAGGGGATGGTCTCAAGTTGTCTTTATAAATAGTAAATCCCAAGTAGGTTTAGGTGGCTATAGATCTAATTTAAGGCATCCTAAGTGACCATGGACTTGAGGTTGAGGGTGGTTGAAAGAAGTTAGAAAATGAACTTATTGGATGCCTTAGGGGGTCAAAATGAGTCAAACAAATGGTTAAGGGGGGATGGAAACCTAACGAAGCCACCCAAGAGATAGGAATTTAATATGATGTAATGGGTTAAAGATTTGAAACTAAAGACAAAGAGAGAAAACCATTTTAAATGGTCTAAAGAGAACTTGAGGTATAATAATAAAATCTACAAAAATAGAAGAGATCAAAACAAATTTCTTAGTTGATGAGATAAATGTTTTTTTATAGTTTTGCATATATCCAATTATCTGTATTACTAGACAAATCAAATGTTACTCCAAGGACGCATGTCACTCAAAATTGGGAAATAAATATTATGACATGCTCATGCTTGTATTTCAAGGGTGGAAATATATGATTTTAACTAACTACTCAAGTCACACATCAATAATAATATTTAATTCATAATTATCTCATAGTAATATATGCCCTCATGGGAGGAGCATCCCTTATCCTCTGAGTTGGTTGGACGAGTTGGCTAAGTACTCCTTAATTGATGTCCTCGTTAAGTCTTTTGTTGGGTGAGGGCACCCTTATTCTATATCAATTCCTCTTGGTTTAAGTCAAAATTTCCCTTTATTTTCTCTTGATGTTGAGACTAGTTGTAAGGAATCTGAGAAAGGTTGAAAGAACATCTTGAACTAATAAGTGTGTACCTACAATTGAATAAGGAAATATGAAAGATGAAATGAGGATGAAGACAACGTCAAAATTTTGTGTTGGGATATGTATGCTACTCAAATGAAGGAATAACATGCCATGCCTAGTGATTGGAAGCTTGAAGTGAATGTGAGTTGTTCGTTGGGTGTTATAAATGTTGGTATTAATGGATGTAAAACTAAGGAGGTTAGTAGTATTATTTTGTTGATGGTTCGAAAATCGCTGGATCAACATCGGGGAAAACCACCCGGTCTGGATCTTAAAGGCAACTCCTTTTCCATTTGGTGTGGTGGCTCCAATTGGATATAATGGAACCAGTTTCCCAATGATTTGTAAATAGGATGGATAAGTGATTGATTTTCTATTATCTAATGATAATGATGGATGATTTATTCTAAAATGAAAAATTATAAACAACTAATCTATCCTGGGAAATTTCCACTTTAGTGCAACTTTTGATGATATTTATCTACAAATAGGCATATAGATGACTCCATTGATAAATAAAGACATTCATTCATATGATAATTACTTTGTTCAAGTAGTTGAACAAAGTAATAATTAAAACATTATTACACTATTCTTCATATATCATTGACATAAATATGATTGAAAGAATAACATTCCTTAAACATTCAATAGTGATAAGTATAAAGACTGTTGTTAAAACACATACATATATCAAATGATAGCAAGATTGAATAAACACTGATTCATATAAAAGAATGGAGCAAAGACATAGATAATAGTACCATATATAATTTGAATCCCTTCCGATATTAATTGCATTCAGATCCCGTCTTCCAACTTATAAATACTCTCACAAAAAGCAATAGTGCATATCTCATCAAAGTATTCTTCATTAAAATTCAGAATATAAGCCCAGTCTTCATAAAAAATATATATCGGAAGCACAATAGTGTGACTCCCAATCCAAGTTTTGATACAAAAATTGAGGACCCTTTCTAAAGACATGAAAGGGTCTATAAATACTATCTAAGCTAACTGATTATGAAATAAAAATGCTATGAGGTGGTATAACCAAATCATGAAAATCTCTTTGAAATAGGCATGCTTGCAGTTGGTAAAATGATGCACTGTTTCGGTCGATCATCCTTTGGCTTGAGCTGGTATATAGTGAGCATTGGTTGCAATTCTGGAGGGTGACTCAGATGTGAATTTAGTTGGGCTGAATACGTAGCATCATGAATTTCAGGAATCATGTAACCGATTGCATCAGTTAAATATTTCAGTGCTGCCTTTTGACTATGCGGTTTAACTAGGAAGAACCAAAAGGTGTCCCAAGTTAAACTTTCGATGCCCGCGATTAATCTCTCCTTCTTTTCTAATTCATGTTTGCATGTCTGGTCCAATGCTTTAGCTGATGGCAATTTACTTGGAGTACATTTTGAAATCAAATTAGATAGATAAAGAGTATCATTAACTAATTCAATCAAATTACTAGTTGTTGATCTACATCTTGAAGTTGCCCTTTCTGCTTTCATCAATTAGGATTGCTGTTAGAAAATTATATATTACGAAGCAATGGAACACATAAAATATTACAGAAATATAAACACGGAAAATGCATAAAACAAGAGAGACACAGATATACGTGGTTCACCCAGTTTGGGTTACGTCCACCCCGAACAACCAGTCCTTCCTTTCTATTATCCAACAAAATGAAGAGACACAACCTACAACAGATCCGTTGTAATATCCTCTGTTTTCTCTCACAGTCTCGCCTCTCTGTTTCTCACTCAGAGAATACACATCTATATCACAGCCTCAAATACAATGCCCTCATACAAAGAGAGGGGTTTCCTTCTAGGGAAAAAAACCCTAAACCTAAACATAAGTTCTACCATCAGATCATCCGCCTAATGAATGGCCTAGATTGACTAGAAATTACTATACTTTTACAAGGCAATTTTATATCTATTTTTGGCTTTGGGGGCGCTGCCCCCGAACCCCCCAGCCGGGGGGGACAAGTCCCCCCCGCACCCCCCTGCGTGGAGGGGTGTACAACCTTCCTGGGGTATACATCTAGCTGAAACAAAAGACCTCTGAACAATCATGCTCCACACACAACAATTGCCATTCTAGGAAAAGAATTTCCTTGTGTGATTCTAGAATTCGAGGCAGATTTGCAGCTTGTCCTTCATTGGTTTCTTTCCAAGCAAGAAAGTTTGTTAATGACTCATCGGCCTGTTCCAAATTCTGCCTTGCACCAACTGATTTATCAATCATTGATGAAGAAATTTCACAGAGGGGCTCAGCAAGAGAAATATTATGACATAGAAAATTTAGTTGTTTAATCAATGCCTTATTGATCTGGAGAGCTTCGGATCTGAACTCTGCTGTTTGAGGAAAAATTTTGAACTTTTCTATTTGTTGAGATAGTTGAGCAATTTGTTCATCTTTCGTTTTGCTCAATTGCTCATTCATTGGCTTCAGCTTGGCCAATGCTAAGGATAATTTCTGCACTGCACTTTGGTCTATCCTCTGCTTCTCCTTGAGCAATTGATCATTTAGCTAGTTAGTTGATTGCTGTTGTGCTGCTAATTGCTATTCTAACTACTCTATTCTCTACTGTCTTTCGGATACCTGTGTTTCCAGTGAAACAATTGTCTGATCTTTTTCTTTGAGTAAATTGTTGACTTCTGATGCTTTATCCATAGTAGCTGCCGAGTATGCCCCGGCATATTGAGTTAGTTTTGTAAGGTCTTCGGAAGGATTAATTTCTTCTCTCCATACCACATTAGCCATCTCCGTTTGTGCAGGTAAAAGAGAAGATTGATCAAACTTTCTCTTTTTCCTTTGTCTTTTTATTATAGCCTTATGCTTAGGGTTGTAGAAGACATCTAAAGGTGGTATTTCTTCTACATGTAGGGTAATTTCATCAGATGGAATTTCTGGAATTATCTCCATATCTTTCTGAGTGATGGGTGGGCTACTGGTTCCTTCAGTTGGAACCATATTAGTTGCTGTTTTGTGACTAGTTGTCACTTCAGGCGTGCTGAATCCCTGTAAGGTCTCAGTATTGCTTATAATGGAATCGAATTGTTGCCATTCTTTAAGAAGCTTGGGATCAACCTGAGTATTTGTATCCATGAGTTGACTATCTTTTCCCTGTTCCTGTTCCCGTTCTCTTTCTTGTTCGAAGATCTTTTCCACATCAGAGGTCTTATCAGTAACTATTTGTTCAGCCTCACCAGATGACTGGACTGTAGGAGCTGTGACTAAGAGGTCTAAAGGCAGAGTTTGCAACCTCTGTTCTCTAAGCCTATTAAACATTTCAAGCCCTTCATCTTGATACCTGATCCTGGCCAATGATTTAACCTGGAATAATGACTCAGCTAAGGAAAATAGATCATCAAAGTCATCCTTTTCATGATCGAACTTTGCAAGTTTGGCTTGTTCAAGAACATTATAGGAAACTTTCCTTGGATCATATTGTTTGTTGGGAATTGTTGCAAGATTCAGCATTTGTATTTTTTCTGCCTCCTTTTCTGCATGTTTGTAATCATGAAGAGTGAAAACACCACATCGTAAAGGGAAGGCCATACCTGTTTCTTGGAATTTCTAAGAGTTTTAGATGTCCCATCTACCGTTATTTGATAAGCCAATTCCCGAGCTAACAATTTATCGGGCACATACAGGGGAAGGACATGGGGTTTTGTAAGGCTACCAAAAAGCCTTATATAAGTGAATTTTCCCTCCCCAAACCAACTGCCTACTGCTATCAAGTATGTTTCGGCTTCCGGGGATATCGTGGGAGTAGGCTTATCAAAAATAGAGTAATAAATAGACACAATAAAACCATTGCAGATTTGTACAAATGATTTTTATAATTAGCCTTCCATAACTGCTCATGATAGATATGGATTGGTTTAGGGTCTTCGGGGGTCCATCTCCACCTGAGCAATGGATTTCAGAATTGAAACAAACAATATCCATAATGAATGCGCTGTAATAGAATGGGGGAATGGTCCTAGTAGTTTGATATGCATTTGCTCTGTATTCTAGGATTGTTGTGGCTAGTTTGTCAGATAAAATATTAGCCCAATCCATCACATAGCTATTGATTGCCGCCTCCATCAAAGAGACCATTTCTATAGTGAACTTAGCAGAGTCATGTATTCTCCACATTCTACACATCATAGCTCCGACATAATAGTAAGGAGAAGCCAATGAGTCTACAGAGTACTTACCCGATGATTCATGCTTGTGCTTCTTGGGAAAATGTCTCCTCTGCTTAATTGGGGCTGATTCTGACTCATTTTCTTTTGCAAATTCTTTAAGGAAGTCTTTGTTTTACCGCTTTTCAGGCTCAGGTAAGTGATACATTTTCCTTAGATCATCTGGCTGAAATGAGTCGAATACCCTCTCGTCATTTGTGCAAAAGGTTCTATTTGTCACTGGAACTTTTTCCACCACCCATCTCATGACATCAGTATATGGGAGGACTTTAGCTCGTGCGGCTATTCTGTGAAGAAAGGAGCATGCCAAATCTTTAAGAGTTCCTTCAGACTTATCAGTTGAATCAACCATGGCCTCTTCTGATAGTTCTTCGGGCTCTTCAACTTCAATTAAATTATAGATACTTTCCCAGCTAGTGTTTCCTAGTCCGAGACATGTCGTGTCTGATATTAATCCCTTTTTACTTGGTTCGGGATCTTTGGCTGGCTGAGCTGCTGCTATAGGAGCTGCTGCTATGGATTTCTTTGATTTCCTTCCCATTTTGCTTCAGATTTCTGGTTTCAGCGGAATTCTGCACAAGCGATTGAAAAACCGTGATACAGAGAAATGCTGCAATAGACCAATATGATAATGAAAAAAGAGTTATGTCGATCAGTGGGTGGTGATGAAATATAGTTAAAGATTGCCGCAGATAAAATCTAAAGAAAAGATCTACCCTTAACTGCTTCATTGAATAGTCGTTTAACCTGTCAATCGTGGTAAAGACGGTTTTAAATGCCCATCATGTCGCCTATATGCCAAATGATTAATTCAAGCGTGCCTTAGATTTCTTTGATGGATGATCAGTGATAAATCACAAATCGGCGATCGGGAAAGTCAAGGGAAAGGATTTAACACTTGCTTTAAATATCTCCGATCTCCAAAAGGTGATATAATGTATGCAAACCAATTTAAATATATCTTCAAGATGCGCGCCTAATAAATATATTGCAATCGGGAATGGACTCGAGCTTCATTGATTTGTTAATGTGATTTCGTCGATTGCCGATTGCGATATGCTTTATCGCATCGGAGGATTTGAGCTTGCCTTCGTTTATGTATTGGCTTGTTTTTCTCATCGTCGATTTGTCGATTGCGATGTGCTTTATCGCATCGAAGAATTTAAGGGGTTCCATTATATTGTGCTTGGCATTTGGCTTCTCCGATCTTCGATTGCGATTGCCTTTTCAGATCAGAGAGAATGGATAAGGTTTGTTGTGGCTTTGCATATGTTTCCTTTGTTATTGCAATATGCGATCTTTTGATCGTTTTATCATAATAACGAAGAGTTTAATAGTATTTTAAAGTCACACTTTTATTTCCATTCAAAAGGCTTTTAAAATGATTCGTTTACCTTAAGCCTTTTAATAAGGGTTTTTTCTTATGATGGGTTAATACCAATTTTATTTATGGACACATAAATCTGATTTAAGTTGAATTAAAGGCACCCATTTCTTATTTAAATTTTGTGTAAATATTTTTTAAGAAATGGGGGGTTGTTGTTTAGCACAACAATTGGTGATTCACTGGAAAAACACTTATATCTGAGAAAGTAATATAATACTTTAGCTTTCTTAATATGAAAACCTTAATTGATAGAGAAAATCTAATATAACTAGGTAATCATAGATTCTAAACGTAATGATAACTATTTTTGCTATTTCTTTATCTTCTTAAAATTAAATAGATTCTAAGCTTTAAATAAACCTTAATTGGTTGATAATGATAAAACAAAAGACTTTTCCAACTTAGCTTTTATAATGACTCCTTTGTCATAGGTAGAGGCTTTGCTGCCAGCAAACGTCTATAGTCTCGATAGGGTTACCTTTTAACCATTTGATCATTCATCGTTCCATTCATTTCAGAGTATAATTAAAAAGAATGAATCCAAAAGATACGTTTCCATATTTTTTTGTAGTGAATTTTCCTTTCTTCCTTATTTTGTAAGATAAAAAGCCATCGTTCTAGCTTAGTGGCCAGCTGTTGGCAATGCCATTCACTGGTTGTAGTTTAACTGAACAAGTTGGCTCGTGATGAGACCCATTGTCTTATAATTATAAGCCATTACCCTGTTTTGGTATGCAGTGTTGGTAATGTCAGTTGAACTATTCCCCTATGATCATGGTAAGTAGGCTTGTAATAAGACCCCTTATCTTTTATATCAAATATATTTTAGAATTACACTCTGAGTAATTATAAACTTTGATGGATGGGATGAACAATTTTTTCCTTAAGAGAATATGGATGACAGGGTGAGAGTTGAAGATGCTAAGATTGAATCAGTCTTTGTTTTGTATTGATAACCATTTATAGGCTTCTAAAACTTTATAACGATTTACAATATTTCTAAGTTTTGAGAAGATTTCACAAAAATAAAATGGGGTTTTCAGAATCTAATTATACCTAATTTCCTAGAATTTTCTTTTTCCTTTAAGGCTTTAATTTCTTAAAAGTAAATATTAAAACTATTTTCTTTTGAGTAACTTTCTCAATATAGCAAAGACCAATGGAAGGCTTTTTACAACTTCATTTCCTAGGATTTTAAACAAACTAATTTATTCACACAAATCCTGCTGAAAACTAAATATTTACAAAGGGAGAAGGGGTTACCTCGTCAATTGAAGAATTTTTTTCAGAATAAGGCCATTGTCAGGAAGAGAATCTCTCTTTCCTGATAGATCTTGCAATATGAATGTAGAAGGGCCTATCTTCTCACTGATTTGGAATGGTCCAAGCCACATTTTCTAGAAATTAGTGTGTTTTCTTTTATCTTCATGGGCTTTGTCCCACTTCAAAACTAGATCACCAACTTGTAAATGTTTTGAGCCTGTTGAAGTTGCATCAAAAGGTGACTTAATAATCTGTTGATGTTTTGCATGTATAATTCGGGCTTTCTCCCTTTCTTCTTCTAGTTTTAGGATCTGATCATATCTCACTTGAATAGAAGATGAGGGAGTTTCTTCAATAAACTGCACTAAAGCTAGTGATGGAAGTACTAAGTTTGCTGGTATGACAACTTCCTTTCCACACACTAGATTAAATGGAGAAGTGCCTATAGAAGCCTTATGTGTTATTTGGTCAGCCCATAGTGCAAATATCAAAGACTTATGCCAGTTTTTATGATTCTGTTCTATAGTTTTCTTAATGATTTTGATAAGATTTTTATTGGTAGATTCTGCTAAACCATTACCCTGAGGGTAGTAGTTTGCAGAATATTTCAATTTAAATCCCCTTTTGATAGCAAACTCAAAAGGGGATGCAGTCAACGAAGCCCTTAGAAGGCACTTTTATCGACTAGGTTATATCTTTAGTGGTTAATGTGCCAATGGTTTTAGCTTCATCAACACCCAAATTAAAGCATCCAAAACAATATTACCATATTCTCCAAGCTTCATCTCCAACTACAAATCCAGAACACTACATAGGTACTTACACTCAAACATCTTTCTAGATTATTAAAGGTTTTTAAACTAGGAATGATTTTATTTAATTATACCACCTTAGACCAACTATTTCCCATGCTTTTGTCATAAAATTCATCAGTTTCTTCTCTCACAACCCTAACCATGCTCCTCAACATGTCCATCTCATACCAAAAAGATATATCTACCAACAACTTAACTACCATAGCCCTCCCCAGGCACTTATACCCTATTGACCAACCCCATTCAAGGATTTACTCCTACATCTTAATGACCCAAATAATATCACAAGACCAAAAACACCCAACTTTCTCTTGTCAAATCAAAAATGAATGGACCACACTTTGTAACAAAAAAAATGACAAGTAACAAAAATCTTCTTAACCTTATGCAAATGTCTTATGCTTCCTAACGCTGCGCATGCTTCTCCTTATAACTTGTTAGGAGTAGACCGTGATGATTGTGTCTTTGTGATGACCAATCAATTATTTTTTGTGACAACCTCCTTTGGGATGTAGTTGAACTTGTATTACATAGATTTGACCCAAGAATTGCCATATCAACAATTGCAATAAACTTTCTACGATGCACAACATTCTACTTATCGATTCCACATACAAAAGATATCATAGTTAATCTTGGATGCCTTTCACAAACAACCCAATAATTAATAATGTTTTGTAAGTGGAATTTATCATTCTAATGGCAAGCAGGATCCTAGATTTATCAACAAAGCCCTTTAGATTTGTACAACGCCTTTAGGCCATAAATTCAGGCGAGTGAATTAAATGGAAGGTGGCCAAATAGATGTTGTATTAAACGTTAAATTCGTGTTATTTTTATTTTTCACTTGCTTTATGTAACGAGCTTCATAATGATTGTCTGAGCACCGACTTTCCAAAATCCTGCTAGTGAATCAGTGGCATGCAGGAGTTCCTTCGGCTCAGACCCCGAAATATAACGGGCCGCGAACAAGGAAGATTCAACTTCGTTTTGTATGCAGCGATTCACTGAGTAAAATGATCACTCACACGCTTCCGCAGTAAAGGGCAATCAAGAATCAAACCAGGGCATATGATAAATCATTCAGCTGCCGCCTCCCAAGCTAGAACTAACTAACTTGAGCATATTAGTCACACGGTTTTATGAAGATATCAAAGTTAAATCAAATTTATATGGATAATAAAATCTAAATTAAATCAAGCCGGTGCAATTTTACTGCTTCTTCAAATTTATATGAAGGTATTGTGCAAATTTGAGGATAATTTATAAAAAAAATGAAGTGTGTGAGGGTAGGTAAGGATTCACCTAAAGTGGTAGTGATTAAAATGCACCAAAATCCTTTAAATACCAAAATAAAATGAAAATCAAATCAAATAAAAAGATTAATATACATTATATGTGATATGAGGAGAGAATTTGGTTCATGGATTAAATTGAGAAACGAAGAGATACAAATAGATCATGAAAACAAAAGGGTAATTTATTAGATTAATTGTAATTTTCAAATATTATTAATATTAATTTATGATTTTGTTACTTTGGGGTAGCTCAAGTGGATCGTGGAATGAAGTCTCATCGAACCGGAGATCTTGGGATTGAATCTTTTGCTACTCTCATCGGATTCGATTCTTTTTCTACCTTCCTCCCATAGTTGGGTGAATAATGGACATGTAAACCTGAAAATCTGAGAGTCCTACCAAGCTTACAAAAAGAAATGTTAGTTTATGATTTAAAGTAATTAAGATAGTTAAAATATTTCAAATTAGGTTTTATTAGTAAATTAAAAATGAAAACAAATTATTTAATTAGTATTAATTAATTGACAAGTTTTTACTAAGTTAGAAAAAGAAGAAGGATTATCATTCACCAAGACGTCAAATTCATAGATATGAAAAATTTTATGTGGAAGTGGTGAGTTTTGACAATTCTCGAATATTAATTCTCATGTCATAGGTGATTAGTTTAAAATTGGGTTTTATTAGCAAATGAAAATGAACCATGTATATAGGGTTAATTATTCGATAATTCTTTTAGTGAGTGAGAAATCTTAATGTTGGAAATAGAAAGAGAAGAAGGATATGACTCACCTAGACTTCTAATCCATATATTAGGTTCAAGTGGTGAGTTATGACAATTCTCCAATATTGATCCCCATCCTAGTATGATCTACACATTCAACTCCAAATTCTTGCAAGGAGGACTTGCCACGACATTTGTTATAAATACATATGTAATATACTTTAACGGAGATTCCAACTTAGCTAAGGAAATGGAGTTATCATCCCCTTCAAAGGAAACACGTGTATATTACATATATTAGTTATGTTAATGAAGATGCCTTAGGACGAGTCAATTGAACCTATGAGATTTAAACCTTGTTGACCAAATGAGTCCCTATAAAGGTCCTAGAGATAACATGTGTAAGGAACCTTGGGGGTTTGAGGAAGGAGATCAACAGATAACCCAACTATGTACCTAAAAATTAGGGTTTCTCTAAACATAAAAGTTTTAATCTTATATCCATGGAAGATTCTTTACAAAGATAAATATAGGGGTATATATAGACAAAGGAGCAATCTTGAGGCATAGGAGAGTGTTAGATTAGTTATTAGGGTATCTAGGTTATATATAGAACCATCGTATCACACCTTTAGGTTGCATATCATGCGTTTGGTTATAATCGTACTATGGGTTTTAAGGTTCAAATTAACTCTATGTTATGCAACTTAGGGATCGTCTTGATACTAGAAATAAACTTACATTTGGCCAATGTCATGATATCAAGAAGGTTTTAGGGGATGGTCTCAAGTTGTCTTTATAAATAGTAAATCCCAAGTAGGTTTAGGTGGCTATAGATCTAATTTAAGGCATCCTAAGTGACCATGGACTTGAGGTTGAGGGTGGTTGAAAGAAGTTAGAAAATGAACTTATTGGATGCCTTAGGGGGTCAAAATGAGTCAAACAAATGGTTAAGGGGGGATGGAAACCTAACGAAGCCACCCAAGAGATAGGAATTTAATATGACATAATGGGTTAAAGATTTGAAACTAAAGACAAAGAGAGAAAACCATTTTAAATGGTCTAAAGAGAACTTGAGGTATAATAATAAAATCTACAAAATAGAAGAGATCAAAACAAATTTCTTAGTTGATGAGATAAATGTTTTGGTATAGTTTTGCATATATCCAATTATCTGTATTACTAGACAAATTCAAATGTTACTCCAAGGACGCATGTCACTCAAAATTGGGAAATAAATATTATGACATGCTCATGCTTGTATTTCAAGGGTGGAAATATATGATTTTAACTAACTACTCAAGTCAAACATCAATAATAATATTTAATTCATAATTATCTCATAGTAATATATGTCCTCATGGGAGGAGCATTCCTTATCCTTTGAGTTGGTTGGACGAGTTGGCTAAGTACTCCTTAATTGATGTCCTCGTTAAGTCTTTTTTTGGGTGAGGGCACCCTTGTTCTATATCAATTCCTCTTGGTTTAAGTCAAAATTTCCCTTTATTTTCTCTTGATGTTGAGACTAGTTGTAAGGAATCTGAGAAAGGTTGAAAGAACATCTTGAACTAATAAGTGTGTACCGACAATTGAATAAGCAAATATGAAAGATGAAATGAGGATGAAGACAATGTCAAAATTTTGTGTTGGGATATGTATGCTACTCAAATGAAGGAATAACATGCCATGCCTAGTGATTGGAAGCTTGAAGTGAATGTGAGTTGTTCGTTGGGTGTTATAAATGTTGGTATTAATGGATGTAAAACTAAGGAGGTTAGTAGTATTATTTTGTTGATGGTTCGAAAATCATTGGATCAACATTGGGGAAAACCACCCGGTCTGGATCTTAAAGGCAACTCCTTTTCCATTTGGTGTGGTGGCTCCAACTGGATATAATGGAACCAGTTTCCCAATGATTTGTAAATAGGATGGATAAGTGATTGATTTTCTATTATCTAATGATAACGATGGATGATTTATTCTAAAATGCACAATTATAAACAACTAATCTATCCTGGGAAATTTCCACTTTAGTGCAACTTTTGATGATATTTATCTACAAATAGGCATATAGATGACTCCATTGATAAATAAAGACATTCATTCATATGATAATTACTTTGTTCAAGTAGTTGAACAGAGTAATAATTAAAACATTATTACAGTATTCTTCATATATCATTGACATAAATATGATTGAAAGAATAACATTCCTTAAACATTCAATACTGATAAGTATAAAGACCGTTGTTAAAACACATACATATATCAAATGATAGCAAGATTGAATAAACGTTGATTCATATAAAAGAATGGAGCAAAGACATAGATAATAGTACCATATGTAATTTGAATCCCTTTAGATATTAATTGCATTCAGATCCCATCTTCCAACTTATAAATACTCTCACAAAAAGCAATAGTGCATATCTCATAAAAGTATTCTTCATTAAAATTCAGAATATAAGCCCAGTCTTCATAAAAAATATATATCGGAAGCACAATAGTGTGACTCCCAATCCAAGTTTTGATAAAAAAATTGAGGACCCTTTCTAAAGACATGAAAGGGTCCATAAATACTATATAAGCTAACTGATTATGAAATAAAAATGCTATGAGGTGGTATAACCAAATCATGAAAATCTCCTTGAAATAGGCATGCTTGCAGTTGGTAGAATGATTCACTGTTTCAGTCGATCATCCTTTGGCTTGAGCTGGCATATTGCGATCATTGGTTGCAATTCTGGAGGGTGACTTAGATGTGAATGTAGTTGGGCTGAATACGTAGCATCATGAATTTCAGGAATCATGTAACCGATTGCATCAGTTAAATATTTTAGTGCTGCCTTTTGACTATGCGGTTTAACTAGGAAGAACCAAAAGGTGTCCCAAGTTAAACTTTCGATGCCCGCGATTAATCTCTCCTTCTTTTCTAATTCATGTTTGCATGTCTGGTCCAATGCTTTAGCTGATGGAAATTTACCTGGAGTACATTCTGAAATCAAATTAGACAGATAAAGAGTATCATTAATTAATTCAATCAAATTACTAGTTGCTGATCTACATCTTGAAGTTGCCCTTTCTGCTTTCATCAATTGGGATTGTTGTTAGAAAATTATATATTACGGAGCAATGGAACACATAAAATATTATAGAAATATAAACACAGAAAACACATAAAACAAGAGAGACACAGATATACGTGGTTCACCCAGTTTGGGCTACGTCCACCCCGAACAGCCAGTCCTTCCTTTCTATTATCCAGCAAAATGAAGAGACACAACCTACAGCAGATCCGTTGTAATATCCTCTGGTTTCTCTCACAGTCTCGCCTCTTTGTTTCTCACTCAGAGAATACACATCTATATCACAGCCTAAAATACAATGCCCTCATACAAAGAGAGGGGTTGCCTTCTAGGGCAAAAAACCCTAAACCTAAACATAAGTTCTACCGTCAGATCATCCGCCTAATGAATGGCCTAGATTGACTAGAAATTACTATACTTTTACAAGGCAAGTTTACATCTATTTTTGGCTTCGGGGGCACTGCCCCCGGACCCCCCAGCCGGGGGGGACAAGTCCCCCCTGCACCCCCCCGCACCCCCCCGCGTGGAGGGGTGTATAACCTTCCTGGGGTATATATCTGGCCGAAACAAAAGACCTCTGAACAATCATGCTCCTCACACAATAATTGCCATTATAGGAAAAGAATTTCCTTGTGTGATTCTAGAATTCGAGGCAGATTTACAGCTTGTCCTTCATTGGTTTCTTGCCAAGCAAGAAAGTTTGTTAATGTCTCATCGGCCTGTTCCAAATTCTGCCTTGCATCAACTGATTTATCAATCATTGATGAGGAAATTTCACAGAGGGGCTCAGCAAGAGAAATATTATGACATAGAAAATTTAGTTGTTTAATCAATGCCTTATTGATCTGGAGAGCTTCGGATCTGAACTCTGTTGTTTGAGGAAAAATTTTGAACTTTTTTATTTGTTGAGACAGTTGAGCAATTTGTTCATCTTTCGTTTTGCTCAATTGCTCGTTCATTGATTTCAGCTTGGCCAATGATAAGGATAATTTCTGCACTGCACTTTGGTCTATCCTCTGCTTCTCCTTGAGCAATTTCTCATTTAGCTGGTTATTTGATTGCTGTTGTGCTGCTAATTGCTGTTCTAACTGCTCTATTCTCTGCTGTCTTTCAGATACCTGTGTTTCCAGTGAAATAATTGTCTGATCTTTTTCTTTGAGTAAATTGCTGACTTTTGATGCTTTATCCATAGTAGCTGCCGAGTATGCCCCGGCATATTGAGAGAGTTTTGTAAGGTCTTCGAAAGGATTAATTTCTTCTCTCCATACCACATTAGCCATCTCCGTTTTTGCAGGTAAAAGAGAAGATTGAACAAACTTTCTCTTTTTCCTTTGTCTTTTTATTATAGCCTTATGCTTAGGGTTGTAGAAGACATCTAAAGGTGGTATTTCTTCTACATGTAGGATAATTTCATCAGATGGATTTTCTGGAATTATCTCCATATTTTTCTGAGTGATGGGTGGGCTGCTGGTTCCTTCAGTTGGAACCGTATTAGTTACTGTTTTGTGACTAGTTTTCACTTAAGGCGTGATGAATCCCTGTAAGGTCTCAGTATTTCTTATAATGGAATCGAATTGTTGCCATTCTTTAAGAAGCTTGGGATCAATCTGAGTATCTGCATCCATGAGTTGACTATCTTTTCCCTGTTCCTGTTCCCGTTGTTGTTCCTGTTCCCATTCTCTTTCTTGTTCGGAGATCTTTTCCACATCAGAGGTCTTATCAGTAACTATTTGTTCAGCCTCACCAGATGACTGGACTGTAGGAGCTGTGACTAAGAGGTCTAAAGGCAGAGTTTGCAACCTCTGTTCTCTAAACCTATTAAACATTTCAAGCCCTTCATCTTGATACCTGATCCTGGCCAATGATTTAACCTGGAACAATGACTCAGCTGAGGAAAATAGATCATCAAATTCATCCTTTTCATGATCGAACTTTGCAAGTTTGGCTTGTTCAAGAACATTATAGGAAACTTTCCTTGGATCATATTGTTTGTTGGGAATTGTTGCAAGATTCAGCATTTGTATTTTTTCTGCCTCCTTTTCTGCATGTTTGTAATCATGAAGAGTGAAAACACCGCATCGTAAAGGGAATATAGGCCATACCTGTTTCTTGGAATTTCTAAGAGTTTTAGATGTCCCATCTACCGTTATTTGATAAGCCAATTCCCGAGCTAACAATTTATCGGGCACATACAGGGGAAGGACATGGGGTTTTGTAAGGCTACCAAAAAGCCTTATATAAGTGAATTTTCCCTCCCCAAACCAACTGCCTACTGCTATCAAGTATGTTTCGGCTTCCGGGGATATCCTGTGAGTAGGCTTATCAAAAATAGAGTAATAAATAGACACAATAAAACTATTGCAGATTTGTACAGATGATTTTTATAATTAGCCTTCCATAACTGCTCATGATAGATATGGATTGGTTTAGGGTCTTCGGGGGTCCATCTCCACTTGAGCAATGGAAATTCAGAATTGAAACAAACAATATCCATAATGAATTCACTGTAATAGGATGGGGGAATGGTCCTAGTAGTTTGATATGCATTTGCTCTGTATTCTAGGATTGTTGTGGCTAGTTTGTCAGATAAAATATTGGCCCAATCCATCACATAGCTATTGATTGCCGCCTCCATCAAAGAGACCATTTCTATAATGAACTTAGCAGAGTCATGTATTCTCCACATTCTACACATCATAGCTCCGGCATAACAGTAAGGAGAAGCCAATGAGTCTACAGAGTACTTACCTGATGATTCATGCTTGTGCTTCTCGGGAAAATGTCTCCACTGCTTAATTGGGGCTGATTCTGACTCGTTTTCTTTTGCAAACGCTTTAAGGAAGTCTTTGTTTTACCGCTTTTCAGGCTCAGGTAAGTGATACGTTTTCCTTAGATCATCTAGCTGAAATGAGCCGAATACCCTCCCGTCATTTGTGCAAAAGGTTCTGTTTGTCACTGGAACTTTTTCCACCACCCATCTCACGACATTAGTATATGGGAGGACTTTAGCTTGCGCAACTATTCTGTGAAGAAAGGAGCATGCCAACTCTTTAAGATTTCCTTCAGACTTATCAGTTGAATCAGTTGTGGCCTCTTCTGATAGTTCTTCGGGCTCTTTAACTTCAATTAAATTATAGATACTTTCCCAGCTAGTGTTTCCTAGTTTGAGACATGTCGTGTCTGATATTAATCCCTTTTTACTTGGTCCGGGATCTTTGGCTGGCTGAGCTGCTACTATGGATTTCTTTGATTTCCTTCCCATTTTGCAGCAGATTTATGGTTTCAGCGGAATTCTGCACAAGCGATTGGAAAACCGTGATACAGAGAAATGCTGCAATAGACCAATATGATAATGAAAAAAGAGTTACGTCGATCAGTGGGTGGTAATGAAATATAGTTAAAGATTGCTGCGGATAAAATCTAAAGAAAAGATCTACCCTTAACTGCTTCATTGAATAGCCGTTTAACCTGTCAATAGTGGTAAAGACGGTTTTAAATGTGCATCATGTCGCCTATATGCCGAATGATTAATTCAAGCGTGCCTTAGATTTATTTGATGGATGATCAGTGATAAATCGCAAATCGGTGATCAGGAAAGTCAAGGGAAAGGATTTAACACTTGCTTTAAATATCTCGGATCTCCAAAAGGTGAAATAATGCATGCAAAACAATTTAAATATATCTTCAAGATGTGCGCCTAATAAATATATTGCAATCGGGAATGGACTCGGGCTTCATTGTTTTGTTAATGTGATTTCGTCGATTGACGATTGCGATATGCTTTATCGCATCAGAGGATTTGAGCTTGCCTTCGTTTATGTATTGGCTTGTTGTTCTCATCGTCGATTTGCCGATTGCGATGTGCTTTATTGCATCGAAGAATTTAAGGGGTTCCATTATATTGTGCTTGGCATTTGGCTTCTTTGATCTTCGATTGCGATTGCCTTTTCAGATCGGAGAGAATGGATAAGGTTTGTTGTGGCTTTGCATATGTTTCCTTTGTTATTGCAATATGCGATCTTTTGATCGTTTTATCGTAATAACGAAGAGTTTAATAGTATTTAAAAGTCACACTTTTATTTCCATTCAAAAGGCTTTTAAAATGATTCGTTTACCTTAAGCCTTGTAATAAGGGTTTTTTCTTATGATGGGTTAATACCAATTTTATTTATGGACACATAAATTTGATTTAAGTTGAATTAAAGGCACCCATTTCTTATTTAAATTTTGTGTAAAGATTTTTTAAGAAATGGGGGGTTGTTGTTTAGCACAACAATTGGAAATTCACTGGTAAAAACACTTATATTTGAGAAAGTAATATAATACTTTAGCTTTCTTAATATGAAAACCTTAATTGATAGAGAAAATCTAATATAACTAGGTAATCATAGATTCTAAACACAATGATAACTATTTTTGCTATTTCTTTATCTTCTTAAAATTAAATACATTCTAAGCTTTAAATAAACCTTAAATGGTTGATAATGATAAAACAAAAGACTTTTCCAACTTAGCTTTTATAATGACTCCTTTGTCATAGGTAGAGCCTTTGCTGCCAGCAAACGTCTATAGTCTCGACAGGGTTACCTTTTAACCATTTGATCATTCATTATTCCATTCATTTCAGAGTATAATTAAAAAGAATGAATCCAAAAGATACATTTCCATATTTTTTTGTAGTGAATTTTCCTTTCTTCCTTATTTTGTAAGATAAAAAGCCATTGTCCTAGTTTGGTGGCCAGCTGTTGACAATGCCATTCACTGGTTGTAGTTTAACTGAACAAGCTGGCTCGTGATGAGACCCCTTGTCTTATAATTATAAGCCATTACCCTGTTTTGGTATGTAGTGTTGGTAATGTCAGTTGAACTATTCCCCTATGATCATGGTAAGTAGGCTTGTAATAAGACCCCTTATATTTTATATCAAATATATTTTAGAATTACACTCTGAGTAATTATAAACTTTGATGGATGGGATGAACAATTTTTTCCTTAAGAGAATATGGATGACAGGGTGAGAGTTGAAGATGCTAATATTGAATCAGTCTTTGTTTTGTATTGATAACCATTTATAGGCTTCTAAAACTTTAGAATGATTTACAATATTTCTAAGTTTTGAGAAGATTTCACAAAAATAAAATGGGGTTTTCAGAATCTAATTATACCTAATTTCCTAGAATTTTCTTTTTCCTTTAAGGCTTCAATTTCTTAAAAGTAAATATTAAAACTATTTTCTTTTGAGTAACTTTCTCAATATAGCAAAGACCAATGGAAGGCTTTTTACAACTTTATTTCCTAGGATTTTAAACAAACTAATTTATTCACACAAATCCTGCTGAAAATTAAATATTTACAAAGGGAGAAGGGGTTACCTCGTCAATTGAAGAATTTTTTTAGAATAAGGCCATTAACAGGAAGAGAATCTCTCTTTCCTGATAGATCTTGAAATATGAATGTAGAAGGGCCTGTCTTCTCGCTGATTTGGAATGGTCCAAGCCACATTTTCTAGAAATTAGTTTGTTTTCCTTTATCCTCATGGCCTTTGTCCCACTTCAAAACTAGATCACCAACTTGTAAATGTTTTGAGCCAGTTGAAGTTGCATCAAAAGATGAATTAATAATTTGCTGATGTTTTGCATGTATAATTCGGGCTTTCTCCCTTTCTTCTTCTAGTTTCAGGATCTGATCATGTCTCACTTGAATAGAAGATGAGGGAGTTTCTTCAATAAACTGCACTAAAGCTAGTGATGGAAGTACTAAGTTTGCTGGTATGACAACTTCCTTTCCATACACTAGATTAAATGGAGAAGTGCATATAGAAGTCGTATGTGTTATTTGGTCAGCCCATAGTGCAAATATCAAAGACTTATGCCAGTTTTTATGATTCTGTTCTATAGTTTTCTTAATGATTTTGATAAGATTTTTATTGGTAGATTCTGCTAAACTGTTACCCTGAGGGTAGTAGTTTGCAGAATATTTCAATTTAAATCCCTTTTTGATAGCAAACTCAAATATAGAATTTCCACAGAAGTAAGATGCATTATCAAAAATAAGAGCGTTTGGGACACCAAACCTGGTAATGATGAACTGATCTATGAATTCAATGATTTCCTCAGAGTTTGTTGTCTTCAAAGGAATTGCTTCGACCCACTTAGTAAAGTAATCAGTCACCGTGAGAATATACCTATGTTGTTTGGATGAATGTGGCATGATTTCTCCAATGATATCCAGTCCCCATTGTTCAAAAGGTTGTTCAATGTTGAATGGTTGCAAAGGGAAAGCTGGCTTCCTTTGTCTTCCACTAGCAGTTTGACGACTTTGGCATTTCCTTACATATTCATGAGTATCTCTAAACAAGGTAGGTCAGTGATACCTAGCATGAGTGATTTTGTGAGCTGTTGTATCAGCTCCAAAATTTCCCCTGCTGGTCCATCATGTAGCTCCTGCAAGACCTTTTGCGCTTCAGGTTTTTCTAAGCATCTTAACAAAATTGAATCATAATTTCATCTAAAAAATACATCATCTATAATTATGAAGTTTTTTGCTTTCAGTCGTATGGCACGTTTGTTTTTATAAGAAATATTAGAAGGAGCATATCCATTTTTCAAATAGAAAATCAGATCTGTGTATTGGGATTTAGGATTAGTAGTATTTATCTGATTGATTTCTTCAGTATCTTTTGTACCTTTAGGTTCCTGAATATTAGAAGCTCCTGCTAACAACTTGAAAAAACCTTGGCCTTTAACAATCTTTGCTGGTTTGATTTCCAAGTCATATTCTTGTAATGTTGTGACCCAATTTTCTCTCTTTTCTCCTAATTCCCTTTGAATTAGTAAGTGTCTTACTGCTGAAAAAGGGACTATAACTTTTGTGTGAGCTTTTAAGAGAAAGGGTCTGTAGTGTTTAATGGCTTTGTATACAGCAAAGGCTTGTTTTTCAACTTCCTAGTAATTAAGTTCAGCACCTTGAAGGTTTGAACTATAAAATGAGATTGGTGCTTCCAAGTTTTGATCGTTAATTTGCGTCAACACTGCTGCGTAAGATGTATCAGATACAAGAGTATATAACATGAAATGATTTGCAAAATTAGGAGAGCAGGGGCATTTATGATTGATTTTTTGATGGAATCAAATGCCTCTTTTTCTACAGGCCCTCATTTAAACACTGAATTTTTCTTAATCATAGTTTGTAATGGTAGAACAATCTGTGAAAAATCTGGTACAAATCTTTTTACAAAGTTAATTTGACCTAAAAAGGGTTGCATGGATTTTTTATTATGAGGGAATGTAGTATTAGAAATCTCTTTGATTCTATCTGGATCAATATAACTACCATCCTTTGAAACAATGAAGCCCAAGAGTTTACCTTGGTTAAGAGCGAAAAACGATTTCTTAGGATTGAGTGAAATACCATACCTTTTGCAGCGTTCAAAGATTTGTTTCAGATCATGTAAATTATTTGATCTTTTCTTAGAGAAGACAGTAATATCATCTAAATAGACAACTATTGATTTGTTGATCAGTCCTTTGAATGCTATGTCCATCGGTCTTTGGAACGTAGCTCTAGCATTGATTAACCCAAAAGGCATTTTTTGGTAGGCATAAGTTCCCCACTTAGTTTTGAAAATAGTTTTAAGTCTATCATCAGGATGTACCAAAATTTGCTTATACCTTGAAAAACCGTCTAAGAAGGACATCAGTTCAGAACCAGCTACTAAGTGTAGAGTTTGCTCCATTGTTGGTAGAGGGAAGTTACCCTTTTGACTTTCTTTATTAAGATTTATAAAATCAATACAAATTCTGATATCACCATTTTTCTTCCTTACTGGCACCATATTGGACACCCAATTTGAATGTCTCACAGGAAAAATTATCTTAGCTTTCAAGAGTTATTTAATTCAGCTTTTATTTGACTCTCTAAGTTAGGATGAATATTTCTTAATTTCTGGTGTACCGGTTTTTTTTTAGAAAGCATTGGAATCGTATGTTGTATGATAGATGTATCATATGTTTTTAAATCATCATATTTCCAAGCGAAGACATTTTTATATTTATGCAATAATCTAATGAATGCAATTCTTTCTTCTGAAGAAAGTCCTAATGCCAAATTGATGTTTGTGGATTCTCCTCAGTACCAAGGTTTATCAATTCAAATCTCAAAGTAAAACTTTGGAGTTTTGAATTAGTAACCTATTTAAACCTGTCTTTGATGTCATAAAGATCTTCAAGCTTGACCACTGGTTTAGGTATTGAGTTTTCTTGAAGATTTTCCTTCATTTGAAGGTCATGGTCACTTTCATCAATAATTTGATCATTATAGGACTTGCCAGAAGTTAAGAAATTTAAAATTTCATCATCGTGATTGAACACTCGCCAGTTAGTGACATTATCAGGAATTGATGGTCTAAAAATTAACTCTACTGAAAATCTATCGGGACTGTAATCTTCAGATGGAAGGAGCTTAGAAGCAACATTAGCTAGTAAATCTGTCGCTGCATTCTGGGACCTAGGGATGGGAGAAATATTGAATGCTAAAAATTTAGATATAAGGTCCTGTACCAAGGACTGATAGTGTTTAAGGTGACTAGAAAGGAAATGAATAGTATTTCTAACTTGTTTTATAATAATTTCCAAATCACCGAACACTTTCAAATATTGAACTTTAAGACCAATTGCTTTGTAAAGTCCTTGAATTAAGGCTTCATATTCAGCTGTATTATTTGTGCATTCAAATTCCAACCTGCATGATAACATGGTCTTTTCTCCCTCGGGACTAACTAAAATACATCCTACTCCTGCACCTTCACTAGATTTAGACCCATCAAAATATAATGACCAAAACAAAGATTTATCTACAGTTTTATTTACAGTTTCCTCAGCAATTTTAACACACCTTGATGTATCTGTTTGAGAAAAAATTTCGATTTGAGATGTGAAATTATTAACTGAGAATGGTGATGGTTGAGCAGTAAAAGTGCTAAAGAATGATTCAGATGATTAATTCCCCAAAATATTGTTATTGAATGCTATTGGTTGATTTTCTTGTTCGAACTCAGTAACCGTATGGGTCATATGTTTCTCTCGATCAATCTTTATTTGATTTGGCTTTCCCTTATAAGGTAGCCACATATGAGACCAATCGGTGGAAATATAACCATGAATTTTCTTGGACCAGTCTCTACTTAAAATCAAATCATAGAATTCATGTATATCAGCGATTAAAATATCAATTCTCTGAACCACTCTTGGATCAACTGATAACCTAATAGTAACTGAGTTGATTTCTTCTAAAACCCGGACCTCAGTTCTATCCAACTGGACAATATGAATTGCAGACTTTTGGGGTTCAATGTTTAGTTTGGAACAAACTGAAGCTGGTATTATATTTGAGGAAGCCCCTGAGTCAATCAAACAGTTGTGTAGATTTCTATTATAGATATCGTAGGTTAATAGGAAAGAAGGAGTATGGGAATTCAATCTATCTCCAATTAAGATAGCATCAATAGCTTCTACTCTTTCAGGAGGTAGTTTACCTGTTTCATTAGCAGCTTTGGATAATACAGCATTCAAAAGAGGAGAAGAAGGTACTGCATCTAACTCCTTAAGCAGCAATTTTTGTTGATGTTTGAGTTTACTAAGATCAAACATAGTGATATTTGCCTTTGTTTTCTTCATGTCTTCAATAATGTTGTAGTCCATAGAATCTATAACTACTAATGTTTTATATGTTGGAGGTGGATTTGAAGCTGATGGCTGATTTTGAGAAAGTATCGCTGTGGATTTCTTTGTGGGAACTTTTTCTTTAGTTGCAGTACCTGTATTCCTTTTCTTCTGAGTTATTTGAACAGGTTCAGGAGTACCCTTACTCCTGGTAGTTACAGGGAAAGCTTCCTGTTCATTTTCTATATCAGAATTAGGAAAAATAAAGTCCCATATTCCATGACATTCTACAGTTACTTCTTCTTCTAGTTCTTTAGATGATAAGATTGTTTCTTATTCTTCTTATTCTTCGGGATCTGAGTCTGCATTGTATATAGCATTTGGTGGATTTGATTGAGGTTTCTTAAAGTTTCTAAATGGTCTTTTGGTTGAAGTCCCAACTACTTGTTTCTTGATTTCTACCATTTCATTTGACATAGTCTTGAGAACTTTTTGGAGACCCTCCATATCATATGGACTTTAGCCATTTTCTTCTTTGAATCATCTTTGAAAGAGACGTTTTTGGATTTTTTGTCTTCAAGAGAAGCCTTCTTTTTTAAAGCAATAATGCGTTTCTCTACAGCAAGTGGCTCTTTCATATTTTCTGCTAGAGTTGGTTTTGCAGCTCCATCTACAAAGATACCTATATTTGAAGGTAAAGCTGTTATATACCATTCGCTTCTGATTTTCTCACTAGGTTTAGAGGCAGTTGGAATCTTATTCAAGAGTTTATTAAATCGTGAATTGGACCCTTTTATAGGTTCTTTAGACTCTATCCTAAGATTCGAAATATCTTTGATTAACGTTGCTAGAAATCTGTCATCACCATATTTAGTCAAGAACTGTTCTTGAAAAATGTTCCAACTAGTAATGGATCCTAATGGCAAGGAAAAATACCAAGACCCAGCTGATCCTTGTAAGGTATAAGGGAAAATTCTAACAACGACATCTTCCTCTGTAACTCCTTTTAAGTTAACTGCCAACATGAAGTTGTTAATATGCTCATCGGCTTGTATGCCTGCATCTAGATTAAATTTCGGCAACCATTTTTTAGGATGTGATGGAAATGGGTGCAATGGTGCAGTTATCGTGACTGCACTAGGATTATTCCATGGATTCTGTGCCATTGTCGAACTACTACTAGATGACAGTGCCAATGAAGTTCTAGATGATTGGGAAGGAGCAGATATTGAAGTTTGAGGAGGTTGTGAAGCAGATGTTGAAGTTACAGTTCCTTATTGAACAACAATTTGTAATGGAGGAGTGGATGGTTGACTTCGCACTGGAGAAGATGAAATGGAGGATGATGATGAGATAGTTTCACTATCAGATCCTTCAGTTGTTTTCTTGCCCTTTTCCTTTTAGGTAAAGGCAACTCAGTAGGTTCAATACCATGCTTTCCGCTCTGAAGTCTGGTGAGGGGGTGAGAAGGAATGAATTACGAAGTCACAATGCCTTGAGATACCTCAGATTTCTGTGGTGATATTGAGAAGCCTTGAAGTTTATGGATGAGAGACTGTACTTTAGGAGATTTAGGACTTAATTTATCTGAGATATGTTGGGGTTGAGCAGTGGTAGTTGTGCTCTCTTCTTCTCGTTTGAAGACTGGAGTTCCAGCATGCAAAGGAGAAGTCGGAGGTGAGGTGGAGGGAGATTTACTCTCAAAATAGGTTGTAGGTTTGGGTTTGCTCGCCATTCACAGTTCATGCACTCCTTCTAGCGCCAAAAATGTTGATGGTTCAAAAATCGCTGGATCAACATGGGGGAAAACCACCCGGTCTGGACCTTAAAGGCAGCTCCTTTTCCGTTTGGTGTGGTGGCTCCGATTGGATATAATGGGACCAGTTTCCCAATGATTTGTAAATAGGATGGATAAGTGATTGATTTTCTATTATCTAATGATAATGATGGATGATTTATTCTAAAATGCAAAATTATAAACAACTAATCTATCCCAGGAAATTTCCACTTTAGTGCAACTTTTGATGATCTTTATCTACAAATAGGCAGATAGATGACTCCATTGATAAATAAAGACATTCATTCATATGATAATTACTTTGTTCAAGTAGTTGGACAAAGTAATAATTAAAGCATTATTACACTATTCTTCATATATCATTGAAATAAATATGATTGAAAGAATAACATTCCTTAAACATTCAATAATGATAAGTATAAGGATTGCTGTTAAAACACATACATATATCAAATGATAACAAGATTGAATAAACACTAATTCATATAAAAGAATGGAGCAAAGACATAGATAATAGTACCATATGTAATTTGAATCCCTTCCAATATTAATCACATTCAGATCCCGTCTTCCAACTTAGAAATACTTTCACAAAAAGCAATAGTGCATATCTCATCAAAGTATTCTTCATTAAAATTCAGAATATAGGCCCAGTCTTCATAAAAAATATATATCGGAAGCACAATAGTGTGACTCCCGATCCAAGTTTTGATACAAAAATTGAGGACCCTTTCTAAATACATGAAAGGGTTTATAAATACTATCTAAGCTAACTAATTATGAAATAAAGATGCTATGAGGTGGTATAACCAAATCATGAAAATCTCCTTGAAATGGGCATGCTTGCAGTTGGTAGAGTGATTCACTGTTTCGACCGATCATCCTTTGGCTTGAGTTGGCATATAGCGAGCATTGGTTGCAATTTTGGAGGGTGACTCAGACGTGAGTGTAGTTGGGCTAAATACGTAGAATCATGAATTTCAGGAATCATGTAACCGATTGCATCAGTTAAACATTTCAGTGCTGCCTTTTGACTATGCGATTTTACCAAGAAGAACCAAAAGGTGTCCCAAGTTAAACTTTGGATGCCCGCGATTAATCTCTCCTTCTTTTCTAATTCCTGTTTGCATGTCTGCTCTAATGCTTTAGCTGATGGCAATTTACCTGGAGTACATTCTGAAATCAAATTAGACAAATAAAGAGTATCATTAATTAATTCAATCAAATTACTAGTTGCTGATCTACATCTTGAAGTTGCCCTTTCTGCTTTCATCAATTGGGATTGCCATTCTAGGAAAAGATTTTCCTTGTGTGATTCTAGAATTCGAGGCATATTTGCAGCTTGTCCTTCATTGGTTTCTTCCCAAGCAAGAAAGTTTGTTAATGTCTCATCGGCCTGTTCCAAATTCTGCCTTGCGTCAACTCATTTATCAATCATTGATGAAGAAATTTCACAGAGGGGCTCAACAAGAGAAATATTATGACATAGCAAATTTAATTGTTTAATCAATGCCTTATTGGTCTGGAGAGCTTTGGATCTGAACTCTGCTGTTTGAGGAAAACTTTTGAACTTTTCTATTTGTTGAGACAGTTGAGCAATTTTTTTATCTTTCGTTTTGCTCAATTGCTCGTTCATTGACTTCATCTTGGCCAATGCTAAGGATAATTTTTTTTTATTTATTTATTTATTTATTTATTTTTTTTTCTGCACTACACTTTGGTCTATCCTGTACTTCTCCTTGAGCAATTGCTCATTTAGTTGGTTATTTGATTGTTGTTGCGCTGCTAATTGCTGTTCTAGCTGCTCTATTCTCTGTTGTCTTTCGGATACCTGTGTTTCCAGTGAAACAATTGTTTGATCTTTTTCTTTGAGTAAATTGTTGACTTATGATGCTTTATCCATAGTAGCTACCAAGTATGCCCCAACATATTGAGAGAGTTTTGTAAGGTCTTCAGAAGGATTAATTTCTTCTCTCCATATCACATTAGTCATCTTTGTTTGTGCAGGCAAAAGAGAAGATTGATCAAAATTTCTCTTTTTCCTTTGTCTTTTTACTACAACCTTATGCTTAGGGCTATAGAAGACATCTAAAGGTGGTATTTCTTCTACATGTAGGATAATTTCATCAGATGCATTTTCTAGAATTATCTCCATATCTTTCTAAGTGATGGGTGGCCCGTTGGTTCCTCCAGTTGGAACAGTATTAGCTGTTGTTTTGTGACCAGTTGTCACTTCATGCGTGCTGAATCCCTGTAAGGTCTTAGTATTGCTTATAATGGAATCGAATTGTTTCCATTCTTTAAGAATCTTGGGATCAATCTAAGTATCTGTATCCATGAGTTGACTATCTTTTCCCTGTTCCTGTTCCCGTTGTTGTTCCTGTTCCTGTTCTCTTTCCTGTTCGGAGATCTTTTCCACATCAGAGGTCTTATCAGTAACTATTTGTTCAGCCTCACCAAATGATTGGATTGTAGGAGCAGTGACTAAAAGGTCTAAATGCAGAGTTTGCAACCTCTGTTCTCTAAGCCTATTAAACATTTCAAGCCCTTCATCTTGATACTTGATCCTGACCAATGATTTAACTTGGAATAATGACTCAGCTGAGGAAAATAGATCATCAAATTCATCCTTTTCATGATCGAACTTTGCAAGTTTGGCTTGTTCAAGAACATTATAGGCAACTTTCCTTGGATTATATTGTCTGTTGGGAATTGTTGCAAGATTCAGCATTTGTATTTTTTCTGCCTCCTTTTCTTCATGTTTGTAATCATGAAGAGTGAAAACACCGCATCGTAAAGGGAATATAGGCCATACCTGTTTCTTGGAATTTCTAAGAGTTTTAGATGTCCCATCTACCGTTATTTTATAAGCCAATTCGCGAGCTAATAGTTTATCGGGCACATACAGGGGAACGACATGGGGTTTTGTAAGGCTACCAAAAAGACTTATATAAGTGATTTTTTCCTCCCCAAACCAACTGCCTACTACTGTCAAATCTGTTTCTGCTTGTGGGGATATCCTGGGAGTAGGCTTATCAAAAATAGAGTAATAAATAGGCACAATAAAACCATTGCAGATTTTGTACAGATGATTTTTGTAATTAGCCTTCCATAACTGCTCATGATAGATATGGATTTGTTTAGGGTCTGCAGGGGTCCATCTCCACCCGAGCAATGGAAATTCAGAATTGAAACAAACAATATCCATAATGAATGCATTGTAATAGAATGGGGGAATGGTCCTAGTAGTTTGATATGCATTTGCTCTATATTCTAGGATTGTTGTGGCTAGTTTGTCAGATAAAATATTGGTCCAATCTATCACATAGCCATTGATTTCCGCCTCCATCAGAGGGACCATTTCTATAGTGAACTTAGCAGAGTCATGTATTCCCCACATTCTACACATCATAGCTCCAGCATAACAGTAAGGAGAAGCCAATGAGTCTACATAGTACTTACCCGATGATTCGTGCTTGTGCTTCTCAGGAAAATGTCTCCACTACTTAATCGGGGCTGATTCTGACTCGTTTTCTTTTGCAAACGCTTCAAGGAAGGCTTTTTTGTACCGCTTTTCAAGCTCTGGTAAGTGATACATTTTCCTTAGATCATCCGATTGAAATGAGCCGAATATCCTCCCGTCAGTTGTGCAAAAGGTTCTGTTTGTAACTGGAATTTTTTCCACCACCCATCTCATGACATCAGTATATGGGAGGACTTTAGCTCGCGCGGCTATTCTGTGAAGAAAGGAGCATGCCAACTCTTTAAGAGTTCCTTCAGACTTATCAGTTGAATCAGCCGTGGCCTCTTCTGATAGTTCTTCGGGCTCTTCAATTTCAATTATATTATAAATACTTTCCCAGCTAGTGTTTCCTAGTCCGAGACATGTTGTGTCTGATATTAATCCCTTTTTACTTGGTCCGGGATCTTTGCTTGGCTCAGCTGTTGCTATAGGAGTTGTTGCTACAGATTTCTTTGATTTCCTTCCCATTTTGCTTCAGATTTATGGTTTCAGTGGAATTCTGCACAAGCGATACAGAGAAATGCTGAAACAAACCAATATGATAATGAAAAAAGTGTTACGTCGATCAACGAGTGGTAATGAAATATAGTTACAGATTGCCACAAATGAAATCTAAAGAAAAGATCTACCCTTAACTGCTTCATTGAATAGCCCTTTAACCTATCAATCGTGGTAAAGATGGTTTTAAATGCCCATCATGTCGCTTATATGCCGAATGATTAATTCAATCATGCCTTAGATTTCTTTGATGGATGATCATTGATAAATCGCAAATCGGCTATCGGGAACGTCAAGGGAAAGGCTTTAACACTTGCTTTAAATATCTCCGATATCCGAAAGGTGATACAGTGCATGCAAACCAATTTAAATATATCTTCGAGATGTGCACCTAATAAATATATCGCAATCGGGAATGGACTCGGGCTTCATTGTTTTGTTAATTTGATTTTGCCGATTGCCGATTGCGATATGCTTTATCGCATTGGAGGATTTGAGCCTGCCTTTGTTTATGTATTGGCTTGTCGTTGTCATTGCTGATTTGCGGATTGTGATGTGCTTTATCGCATGGGAGAATTTAAGGGGTTCCATTATATTGTGCTTGGCATTTGGCTTCTCCGATCTCCGATTGCAATTGCCTTTTCGGATCGGAGAGAATGGATAAGGTTTGTTGCAGCTTTGCGTATGTTTCCTTTGTTATTGCGATATGCGATCTTTTGATCCCTTTATCGCAATAACGAAGATTTTTATAGTATTTTAAAGTTGCACTTTTATTTCCATTCAAAAGGCTTTTAAAATGATTCGTTTACCTTAAGCCTTTTAATAAGGGTTTTTTCTTGTGATGGGTTAATACCAATTTTATTTATGGACACATAAATATTATCTAAGTTGAATTAAAGGGACCCATTTCTTATTTAAATTTTGTGTAAATATTTTTTGAGAATTGGGGGGTTGTTGTTTAGCACAACAGATTCATAGTGTAAGTTGGTGTTAATGTTAGCTCATATAAAATGTGCAAATCAAATTACTCACAAGAATATCAATTGCATAATATCAAAATTTTATAAGGAATAAGAGGGCACACCATCCAAGTTTTCCCCCTCAACTAAAGTTTAAACACCTTAGGGATGTTCCCCAAATTCAATTAGTTTATATCAATAAGCATATCTTTCAGTGATCAAATTGTGTGCATTTATATATGAACATTCTTTTTTCAATTGTCAAGATGCGTGCATTTTATGTTATTTTTTAATGTTGACAATCAAAATGTGGACCCATTTTAAACCTACAAGAAATCCCTTTGGATAGATGAATAAAGTGAGAAAGTTTTCCTGATCTACTCTTGTATTTTAAGGTTTTTTGTTTTTACATCTATCTTTTCTAGATCATCCACAACATCTTTTTTGTTTTCTTTCTTTGAATTTTTGTTTCTCAAACAAATGTTTCCTTATCAATTAGTAATATATTAGATTTATCTTTGATCATTGAAGCATTGGGTTTCTCTAGAGAATGCCTTCCCCCTTAACAACTTTCCAAACCTAGTTTTCTTGAGGTCACCTTCCCACCTAGGTTTCTATAAAGGTGCAACCCTAGGCAAAATTTCTAAGGATTCTATTGTTGGCTACATGTCTTTCCTTGGTATATAGTTTCTTTTATTTATTTGGAGGATTCTCTCCCGTTGAAGAAAGTGTAATTAGGTTCAGTCTTCATAAATGTACTTTTGATATTTGTATTTATAAAAGAAAAGAAATATTATTTTTGTTATATTTATCAATGAGTTTCTTTCTCATTGAAATAGATCTAGCACATGTCAAATTTCTATAGGTAAGTCAAAGAGTCAAAAGAAATGTTGAAGACCCTTAAGGGCATGTTACATTATGTATATATTTGTATAAGATTCAAAGACACCCCTCCAAGCAAAGTCACAAGTCCTCTCCAAGAAACGACTTCACTAAAGAAGCAAAAATGAAGAAGAAAATCCAAGTCGGCCTCAAGTCAGCCTAAACTAGGGACAAACCTATATATATAGAGGTTGTCCACTCCTCCAATGACAAGAAATCTACCTCTGAAATCAGTGAGCAAGGAAGACTGAGAAAAAGTGAAGAAAGTAAAAGTAAAAGGAGCCTCTAATGCAGCGAACAAGGAGAAGACAAAACCGAAGTCTAGAGGGTTGATTTAAGGGTGAATTACAGTCACACGTGCAAGAAAAAGAGGGTAGTCTATGGTTATAATAACAACAAGATCACAATTGCATATTCCTCTTTGTTTGGGCTAGAAACTTAGGCCTATAAGGTCCCCTACTCAAGCGAAGAAGAGACTCTCACAAGCGAAGGAGAAAGGAGTCAAAACATAAGTGAAACCTCTCACACGTGCGAGAAACTAGGGCTGCAGTAGTGTCACATCAAGTCTACAACTACACATCAAGAAGAAGCTGGGTTGGAAAAGAGAAGGAAGGTGTCTTTCTAGGTGAAGGATCTCACTAAGTATCAAAGATAATTATCTCTTCTATAGCTCACATAAAAAAGGTCTATCACCAGTTGTCAAAGGAAGAAGGAGGACGAAGTGTCGGGGAACGAAGTGTTGGAAGAAGGAGGACAAAGTGCCAAGAAAAAAAGTGTCAGAAGAAGGAATGACTTGACTTGTGCTAGGAGGATATAATTGTCAAGGGTCTAGGGTTTTGAATTGATCAATAAGAAGCTTCAATAAGAGAAATTTACAAAAGGGTTTTCCTCTCTAAGAGAGAGAGGTTTTTCCTTGGCAGAGAGCCAATATCTTGTGTTCTTGTTTCTTGTGTTTTGGTAGCAGTTTGATCAAGTAATCACACATACAATAGTAATAAGAGAATAATATCAAGTTAACAATATAAATTGAAAAGTGCTTCACAAATAGTTATCAAGTCTAGAAGAATCCTACTATATCTAATTTCTCGTGATTCTTCAACATGGTATCAGAGCTAAGGTGACATATCAAGGAAAGGGCATCTCAAGAACACTCATAAGGTGACTCATTAAGAAAGGACATCTCAAGAAAATCTACAAATTTGAAGCATCAAGCCAAGAAGTCTCAATCACATCAAGGATAAGAAAGTCTACCATATACTATATATCAAACACAACTACAAAGAAAGAAGAAAATCCTTGTATAAAGGAACCTACAAGAAGAGAAAATCAAAGAGGGACCTACATCCATCTACACCATCTTCAAAGGGAAAAGCACTACAAGTCAATTCATTAAGAAAATCTCATCATCAAGCAAGTTCATTTGGAGAAAGCAACTTGAAGAGCATCAACAAGACAAGTTGCCAAGTCTTCAAGAAGAAAGCAAGCCCACTACATCTCAAACTCTATCAAGTAAGTGTATATGTCCCCTCCTGAACATACATCAATGTCTTTTTGCAAGGAAAGAAACAAATTGGTTGGGACCACTAACTTCCTTGCATAGAAGAATAGGATTGATTTACTTCTCAAAGAGAATGAACTTCTAGACCTCATCAAAGGGAATACCACTATCCCTGCTAAGGAACAAACTCAAGCCTTAGCCAAGTACAATAAGTATGAGACAAGAGCTCAAAGGATTCTAATAGAATCTATCAAAGACTCTCTCATTCCTTATGTCTCCAAATTTGAAACATCAAAATAAATCTATGATAAACTAATAGAGCTATTCTCGGTAAGCACAGCTGGAGAAGTGATATCCCTACGAAATGATTTGTAAAAGATGAAAATATCAAAGGAAGGAATAGCTCCCTACTTCATGAATATCTCTCAGATGAGGGAAAAAATTCAAGAACTAGGAGAAGTTATGTCTGACAGAGAAATGACAATTGTAATACTCAATTCTCTACCTGAGGATTGGGACAACTTCACATCAAGCATATATGCAAAGAACGAAACTACCCCATTAAGTGAACTATGGTCTCTATGCAAGATAGAGGAACTAGACTCAAAACCAAGGTTGATGTGGGATCAAAGGAGCAATCATTTGCTACCATGGCCAAGAGAAAGGGAAAATTTGGAAAATTTGGTCCACAAATAACAAGCAATAGAGATATGTCCAAAGTCCAATGCTTTGGATGCAAAGAATATGGACACTACAAAAGGGATTGTCCTAAACCTAAGAAGGAAAAAAACAACAAAAGAAAAAGGGAAGAAGCTTGTGCAACTCAAGAAGTGAAAGAAGAAGACAAGAAGAAGAATAAGGAAGATCCTCCAGATCTCTACTATGACTAAGTCAACCTCTTTACTTAAAGTCTTCTTTCAAAGTTTTGAGTATCATAGGAGCATATATAGATAGGATAGAATGAATGGTTAAGTAGCATATTCTATAATATAGGAGAATGGTGTAGATATAGCTCAATATATTCATATAGAATGAGAATACCTATTATAGGACCTCATCCAAAATGAAAGAATAATTGATCATGATTATTAGAAGGCATATATCATCAAAAGGAATAAACATTTGTAGGATAAGGGTCTTCGAGATCCTCTAATAGAATCTTCAAAAGAAGTTTGATAAATAAGAGAAGATATCTCATTGGGAGTCCCATTCACGGGATTCAAGAAAGGATTATACACAGGTAAGAAAAGATGAAGCAAGAAAGGATACACCAATTAAGGAGAACCATCAAATGAAGCCAAGATGATCAAAGAAGAATTAAGATGAGGTATGTATATATCAAATTTTAAGTCATGTCATCATATATATTATTGGGTGTTCTAAAGCATGATCAAGTATAAAAGGATCTCTTTCACCAATGACATGCTCGAAGGCATGTGATACAATGCAATGAAGGTCAATATGAATAAGTGCTCCTATAAGGAGTATAAGGTGGTTGACTAATAAATCCAAGAATAAGAAAATGAAGAAATAGATCAAGCATGTGAAGAACACCATGGTCATAAAGAATCACTATCTAAAAATATCCACCAAAGACATCTCCTGAAAGAAGGCATGACAATTCTGACAAACGAAGAAAAAGATCAAAGGACCCTTGACACCTATGAAGCCCTTGGAGATATCAATATGCAAATAACTAATTCAACTCTACAAAGATTTCAAGATGAAAAATCCATCCAAAAAAATCACTATTTGATGTTGAAGCAATATCAAGATGAAGTCATGAAGGACTATTAAATCGAAGTATGGGAACAAGCCAGTACAACTGAGCATCTATGCGATAAATATTCGAAAAGCATAGTCATATAACAAAGGAGTATCCGTATGAAGAAATATCGTAACATATATCAAGAAGGCCACTTTCCATGAAGTGAGCAATGACATGAACAAGCCATGAAGGAAATTGATTGATGGTCGGTGCCATACCAAGGAGAAGTTAAAACAAAGACTTCATGACATCAAAAGAAAGAAGGAGATCAAGCAGCTGAAGGAACCACAAAGAAGAATTTGTTGATGTATGAACAATTCCCTGTCTAAGAGGGGTTTCTAACAAGTTCCCAATTACAAATGATCCTGGGTAAGTTCCTTGTTAGAGAAAAATTGGCCATGTCTTCCTCAATTAAGAGGAAGAGATAGACACAACATCCATGTCTTCACTTGGGAAGAAAGAATGGAAGGATTGGGTAATCTCTAGCATCTGATACTCTTGGAGGGTGTGTAGGGCATCCATGACAAGAGTAGGCAAGAGGGTCGATATTCTTTGAGGGTTGGGAACCTAAAACAAGAATAGTCCTAGAAGGTCATACTTAGTGAACACCCGGGTGGGTATGTACCTTGAGAGACAATGACTAAGGTGTCTATAATTCATTGGTCTTGCCAACATTTTGCTTTGATCTTATGAGAGATAGAGTTGTTAGTTAAGGCCTTTCTATGAACAATGTTGGTTACTATGATGCTATAATAGATGGATTTCCAATCCGGTTTCTCTTATGTGAATTCTTCAAGATTTAAAAAATAGCCAAACACCTTATAATGATCTATGAATACCTCCCTAGTTAAGAGGGAGTGTTGAAGAAAGTGTAACTAGGTTTGGTCTTCATAAATGTGCTTTTGATATTTGTATTTAACAAAGAAAATAAATATTATTTTTGTTATATTTATCAATGAGTTTCTTGCTCATTGAAATAGGTCTAGCACATGTCAAAGTTCTATAGGTAGGTCAAAGAGTCAAAATAAATGTTGAAGACCCTTAAGGGCATGTTACACTATGTATATATTTGTATAAGAGTCAAAGATATCCCTCCAAGCAAAGTCACAAGTCCTCTCCAAGCAAAGACATCATGAAAGAAGAAAAAACAAAGAATAAAAGTCAAGTCGACCTACAGTCCTCAAGTCAACCACAAGTTAGCCTAAAGGAGGTATAGACCTCTATATATAGAGGTTGTCCACTCCTCCAATGACAAGAAATCTACCTCTAAAATAAACGAGAAAGGAATACTGAGAAAAAGTGAAGAAATTCAAATTAAAAGGAGCTTCTAGTGCAACGAAGAAGGGGAAGACGAAATTGAAGTCTATAGGGTTGATTTAAGGGTGAATTACAGTCACATGTGTGAGAAAAATAGGATTGTCTACGGTTATAATAGAAGCAAGATCACAGTTTCATATTCCTCTTTGTTTGGGCTAGAAACTTAGGCCTATAAGGTCTCCTACTCAAGCGGAGAAGAGACTCTCACAAGCGAAGGAGAAAGGAGTCAAAACATAAGTGAAACCTCTCACACATACGAGAAACTAAGGTTGCAGTACTGTCACATCAAGTCTACAACTACACATTAAGAAAAAGCTCGTTTGGACACGAGAAGGAAGGTGTCTTCATAGGTGAGGGATATCACTAAGTATAAAAGATAAGTATCTCTTCTAGAGCTCACATAAACAAGGTCTATCACTAGTTGCCGAAGGAAGAAGGAGGACGAAGTGCTAGGAAAAACAATGTCGGAAGAAGGAAGGACTTGACTTGTGCTTGGAGGATATTCTTGTCAAGGGTATAGGGTTTGGCATTGGTCAATAAGAAGCTTCAATAATAGAAATTTACGAAAGGGTTTTCCTCTCTAAGAGAGAGAGGTTTTGCCTTGACAGAGAGACAAAATCTTGTGTTTTGGTAGCAGATAAGAAGATCAATCTAACAATATAAATTGAAAAGTGCTTCACAAATTGTTATCAAGTCTAGAATAAACCTACTATATCTGATTGCCCTAGATTCTTCAACATCTCCCACCCAATCAATATTTCTTTCTATTATGCCCACTCAATGAAAAAAATGGTGACCAATTCACTCTCTTTAGCTAGCACAATATTTTTTACCACCATAAAAAAATGATTCCAAGCCTTCTTTGATATCATATAACCTAAGGTATCTCCTTTCTTGTTAGACACAACACCCCCCTCCCCTACCACTATAATGGTTAGATGCATGGGGAATTTTTGGATTCTTAGATATTTAGTTTTTAGACATATTTTCATACATGCCTTACTCGAATAGAGGGTCATCATATGGTGGTTATAGCTTATAATCTTATCATCTTGATGAACTTGCTGAAATCTAGTGGCTTAGACCACACACAATTATAGACATCCTTATTCAAATTACCAACCCATTACTACATGGGATGTAATCTGATAGGCCCTTATAAGGCATTTTTATCCACTAGGTTATCTTTAGTAGTCAATGTGCCAATGGTTTTAGATTCATGAACACCCAAGTTAAAGTGCCAAAAACTACATTACCATCTTCTCCAAGCTTTGTCTCCAACTACAAATCCACAACATTGAATAAGTGATTACACTCAAATATCTTTCTCTGTTATCAATTTTTTTAGACTAGGAGTGATTTATTTAATTATGCCACCTTGGACCAAGTGTTTCCTCATGCTTTTGTCATGTAATTCATCAGGGCTAGATATCCTTCCTTCTCTCATAAACCTATCCCTACTCCTCAACATTCCCATCCCAAACCATATGGATATATCCACCAATAACTTAACTACTATAGCCCTCACAATGCACTCACACCCTAATGATCAACCCCATTCAAGGGCTTACTCCTACCTCTTAATGACCCAAATAATATCTCCAGACCAAGAACACCTACCTATCATATAATTTTCAGATCAAGGATCAATTGGCCACAGTTGATATTAACAATGACAACCAACGAAATCTAATTTTACTTTACCTCTTACAATGCCTTAAGCTTCCAAATACTCATGTACTTCTTATAGCTTGTTCTAGGTGCACCATATTCATTGTATCCTTCTGATCACCAATACATTTCAAATTTCATTTGTCAACAATTATTTTTTTGACAACATTCCTTGTGATGTGGTCAAGCTTGTATTACATTGATATGATCTCAGGACTTCCTTATCAACAATAGTAGTATGCTTTTCTATGATTCTCAATATTCTACTTATCAACTCCATAAAGATGGAAAAATATCATAATTAATCTTAGATACGTTTCACAAATAGCCAAATCCCCTAAGATCCTCTCTACTTTCTCGCCAATAATTTTCTTACTAAGTTATATTACATAAATATCTTTCCCTTTTCATTATTTGCCTTGTCAAACTCGATCAAGACACATTAATTCTCCCAGCTATAATGCAACCCTTCCTTAATGATTATGCCAATGTTTTTTAACCTCCCACTAAACTCCTTGCTACCATTCCATTGAATAGTCCATTTATTTAATACATGTCATATCTCTCCCTAATACCCTTTCCTATCACTTGTCGCCCAAAGAAGCCACCGAAATAGAAATATAAACTAACACATCCCAACCAAACTCCTCCCCTTGTGGATCACCTATTTTCATTATCCTAGAAAAAAGGTGGAAGAATGGCATCTAGTGATTGAAAATTAGGCTCGTGTTGGGCTCTCAATAAAATCATAGTAAAAAATCGTTACCCTTTACCCATGATTGATGACTCGTTGGACCATCTAAAGAGTGAAAAATTATTCACCAAATTAGATTTATCTACTGGTTATCACCATATCCATATGAATTGTAAGGAAACATATAAGGTGACCTTCAAAAAAATATTTGGCATCTCTAAATGGTTAGCGATGTGTTTCAGCCTCACCAACTAGTGGGCTCCAGTATTGCAGCAATAATGCTGCAACTCCTAGGGCTCCCTTATTTACTTTTATCAACTCGGTAGTTCGTAACAAACTTGGAAGCGACGATGCTATATGCACAAGTACTAGCTCTTGCCGCGGCTGTCACTTGATCAGCTGGCACAAGTCCGCTAGGAGCTTAAGCCAACTTCTATGAGCTCTTAGAAGAAGCTTTTAAATATGATGGATGAAATCTAACTCAAAGGAGGCTAATCTACTTGCAAAAAGAAGTGGAAAGCTGAAAGGAAATGCAAACCCTAGCAAACCCTAGTTTTACCGACTAACCCTATTGGTGCAAGTAAAAGGATGAAAACTATAAAAATGGATTCCATTGACTTCTAGAAAGGTAAAGTGCATGTGACTAAGCTACTTCTGAAGAGAAACATGAAGAAAACATCTTTTTTTATTTTTGAGTAATTTTGCAAAGTTATTATGCATGTGATTTGACTATTTTTCTGTGCAGAGGTTGATTGGTGAAAGGAAATGCTTGCAGGAGGTTGGGAAGGTGAGAAGAGATCCTAAGGGGTCCCTAGCACCCTTCCAGAGAGTTTCACAGTGATCGGATCTCAAGAAACCGCTTTCGTGAGCTTCTACAAGATGTACTGTAGCTTCTACAGGATGTTCCGAAAGGGAATTTTGAAGGGCTGATGGTGGAAAAAAGGTGAATAAGTGGGTATGGAGGTGAGATAAGTGTGTGAGGAGGTCTAGGAATTGGTGAATGAGGATGAGGAGTGGTTAAGGTGATCGGATTTGGTTCAAGGATGGAGGGAGCAAGGTTGCACAAAGATATGGAAATTAGGGCAAAGTGAGAGAATGTGGCAAATGAAAGGCAAGGATCTGAGTTAGAGGACGAAGCAGGTTGCATTGATGGGATAAGGGTAGGAGAGGAGGTATCACAGGTGCTCTGCACGTTATTTTCCAAGACTAACCAACAAAGACTAAGAAAACCAAAGATCTAACTACTTTAACCTAATTTGACCTAGAAACCATAAGCATGATGAACAGAAGTTTAGTGGCAGAAAATCATGTAAATCAACTATGGAAACCAAGCAAGAATGGATCTAAGCATGTAATCACAACTGGTACTAACTTTTGCAACTAAGAATCTAACACTAGAAATTGCATGAAGAAGCAAGAACAATGTTTTTATGGCAGCAAGGACACCTTGGTCTCAGCTCATGGTCCCAAGGAGGGAGAGGTGAGATCAAGGGTTGCTTGATGGCCTTTTCTGAAGATCTTTTCCCTTACCAAACTGTCAAATCAACCTAAAGCATGAAAATCTATTTTAATCATCAAAAACACAAAGTAAGATCTTAACCTAAATAACAGAATTTATTCTAAGAATGCAGCAAAGACACATAAAAGTACACAAAGGAGGTATTAGGCACTTGGGTTGGGCCCAACCCCAAGAGATACAGCCTCCTAAGAGAGATTAGAGCTGGTGCAAAGCTGGATTCATCTTTATTGAGCAAGAAATAATAGTTACATCCCAAAAACTGTCTACAAGAAAAAGCTTGAAAATGTGCTGAAATGCAAAGCTAACCTACTGACTAAAATCTAACTAACATCTGACTAACTCCTCCTAAAATCGAACTACAAACTGGCTAACTCCAAATGAGGCCCTCAGCCTTCTTATTTATACAAATTGAGGACCCCAACAGTCCTCCTAAACTTTAGGGACTCGACTGCCCCTTGTGCTCCAAGTTTTTGATGGAGAATTCGAGGTAAGGGCTCATAAATGAAGGGGACACCTTCCTACAAATCCTCCCCCTTGTTCTTCCACGAATTTGGCTGCCAAGTGCTCATTTAAACCTTTGATTTTGTCTCAAAATTGACCAAAAATACTACATAAAGCACACATTAGACTTGTTGGCATAATGACTAACCCAATTCACTCTATTAGCATAAATATAATAAAAAACATGCAGTAAACTAATGAGAATGGTGGATTAAGTCGAATTAGGAGGCTGAATGAGCCCATATAATTACTCATTTCTGGGGCTCATCACCAACATCTAATCTAAATTTATGAGGATGAGGCTATGATATTTTTCACCCACATGTTCTCATATATTTGGATGACATTTATGAAATGTGTCTATATAGTTGTGCACCTTCTATGAACTTTAAAATTGTAAGTGAAATACAAGAAATTATCTTTTGGGGGAACAAACATCCATTTCCTTAGCTTTCCAATAGGGAAGTATGGAATTCACCCAAATCTTTCCAAAGTGCAAGCTCCTCTTGGCTAGTCCCAACTTCAATGGTGTCATTAAGATGTTTATGGCATTCTTAATTTTTATAAGCTTTTTAACCCACATTCTTCACAAATTGATGATCCTTGCATCAAATTCCTCATTGTAATACTTTCACATGGTCCAAAGCCATTGAAAAGAGTTTCCAAAAACTTAAAGACTGCTCTATGCTCAAATGTAGTCTTGCAACTCCTAGAACTAAGACATCCCCTTAAAATTGATGTTAACACTTCTCAATATGCCATAGGAGTAGTACTTAAACAAGGAGGTGACTCATGACCTACTGTTTATGGATTTTCACTAACTCCAATTTAAATTATAATACTTATGATAAATAATTATAAACCTTCGTCCAAGTCCTAAATCATTGGCCTCACTATATTTTTGGAAAGGAAACGATTTTACATATAAACTATCAACCATTGATCTTTTTAAAGTCTTCGTGTAAGCCACATGAATAATGCCAACAAAACTAGCCCCATACATCCAATAGTTCCTTCTAGTGATCAAATATAAAAAAAGTAGTTCAAAAAAGGTGGGAGATATATTGAGTTATCCTCTATCTTAGGTATCACATATTATGGCTATTTATTGTTCAAATTATGAAAGCTAGAAAAAACTTTATAACACATATTTCATTAAATTTGGAAGTATTCTATTACAAGGCCTTCAACAACATTCATTCTTTTGTAAATCTCCATATTAACTTAATTCAACATAAAAATAATTTAGTAATTTCAAACCAAGTGGAGATCATGAATAGGTCAAACATCAGTTGTTATGTACAGTAGTATCAATACACAATAGGAATGTGAAATCAAACTCTTAGAAGCAATTGATTCAAGCTAAATCATATTAGTATGTCTAACATCCAATAAAGATATTATAGTTATGGATAACGAACTAGATTCCTCGATGTTTGCATTTTGTGTCTGACAACTCTAAACCCCTTTCCCACAACCTATGGAGGACTTTTTGATTGAATGATGTTGATGCGAGGATCTTAGTGTAAATGGAAAGGATGTGCGTCCCTTGCATTGCATTGAAACTAGTCTACTAAAAACTTAGTAAAATGTTTTTGAGTTCAATTTCCTATAGTCCCTTTGTGCCTTTATGAAGCACTAATGAGGGGGTGATCATTCGTCTTCATAGCATCCAAGCATCCATTATAAAAGTTATGCATTGTTGATCTAGGTATTTCAAGAAGGTTAGGCACCATTGATCTATCTCCACTCAAAGCCAAGTACATCAAATGAGAGTTCTTAAATGGGTATTCGAGTCATTCCATTGTGATGGACAATGTCACAAATTGAAGTAAACAAGAATTACCAGTCTTCTTGTAAGTAGTGGAGGCAAGAGTTTTCAAAGATTAGTATAGTTGATGGTAGTGTGGATATTTATCTCTCCTTGTCAACATTGTCGAAACCAATAATAGTCTCGATGTAATAGCACCAACCAATTGTATGGAAAACCATGATCAATCATTACTTTCACTAAGAGGAGAAATGATAAGAATTTTTAATGAGGAAGAAATAATTGTGAAACATAACTCATGGATTTTAGTTGAAATTTATATAAGTCCACGTGTTCTTTAATTACTAAATACTTAATCTAAATACAAATAAATTATCATTAAGATATTGATTTTACATATTAAATATGTATTAAAAGGCATTCATCTATGACACTTGATTTTTCATGTAGTCTGAATAAACCACTTAAAGGTCATTATCAATTAATTCTAATTAGTTTTGTAAAAGATATATCTTTACTTACGTTAAGAGCTTTTTATCAAAAATAAATTACATTTATAAACTTATATCAATACATATAATTAAATGGAATTGAATAAATAGCTTCTAAGTCTTGTTGGATTCTATGAGATTATTTTAAGTACAAATAATTTATTTTAGAATTGAAATTTACAAAATGTTAATCTTGATGGGAAAATCATGTCAAAAGGTGCAAAACTTTTGAAGACATCCATTTGTGGCCCATCTCTTGAATGAGCTTAAATAGTCTACTTAATGCTCATTGTAAATTCATTAATCCATGTTTTATTTGAAAATGCATTTTGTTTACATGGATTTTTATTCTAGAAATAGCAATGTCACATTTATACATTCATATTAAACCACATGATAGTTAAATAAAAATAAATTAATGGTTTCTTGACTTATTGACTTATATGGCATGATTTCATATAGAAATAATCGATTTAAGAATGCACAGTTAGAAAAGGTTGTTGATTCAAAATAAAATAAACGAGTTAGAACTCATCAACAATTGATTTTAAATTATTAATTTTCTAAAAAATATATTTTTACTTACATTAAGAACTTGATTTCAAAAATAAATTTCATTTATACATACATACATACATACTAAGTATAATTTAATACATACTTGTCTTGTTGGCTTCTATGAGATTATTTCGATTACAAATAATTTATTTAAAAATTGAAATTTACCAAATGTTAATAGGGGTGGGAAAATCAAATGTCGTATGTTGCAAAAAGTTTAAATTCATTTATTTATAACTCGTATACTGAATGAACTTGAACGATATACTTAACATTCATTACCAAATAATTATTCCATGTGTTGTTATGAAAAACATTTAATTTTACATGGAGTTTTATTTCAAAAAAAAAAGATGTCACATTTATACACTTATATTAAACCTCATGATAGGAAAATAAAAGTCGATAAACGGATTTATATAGGCCACTTAGAACTCATTATCAATTACTTATAATTTGTTTTGTAAAATATATATTTATTTACTTACATTAAGAGCTACATTTCAAAAATGCATCACATTTATAGACTTCTATCAATGCATATAACCAAATAGAATTCTTCAAGTCATATTGGTTTATATGAAATTATTTAAATCACAAATAAACTATTTAAGAATTGAAAATGACAAAATGTTAATATGAATGAGAAAATCAATGTCTTATGGTGCAAAAAGTTTAAATACAACTATTTTTTACCCATCTCTTTAATGAGTATAGATCATCCACTTAACACATTGTTAATTAATTATTCCATGTTTTATTAAGAAGATAATTTTTCTTTACATAGAGTTTTGTTTCAAAGCAATACAATATGACATTAATACACTCTTAATAAGTTAAGTGATAACAAAATACAAGTCAATAAATCGATTCCTTATTAAATTATGTGAGATGAGATGATTGCATATACAAATAGTTGATTTAAGAATATATAAAAAATGTTATGGATTAAAAATTGAATGCCTTACAATTTAACGAGTAGTATTCACCTATGAGCCATCACCCATTAGCCTAAAGTGTCCACTTAATACTTATTATCAACAAATTATAAGACTTATTTTTGGAAGAAATGCATCATATTATATGAATATTATATATCACATTTATACAATCATATTAATGGACATAACTAAGTACAAGTCAATAATATAATTCTAGCTCAAATCATATGATTTCAGTTTATTTAAAATACAAATTTACAAAAAATTAACTTTTAAGTAATGAAATTAGATGCCTTACAGTTCAAAGACATAATTCATCGATGATAGTGTCTAATCAAACCTTGATAATCCACTTAGCAATCATTATCATTAATTATATGTTTTTTTAATAAATGAAAAATTATTTACAATAGATTTTTATTTCAAAAATTACAAATCACATTTACGCACTCATATTTGTCCCTTATTGATTTTCAATATGATATGATTGCAGTTACAACCATTAGTTGATTTAAGCATATAAATTTATGAAAATTATGGATTAAGAAATCACATATCTTATGCTTCAAAAAGTTCAAATCATTCACCTATGACACATTTCCCATTGGCCTTAATGGTGAAAAATGCATTGTGAATAGTGAATAGTGCACATAACATTTATCAAGTAAATTATTATACTTTCTTTAGCAATAATTACACCTTCGTTTGCAAGGATTTCTATTTCAAATTTATATATTATGATTATTGATGCATATAAGTAAACATACGTCATTAAAAATAAAATGCCTCGATGGTTCATGCAAGATAATTTAAATGACAAACAATTCATTTAAAAATGCACGCACACATCTTAGAAAAAATCGATACAACAAAGTCATTGCAAAAGAAATTATAAATAATAAGAAATATACGTATTAATATAATTGGCAATTCCCATATATTTCAAAAAATATAAAATCATACAAATTGATTCAACAAAAACTATGTCCAAAATGTATCAAAAATTTGGAATCTACTTTTCAACAAATTTATAAAGGAAATTATCTCCATCCAATACAATGAAGTACATGTTCTATTGAACATTTTAATGTACTAATATTGTTTATTGATAAGATGAAGTGTCTTAAGAAAGGGGAATAAAACTTGCATAAGCCAAGTATCTTGGTCTTTTCCTGTATAGGATTTTATCAACATGCATTTTGATCGATATCCAATGAATTGAGAAGTATGATTTGTTGTATCTATTAACAATACATTTGATTCTTCATAATTATCTCCATATTGGGACCACAAATCAGTCAACGTTTTCTCATAAAATTGTCTTGTTCTCCTTGCATCCAATTTTGTTTGCAAATGACAATGAGACCTGTCCCGTGCAAATTTAGAGTCCTCTATATCAGTATTTGATTTTTCTAGTACTTTTCGGATGTACTTGTCAGTGACATTTAATGTCCATATTGCGACATCATAATTTTTTAAGCAACATTTTCATACTTGACTGGAAAGGCCTTAAAAAATAGGACCCATCACCAAATTGCCAATCTGGTTCTCTTTGAATATGAAAATTTAGTTCATCTTTGGCATATGATTGGAAGAATACTCCTCCCATTTCAAATATCACCATCTTTTGACTTGTAGTAATGCTCATCTGCATCTACACTGCAACCACATGTATGATATTAACACATCTCCACTTCAACACTTCATTGATTAAGGACATAAAAACCTACCAATTTAAAAATGATGTTAATATTTATTATGAATTATTTCCATTTGTATGCAAAGGGAATTTTACAATGAGTTAATAGTAATCACAAAATACAAATACAATGGCCCATTAAAATGAACAAACTAATGATATGTTTACTTTATACATACAACATAATACCTTTATTTAATTTGTATGGAATAAAAATATTCTAAGAACACATTGGCCCACCATTTAAATCATTGGTTTTAATACTTATAATGATTTCTTTAATTGCAATTGAAAAATATAATTACAATGGTCTAGTCAAAGTAAACAAATAAATTATATATTAATTTCCACATACAATATAATACAATTTTTAAATTTCAGACCTAATTATTTATATGCTAATTTCTAGAGTCTCTACCTTAGTTTCTTTTGGTGCTTCTTTTAGTACAAATTGTATGTTTATTGTTGGTGCTACCTACAACCTAATATAGTTTCATGTTTATTGTTGGTGCTACCTACAACCTAATATAGTTTTTCAACTTACATGGATTAAAAAATGTTATAAAAATACAATGGGCCATCCTTCACATTACTAATTTCTAAGAGGTATAATGATAACTTAAACCAAAATTGAAACAAATAAATTATATTTTAATTTCCACATACAATATAATACAATTTTTAAATTTCAAACCTAATTATTTATATGCTAATTTCTAGAGTCTCTACCTTAGTTTCTTTTGGTGCTTCTTTTAGTACAAATTGTATGTTTATTGTTGGTGCTACATACAACCTAATATAGTTTTTCAACTTACATGGATTAAAAAATGTTATAAAAATACAATGGGCCATCCTTCACATTAATAATTTCTAAGAGGTATAATGATAACTTAAACCAAAATTGAAACAAATAAATTATATATTATTTTCCACATACAATATAATACAATTTTTAAATTTCAAACCTAATTATTTATATGCTAATTTCTAGAGTCTCTACCTTAGTTTCTTTTGGTGCTTCTTTTAGTTCAAATTGTATGTTTATTGTTGGTGCTACCTACAACCTAATATAGTTTTTCAACTTACATGGATTAAAAAATGTTATAAAAATACAATGGGCCATCCTTCACATTACTAATTTCTAAGAGGTATAATGATAACTTAAACCAAAATTGAAACAAATAATTGTAATGATCTAATTCAAACAAATATACCAGTTATCTATTAATTTTTACATTTAATGTAATCCATTGTAAAAAAATCTATAGCATGGGAAATTTTGATATGAAAACATTAAATGGCCATTCAAATCAATAATTATTATCAACACAATATCTCACCAAAAATAAGGAAAATAAAAGTATTTTGCTTTTATTAATGACAAACTAAATCAACAATTATTTTATTAGTGTTGTGAAATAAAACTAATAATTCGTGATGTTATACATATAATAACATGAAATAGACATCGGTCATATTAAGGTACTTCTAAATGTAATTGAACATCTTTAAGAGTAGCTCGCACATCTATAGCCTTCTTGAGTTTATGCAACATTCTCCATAGCACATTGATCAACCAATTATCCTCTTGATTTGTTCCAATGACTGGAGGGGCAAGAATAACATTTTCTTTGGGATTACCTTTCACACTCTCAAGTGAACAATCCAGTGTAATAGTATTGGTTGCATCATATTGGGTATGCATTTCCCATACTTTTTTCAATGATTTAGTGTGTATAACTTTGCTTGGATTGTCAATGACCTTATGTCCCTTTTGTGGTTTACAATCTTAAGAAGTCCACATAAACACAAGTTTATCTTGAATGTTTCTGAAACCAACTTTTTTAAAACTCTTGTTGTGCTTTCTTTCAAAGCTGTCGTCCAAATTGCAATGTCAAGATATTCATTTTTGAAACACATTTCAATAAATGTTTTTACATGTGGATGAATCCAAAATAATTTTTTCTCTATTGTGTAATCAACATCAGTTCCCATTTTCTAAATATGCCCTTTGTTTGTTGCTTCATCATTGATGCTATGATAATAAAAAAATGTCCTTTAGTTCAAAAATAACTAATTTATTTTCAGTTATTTTGGCTGCAACACAATGACAAATAATCTAGTCAAACCATTTTATTCATGTTATAAAAACTACTAAATAAATTGTTGAAACAATACACTTACCTTCAGTGGTTTTTTCACCATTTATAGATGAAATAATAAGTTCTTTTATCATCTTGATAGAACTTGGAGTAAACATATTAAACATTCAATCAACTACCAATAGCACTTCTTATTAAACATTCAATCAAATACCAATACCAAAAAAAACATTAGTAATGAAACCTTTCAAAAGAAACACACCCACACACACCTTTAACATTATTTTGATTGTTAATTTTGTCCTTTCTATTAGTTCCTATAATAAAAATGTACAACGTTATGGTAGTTACAGGCATTAGAGTTCAAAGAATAATAAAATAAATAAGAAGACAAGTTATAAATATTTGCTATGACATTATCTTCATATTTGTAACTTTGCACCTCATCATCATCTTTGTTACCTTTATTTTTCTCTAAATTAAACATATAAAATATTTTGAATTGTGAAAATGAATAAAATCATTAAATAATAAGGAAAACAAGTGGACAAATTATAAGTACCTGATATTATATTTTGTCCTTGATTAAAGCTTTGTTTCACATTCATTTGATCAATGTCTTTGTTCTCCTTGCTTGTCTCTATAATAAACATAAAAAAATGTTATAAATTGTGACAATGAACAAAATTCATTAAACAACTATACAAAAAACGAATCATCTTTAATTGTCCATATAATATTTTGGTCTTGATTGTAGTTTTGTGGGACATTCCCTTAGTCACTATATTCATTCTCTTTATTTCCAACTATAATGACTCAAGATAATAAAAATAATAATTTAGATTAAAAAAAAGAGTTACAATGATTAATACCCATTTCTATCCCCATCATTCCATGGTCATTATCTTGATTAATTTCATTCTTCTCATAATTCCCTATAATAGACATCCAAAAATGTTATGAGTATGGAAATTAAATAAATTCAAAAAGTAACAAGAGAAACAACTAAACAAATTATGTTCCTGGTATGATAACTTCTTCTCCTCCTGTTTCCATTTCTAAACTTTTTTCAACATCATAAGCACTATATTGATTATTTTTTTGCTTCCCACATTCATCATTCTTTGTTTTAGAATCTCCATCATTAGTCATTTTAGTAAACACTTTGACAATTAAAAATATAAACAAAATATTATCCAAAGTATTATAAGAGAAACAACAAAGAAACTGTAGTACCTGAATTTTCTAAGTAGTTAATAGATCCTGGATTTGATAGTTGAAAATATTTGTAATTATTCAACATGATTATCCTTTGTGACTATGTTTTCACAACACATGCAATTCTTCTTCCATATGTACAACAAGCCTTGATTAAATTTGTCCCTGCATAAAGAGTAATAACCACTTTTGCATCACTACATTGTTGGTGTTTTTCCAATAAGTCCATTCAAAAATCATAATCTGCCTCATTTTCATCAAATGTGTCTGCAAATGTGTGAAAGTATTTTGAAGCTTCCAAAATTTTTAATTCTTAAGTATAGAAATGTATAGTAAAAACTATATCATAACTATCGAAAAAAAAATCAATATTATATCCTTGTGGAATGGTTCTTTTTTCAAAGCAAGTGTATCCGGAACAATAAGGTTAGTATGTAAAACTGCTTGCAATTGACATTGGAAAAGAGTGCAAAAGTGTTGACAAAATATCAAAGCCCCCAAAATGACAACCAAATTCAAAATTGTTGTCAACTCGTTGAACACTTGTTGATCCCTTTATCATTCTATCAAAGACTCCACATGCTTGCTGAGAAAGGGACTCTATCTTTGTATTATGTGTTCTTTTTACATAAGTAAACCCCTCCACCATGTTGCAAAAGTTGGAAAATATAATATCGTTAATTTCATAATTCTCAAGAATGTTGAATGTGGTAAAAGTATTCTCATTCAATTTCTCATCGTGACTTTGACAATATGTAACCATTGCCTCCAATAATGTTCTGTTGGTTTTCAATTTAGAACAATAATCTTTTAATTTTGTGGCATTTGTTGGATGATTAAGTGGAATAAAAAACCAAATGGTTTCATCCAATTATCTGCTACTGAAGAAATTTCTTCCATGGTTAATCCCTTATGGGCCGAATAGTACATGTTGTCAAATAATGTAAACTATTTCTCTTGTAGTCTCAAAATCGGGTTGACTTGGAGAACACTTTAATGTTCCTAGTTGGTAATAGTTAAAAACAAGGTACCATTTATCCCAAATAGGTTGATCAAGATATAAGAGAATTTTTTTATCAAAAAAAAAAAAATCTAATTGGACACTCGAAGGAGGTGCACAACATTTCATCATCGGCCTGATAAAATAATAAATATAAGCTAATCAACAACCATTTATTAGCATAATGTCTAACCATTGTAACAAAGTATAAACTAATTATAAAATTGTCATACTATTTAAATATTTTGGTGTCATGTTTCTTGAACATTCTTTTTCCTTGGATGCTTCCTTTGAATTCTCACTAGCTTCATAGTCTATGGTTTCTGATAATAATAAATAAATAAATAAATAAGTAAAAAATTATTAACATAGTTTCGAATTATTGAAGAAAGTATGAATTTATAAATACTATAACTAATCGCATCATTGTATGTGTAACAAAAATGAACAAGAACAATAACAAGTGTAGAACTCACAATAATAGCTAATCATGGTGTTGATTAGAAAAAGGGAACCCCCAAATAATTTATTATGTTCTTTTAATCGTGACTATAGGCAAGTCATCACCTACTAGCTTTCCTTCTAGCACGAGCATAAACACATTTCCAAAAAACATTACATTGTGAATAAATAAATAAAACTGTAGAGACTATAACAACATCATATTTACAGAAAATTTATCTTTTATAGTCATGTATATTCTTAGCTTGCTTTAGAAACCATAAAATCAAAACACAATGAAAGAACATTAACTATGGCAATTATTAGATTTTCTTCTAGATCTTCGTCTAGCACAAATAAAAAACACATAACAACATTGCAAGGTGAAAGAAATAGAGAATGTGATAGAATTACTTCTAGCAGAAAGACAAGCATATTGCCAACACAAATGTTGCAAAGAAAAAGAAATATTTGTATCCTAGATTTCTTTTTATCACAAACACATGGATATTGCCAATAAAAACATTGTATGGTGAAATAAATCTAGCACATGCTAGAATTATTTTGAGCACGAACACATGCATATTTCCAAGAAAAACATTGCAAACCGAAAGAAATCTAGCACAAACACAAGCACATTGTCATTAAAAATATTGCCAAGGCAATGGAAATGTAACACATGCTAGACTCCCTTCTATCGCATAAAAGAAGATTGCCAACAACAACATTGCTAAATTTCCTTCTATCACAAACACAAAAACATTGTCAATAAAAACATTACAATAATAATCTTTCTTGAGACATCTCCATGCTTATGTAATTTGACATTGCCTTTTAGAGACAATGAGGTTTTAGTCCATGCCTACATAAACTATTGTTACAATATAAAAAATGTAACCCTAAAATGATTAGAAGGCCCTTCATATGGAATATGTGGCCTAAGAATGGGATATGGTACAAACATAAGCATGTTTCCAACAACAACATTGCATTGTGAAAAAAAACATTCTATATTACCCTCTATCACAAACACAAGCACATTGCCAATAAAAACATTGCAAAGTGAAATAAATATATCGTAAGTTAAATTTCATTTTAGCATAAAAACAAACACATAACAACATTGTAAGGTGAAATAAATCTAGCATGTGCTAGAATTACTTTTAGCAAAAATACAAACATGTTTCCAACGACAATATTGCAAAGAAAATTAAATGTAGGACATGCTAGATTTATTTCTAATACAAACACAAGCACATTGCCAATAAAACATTAGAAAGGGACATAAATTTAAGCATTGCACTCTTCCTTCTGGAGGACAAAAAAAAGAAAAACTCATATCAGCATTGGTAGGTGAAAGAAATCTTACATGTGCTAGATTTGCTTCTAGCACAAACACAAATATGTTGTGAACAACATCATTACAGCAGGGTAAAGGAAAATCTAACACATGTTATATTTCTTTCTAGCACAAACCTAAGTAAATAACATTATTATATGGCTAAATAAACCTAATACATGTTGGATTTACTTCTAGCACAAACACGAACATATTACCAATAACATAATTGTAAGGCAAAAAGAATCTAGTACCCACAAGATTTTCTTCTAGCAAAAACAAAAACACATTGCGAATAATAACATTGTAAGATGAAAGAAATCTAATGTGTGCTATATTTCATTCTATCATAAACACAAGAACGTAAAAACATTGCAAGGTCTCATAAATCTACTATGTGCTAGATTTACTTCTATCACAAACACAATCATATTGTCAACAACAACACTGCAAGAAAAAAAGAGATCTAGCGCAAGCTAAATTTCCTTCTAGCATAGACAAAAGCATATTACAAAATAAAAATATGCAAGACAATATTTGATTTCCTTCTAGCACAAACAACTATATTGTCAAAAATAATATTGCATTGTGAAAAAAAATATAACACGTACTAGATTTCCTTCTAGTGCAAATTCACAAACATATTGCCAACAACAACATTACTAGACAAAACAAATCTAACACATGTTAGATTTCCTCCTATCAAAAACACAAGCACCTTGCAAATAAAAACATTACAAGGTGAAAGAAATATAATGCATACTATATTTCCTTCTAATGCAAACATAATCACATAACAACATTGTAGGGTGAGAGGTGAGCGAGAATGGAGCTAGGGTTTACTCTGCGTGCAAACGGATCTCAGGTTTCGACAACCACTTTTGGCTGCTTGGCGAGCCCAAAGAACAGACACGAAGACCCCTGTGCAAGGAAGAAAGGACTGGGCCGGGCATGTGCGGCCACTCCTCTCGACTTACCCAGCGAGCTCCCTACGGACTACCCCCCGAGGTCATCCTCATGCAGCCGCTCATTGTCCCAGATGATTCCAGCTCCCCGACGACTATGGCAGACATCAAAAACTGGGCAGCTTCGAACACAAGAGATGGATTTTGATGGGGTTCTGCTTTTCGATTACACAGACAGACAGGCTCGGCCTTCTCTTGCCCGAGGCTGACTGCAAGGGGTTCTGCGGCGGCCACAGGGTGAATTTAGCGCTCCTTTCGCCCTCCAAAAGATTAACGCCCCTGAGTTCTCTACAGCAGCAAGGGGATTGAACCATTGCGGGCTCCCCAAGAAGCTACAGGACAACCTTTATTGGGATGAAGGGTTTTTGGCATACCCCTGCTCGGTTAGGCCCAAGACACTCTGTTCGGTCCAACTCTTGGCGAAGATCGACCCTCACCATCCTGCACGAATAGTCTCTACCTTTAAAGGTGAAGCTGCCTCCTCGCACCCGAAAGATCAGTCGGGACCTGTGAACCAGGTAAGCCCATTCTGTTTTCAAATTTTTTAAAAACTCCAGATGGGGTTTCAGGCATACTTTGGGTCAAAAACACAGACACAGTTCTAGACCTGAAACAACGCATCATGTCGAAATTCAGATACCCTGGCCATTCACAGAGCTTGATTTTTGAAGGAAAAATACTACAAGACCAACAGTCCTTGTCGTTGTATCATATTCATGTTGATTCCACCATCATTCTAAACCTAAGAATGCACGGGGGGGGGGCTGCATCCAAGGGTAGAACAGGGCTGGGAGGCAGCACACAGTTAGGTTCAGGATCAAAACAGAAGCAAGCACATGAGGGTCTATCATTCAAGAACATTCTACAGGGGAAAAAGAAAGCCCCTGGACCATCCAAACAGGCAGGAAACACTCCAAACCCCTATATAGTGAAGCAGTTGAATTACAACCCAGAATTAAATATTGATTTGCCAGAATCTGATGAGCAATGTGCCTCCCTTGAATCTCTAGCAATTATTTGTCGATTTAATTGTTTCTGGCCAAAACCAGTAGAGCTCTTCCATTGGATTTTAACAAACTGGTCATTAGAATGCGACATCCACCTCTGCTCCAAAGGATTCTTTGTTGTAAAATTCCCATCCCCTGAAGCTAGAGACAAGATTCTGCAGGAAGGACCATGGTTCTGGGGTTCAATCGGCCTGTTTACCACTCCCTGGTTCCCCGACTTCGACGCAAACACCATGGTCGTCTCCAAAATGCCAGTCTGGGTCTGAATGCACAACCTTCCCCTTCATTTCTAGGAGGACAGAGTTCTGGCTGGTATTGGCAACAGCCTTGGACAGTTCATAAAAAAGGACTCCCAAAGAATAGAGGAAAGGATTTTCACCTACGCACGCATATGCGTAGAGGTAGACCTCAACAAAGGACTTTCGGACAGCATCCGATTAATTCACAATAAGCGAATTTGGACACAGAACTTGGATTATGAGAACACAGCTTTTAGATGCAGGAATTGTAGACAAACAGGGCATTTACACAACATGTGTCCAGAAGCCAAAAAGGACACTAGAAGGAAAAAGAATCTCGGGAAAAAACCCAAAGGTTGGCAATACCCCCCGCCTGAAACTGAAAAGGAGGATGAAGCTCTAGATGAACCATCCCCACAAGAGGAAAGTCAGAATCCAATGGAACCTGTTACACAAGGGGGATCTCCACAAGACTAATCAGATGCCAAGAACCACAGGGTTCAGGCCGACTTGATCCCTGACGAGGGGGACATCAGTGGGAATATGAGCAACCACACATCAGATAACTCAGACTCTGACAAGGACATCGCCAAATTGGAGGCAGGAAACCATCTTGCTCTTGTCTCTTCGACGCCATCCCAAGGGGAATGGCGTAGGGTAGAGAAAAAGAAGGGGCGAAAAGCTTAGCTTCCCCCACCATGTATTTTTATCTTGTTTCTTCTACTTATCTCTTGCCTATCATTTGGTCTCCGACTTGATGATGCGGTTTCTAGCCAGTACAACATGTAATTTTGTTATTTATTAATCAAAATTACGCTCTTTTTTTCTGGAAAAAAACATTGTAGGGTGAGAAAAAATTCCAATATATTTACTTCTAAAACAAACATATAAATATTTCCAATGACAACATTACAAGACAAAACATATCTAGCACAAGCTAGGTTTCATTTTCGCCCAAAGAAAAACATATTAGCAATAACAACATTGCAAGGTAAAAAAAATCTAACATGTGTTAGATTTCCTTTTAGCGCAAACACAAGCACATAGCAACATTGTAGAGTGAGAAATCTAGCATGTGTTAGATTTATGTCTACAACAAATACAAGCACGTTGCTAACAACAACATTGTAGAGTATAAAAAATCTAGCCTATGCTAAATTTTCTTCCAACACAAACACAAGCACATTTCAATTTGATAGAAATCTAACATATGCTATATTTTATTCTAGCACAAACACAAGCACATGACAACATTGTAGGACTAAAGAAGTCTAGTGCATGTTGGATTCATTCTATCACAAACACAAGTAGATTGCAAGCTAAAGGAAACAAAACACATGCTAAATTCCTTCTAGCACAAGCAACCATATTTCCAACAGTAACATTTCATTGTAAAATAAATCTAGTGCATGCAAGATTTCCTTCTAGCCCAAAGATAAACACATTGCCAATAACAACATTGCCAGGTGAAAGAAATCTAATGTGTTTTAGATTTCCTTCTTATATAAACACAAGCAGACAAAAACATTGTAACGTGAAAGAATTATAGCACATGATAGATTTACTTCTAACACAAACACAACCATGTTGACAACAACAACATTACAGGGCAAGGAAATCTAGCGAATGCTACATTTCTTTCTAACACACAAAAGCACATCACAAGATGAAACAAATCTCCTGTGCTAGATTTCCTTCTAGCACAAACAAAGGAACATAACAACATTGTCCCTAGGGTTAAAGAAATATAACACACACTAAATTTAGTTCTAGCACAAAATGAAGTATATTGTCAATAACAACATTGCAATAAAGAAATCTAACATGTGCTAAATTTCCTTCTAACGCAATCACATGTAAAATTCTAATAACATTGCAAGGTCAAAGAATTCTATCATGTTTCTTTCTAGCACAAACAACCAAATTTCAAACCACAACATTGCATTTTGAAAGAAACATAGTGTGTGCTAAATTTCCTTCTAGCTCAAACACAAGCACATAAAAACAACGTAAGGTGAAAAAAATCTAACATGTGTTATATTTAATTTTAGCAGAAATACAAGTATATTGCCAACAACAACATTATCAAGCAAAGGAAATCTAACACATGCTAGATTTCATTCTATAATAAACTCAAGTGTATTCCTAATAACAACATTGTAAGATGAAACAAATCTAACAAGTGTTAGATTTTCTTTAGCACAAATAATAACATAACAACATTATAGCTTCAAACATATCTAGTGCTTGTTAGACTACTTCTAACATAAACACGAGCATGGTTCCAACAACACTGCAGGGCAAAACAAATCTAGAATGTGCTATATTTTCTTCTAGCACAACCACAAGCACATAACAAAATTGTAGGATTAAATAAATTCAACACATGTTAGATTTACTTTTAGTACAACCACAATTATATTGCCAACAACAACATTCCAAGGTAAAATAAATTTAACACACAATAAATTTTCTTCTATCGCAAATATAATCATCTTAGCAATAACAACATTGCAAGGTACAATAAATCTAACGTGTGCTAGATTTCCTTCTAGCACAAATACAAGAGCATAACAACATTGCATGCTAAAAGAATTCTAGCACATGATGAATGACAAATATTATTTTTTCCTCCAAAAACTTATTGAGTTTCATTTTCATTTGTTATTATATTGTTGAATACCTATCTAAGAATGTTTGCTGAATAGGATCATATAATTATTGAATTATATCACATCCTGAATGATTTTAGTGTATCAAAGCCTCATACTTAGTGACATTATTTGTGCATGGGCAATCCAAGCGACAAGACATCAAATATTCGTACCCTTTAAGATCTCGAAGAGTGCATCTAGACCTTTCCAATGAACTCGACTTAGAGCCATCAAAAAATAAAAACCATACATTCTAATTTACATCTAAATTTACTAATTTTGAAAATAACTTTGTACATGTTCTTGCATAATATATAGATTATTTACAACAAGCTAATTTGAGTGAAAGATCTTAGATTGATTACACACATCTACAAAAGGTGAACATTCAACAATAAATTTCCAAAAAAGAGAGTCAAAATAGTAGTTAAAAAGTGTAGAATTAAAGAACACAATGAACACATTTGAATCATTCAAATCAGTGATCATGTGCTTCATATACCTCTTGCTTGTTATTTTAATTTGATTAGTATTGTCGTTATATGGAAGCCAAAGATGTGACCATTCTATCAAAAAAATATCCATTTATTTTTTCAAACCAACCGTAGCTTAGTAATAAAGCATATGACTCAACCACTATTTTGGATTAGAAAAAAGTTTGAGAAGTACACACTTTAATTCACTATGCACTTTAACATTTGAGCATTCTAGTTGAACTTTGGGTGAGCTGCAATAACTGGTAAACTTTCGCGACTACATCTCTGAATTCTGCTACTAGGTTTACACAAATTCAAAGGTGTAAAGTCATGTTGTTCACAACTTTACAAAATAACAATGACTGGAACCCAGACATCTAATGTTCACATTACACGGGCAAGGGTTGCAAAGTTCACGTTGAACAATCCCCTTCAACCTCTTCCACCGGCCCAAAGTAAACCAAAAGGAAAGCATGTAGGAATGGAGTCAAATATTTATGGATCCAGTGTTGTTGTTGAACCCCTTAAACAATGTGCAGTGTTATCAGATGTGTCTAATATCTCTAAGGAAGCACCCTTGATTGATTGCTTGAAAAAACCAAAAGCAATTAAGGTTGTATCTCATAATGCTAATGCCAAGGGGAGAGGCCGAGGATTTCCTCGGAATAACAAGAAGATTACTCGAGAGTCAAAGATTAAAAAAGAGACTTCACCAGCTATTTGTAATGTTGACGATGCATCTGCTGGTGATGCAATCGGTATTGATAAGGAAAATCTTGTATCTCTCTCCAGAAAGGAAATCATTTTCCTTTTCTATAGGGAAATCCCTTTACTAGTGAGGGAAGGATATTCCTTTCCTCTAACTCAAGGAATCACCTACCCTGTATAAAATGAAAGACCTTTTCTTACAAAAGATTAGAGAAGTATAAATCTCAAAAATAAATATAAAAGTAATTTGAAGAATGAACTTGAGAATTGGTTGAAACATGTGCTTGAGAGGATATCCTAGAAAGAAGCAAAGCATAGTTAATCATTAAAAAAGAATGACTTCTGGAGACAAAAATTATAACTACCACTACTACAAAAAAAATACTTTTGGGGGTCGTAATCTGCCTCCAAAAGTGGGAATTAAAAGCAATATTAACATTAGCTGCAATTTTTTAAAACCTCCATCACACCTCCTCCCCCCTGCCCCTAAAAGCATCACCTCTAAAATTCAAGCCTTTTAGGGGCGGTTTTTTAAGAGATATGAACTGCCCCCAAATGTGTCACTTTTCAAGGGGGGTTCCAAACTTGAAAAGTGACTTTTGGGTGGAATTTTTTAGAACTCCCCTCCCTTCAAAGCATCACCTCTAAATGTCAAGCCTTTTAGGGAAGGTTTTTGAAGAGATAGCGTTGATGGGTAGCCAAAATGGTTGGTTGAAGCCTATCTGCCAAGTCATTGGCCCTCTGTTATGAGGCGTTGGTTCAATTCTCCTTGGCTTCGTCAGGGTCAAGCCCCAAAAGTTGGGTCGATTAGGCATGAGGGCCCTTCATGTGGGCTAGACTAAGGGCGTTGTGAGGACAAACAAAAAGGTTTTTTAAGAGATATGAACCAGCCACAAAAGTGACTTTTAGGGGTGATTGAAATAGCCCTCAAAAGTCATCTTTCAAGGTTGGTTGTAAATCGCCTAAAAAAAGTCACTTTTGAGGGCGATTTGAAACCCCCTCGAAAATTGACCTATGTGGGTAATTTAAAATCCCCCTCATAGCAACGTACAAGGGCGGCTTACAACCCCCTTGTAGCAACTTATGAGGATGGTTTAAAACCACCTTGTTGCAAAGTTTAGGGACGTTGGGCGCCCCCCTCGTACTAACTTTTGGGGGCGTTAAGAGCCCCCCCCCCCCCCCCCCCGTGGCAACTTCTGGGGGCATTAGAAGGCCCCCTTATAGTAGACTTTACATACTTTCACATTTAGATAGGCCCCCTTATAGTAGACTTTACATACTTTCACATTTTTAGATAGGCCCCCTTATAGTAGACTTTACATACCTTCACATTTTTAGATTGTGATACTTTCAAACTGTTATGTTGGGCATGAGTGAAGAGGATCAAAAAGTTGGGTAGTTGTATCCAATTGAGGTTGGCTTACATGATGCGTCACTGAATTCATCAAATCAAGGAGAGTTTGCAAATCGCATTGAATCAGCTTTGCACAAACCTTCATTCGAGCATACAATCATCTCTTTGCATTCACTCCATAATGAAAGCACTGAAGAAAATGGATGATGTCATTGAATATAGTGTTGATCCTGATGTATTCTATGGGAATTTTAGGAGGTGTTTGAGAATGTTCTTTCTGTTTTTTTTATTTGCACTAAAGGGCATGGCATTATCAAAGCATGAAGGGGAAAAATCTTTGCATATTTCCCAATAACAACCAAGAAAGTTGAAGGACCAATCCCTCCTAGCCTCGTCCCTTTACCTCTTTGTGTTATGTTTCCTTGCCAACAAACTCCTACGCTTTATTTCGACAACCTTTGGCAGGGTATCACTGGTAGTAGAGTTTGTTTAAATCTCAAGGAGCTTTCTCTCCTTAACACAAAGACATTCAGGTATATTTCCATATAATGAAATTTCATATAGTATCCCGCGGTTGGTTTGGTCTCTAACTCTTTGAGTTTGTAGTCTATTGGGTTGTTAGTCCATCTATCATATTTACTTTCCCTCCAAGTGCAGCCCTCAAGTCCAATATTTTCCCTAATGTTTTTTCTCCTCACTCTTTCGTCCCGAGGGAGAAATGCAAGGGGTGGTCAAGGTCATAGCCAGGGCCAGGGTTGTGGTCGTGTTATAACTCAAGCTCAACCTTGAACTACCCGAAATCAAGGTCGCAAAAATAACAATGATTTAGACTTGGAAAAAACTCTGTCTTAGCAAACTAATGCACACCCACATGCTCGTTAGATTATTTTGGGTTGGGAGAATGAATTGAAGCATGAAACATATAATGAATTGGAGCTAAATGAATCGCAGGATCTCATCCCTAACCCAGGCCATACCAAAGGCCGATACACCCAGTTCCGCAGACCCTTTACCTTTTCTGGATGATGAAAAATCTCTTGGCAAAAGCTTTAACATCCAGCTTTGAAGGAATTTCATAGTTAGCAACAAAAATACAGGAAATCGACAAGGAATTCCAACTCATTCAATGCCAAATTCAACAACAAAATGCTCGTTTAAGTCGTATTGAGAATCATATTCCCTGCCTTCCACAAACTGAACTATCGGGCTCCAATGCCAAAGACTTGACGCCAATTGAATCTTTTGATGATTATCATTTTTCTTAACATAGTTTTGAATCTTAATTTTCCTATGTATAAATGAATAGCATGCATTTTTTATATTTCTGTTATAGACATAGAGTAAATAGGAGACGCATAGACACTCAGGTTTATATAGCCTTGCTTAACATTCTCAGGCTTTTCAGATTTTGGATTGCATATAATGTTGTCAAATGGCCAACATACATGGTTTCCCAATGAGCAAGTTGAGGCCATCTAATTATGGATGATGTTTATGTAATTCCTGCCTGTTTTTTAAAATGGAATAGAAAGGATCCGCCAAGCTTACTAAAATTATTTATTAAAAAAAAACTATTTTTTTTTAAATAAAATATTTAAAATTATAATAACTTTAATAATATAATTGAATTCTAAATTTCCAAAAAATAATAAATTACTTGCAAGTAGCACCACAACCTCCAAAAATTAAAAATTAAACCTACCTAACAAGGATCACAACATATAGAATAGGAAAAATACCCACAACCATAGGTAATGCACTGCAAAATTTTCTATCCTCTCTCCAACTACATGGACGTTTTCATGGCAATGTCCCATGTCAATTTTTTGCAAGTCACTAAACACATATATTGTTGGTTGGTTAATGGATGGATGCTATCAGTGACAAGAACATAAGAAAACGATATGTTAAGGCACAGACAACACAACTATAGAAGACTCACATCATAAGAATTTGAGATAAGCAAACAAAGAACCAAATGAAAAAATAATTGCATTCGAAGAGGCCAAGTGTGTTTACAATCCGATGTGCATTTTTATAGGTCGTAGTGTATGTTTTCGACAGTTTTTGGCTATATTTGTTTGGTCAAATTTGCCTACGCAATTTGTTCACAATTCATTGGAATCAAAAATTTGATTTGTGAATTTTGTATAATAGTGGCGGTTTTTTAAGAGCTGAATTCAAAAACAAAAAGCAAGATTTCACCCAAAAATAAATGTTTCCAGCCAAAAATTCCAAAGAAATAAAATAGAATAAGGACACAATATCCCTTTTATAAAGTAATAAGGAAAAAATGGAAATTATTTTATTATTATTAAATTGATAATTAATTGAGTTTGTCTTGAATAATTGGGATTTTTTTGTCATAATGACTTGGAACCTTGTTATTAAATCTAATCATAAACATTCTCGATATGCGTGATAACATTTCTACAGTTTTGAATTATAAATCTATTTTTTCTGCACAACCAAAAAGAACCATCTTTCCTACATTAATGTTCATAATGATAAACCTTGTGACTTATTTAGCTGAAAGTCTAAAATATTGCTCAAGCACCCTACTCCCAACAACTAATTTTACTTTGTTGATCATAACATGATTGTTTCTCATTAATTATCACTTCCTAGTTTTCTTTGGAGATTGAACAAATACAAATGGAATACAAGACCATAGCAATCTCAATTCTGGATTTGAACATTTAGAACTCACTCTTTTTGTTTGTTTCTCACCAATTATTCCAAAGCCATTAGATTTCTATGCTGAAGTTTTAAATATCCCATAGCTTCCATGAGAGAAAATAGATTTATGTACTGAATTTGCCTATGGATTTTAAAAATTGAAGTTGCCTCGTCTTATCAGGCAACCTAGTCATATCTTCCACCTCATACCCTTCTCAGGTAACACTCAATTTAGGCGATTTCTTCAGTCTCATAATGCAGCAACAAATGTCTCTCTCTTCTCAGGAAACACACACCTAATTTAGGCAATTTCGTGAGTCTCATAATGCAGCAATAGAAATAGATGTCTCTCTTTCACCAAGTTAAATCAATAAAGAGGTAATCCAATTTGTCCAAATGTCTAACTTCAAACTTCAGGGATTAACTCATAGTGTGTCATCCTTATCTCTTCACATACCCTTCGTTGCAATTAAATCAAACCAGTCTCAAGCCATCTAGGAGATCCTGGAGACACACCTCCACCCACTGATCCCTTTGGAATTCCACATGCTTTGCAAAAAAAAAGTGTTTCCTCCATCCATTATCATGATTCATGGGTTTTGGCAAGCAGGCACCTAGGAGAGGACATATGTAATAACAACCCATTTACCACACAATAAAGCATGGAAAGAGTACTATGATCAAGCTTCACAGTTTTTTGGTGCTAGCAGAGGAGGTTTCCCATAGTCTACTACAACTCAAAGTGCATCAGAAAATTTGATATATGAATGAACCTATGCTTCATAAATTTGCATACATACATAATCAATTATAGGCATGAGGTATACAAATCAATTTACAACAACTCAATTTTGGATACATAAATTATTATCTTTGGATATTCAAACGAATTTATAATTCCTTGTGTATATGTTTTCATAGTTATTCATGTTCTTACTTCAATTTTTTGAAATATTTTTGGATGTTCCAACGAAGTTACAATGTAAGTTTTCACAATTATTCATATTGTTACTCAGACTTTCTCAAAACAAACTATATAAAAAAATTGAAACATCAATATTTATAGTGAACACTCCACTTAGTCAAAAACAGATAAACAAAATATCTTACCCTTGCCTACAGGATCGGAGGGTGGGGTACTTTCAAACTTTGTTACATGGGAAAAAATGACATCATATTGCACATGGGTGCATATTCAATTTAAACCTGGGTAGTTATTCACATCACCCTGGTTAAATGCAAAGCCTAATCAACAAGAAATGTTGCATCAAAAGTAAGTGCAAAAACCCAATCCAGATTCTGTTATATGAGGAGAGATAGAATCGTTCCATGTTAGGAAGAAATGATAGCATCGTTGATCCAACAAGTGGTACACTAAGCCCAAGATAAATACCATTACTTGGAAATTGATGGTGACCATAAACTTCAAAGGGGGAGGTTTAAATCTCTAAGATCAAGTTCAAAGATTTGCATTACAAAGGAAGCTACAGTACAAGACATTGTGACCTTGGGGGTCAGTTTGCAAGTTGTATAAATCAACTTCTGAAAAAAAGATAGTCCTGTAGGGTGTTACTGCAGGTTTGGAGAGTAAATTTTTGAAGGTACAAGGTGATGGTTTGCAAGTGGAAAATGTGTGATTTGTTTCAACTCTTGGAGAAGGGTTTCTTGCAAATCTTTTGCATATTCTCAACTTCTTTGCATTCAATTGCATCTTCACATATATGATATGTCCATAGAAACAACCTCAAAACCCCGTGAAAATGTTCATACTAATGGTGAATATCATATTTAAAATCATGTTACAAGTTTAGGATCCATTGCACGAGGAGATAGTGGGGATTGGGGCTGCAATAAGTATAACGATGTCTACTAAGGGCCTTACACCTGCACAAGGGAAAATTGTTTGCATATACAAGGTAACGGTGTAAACATGTGAATCACATTTGACCCCCATGTCCCCCTGTTGTGTAACACAACCCTCCCCTCCACCCCGTATTTTTAATGTAGTTTGACCGAGTCAAAATGATTTGAGGACAGGATAAGACAAGACATTAAAACATCTCTACCATACTGGTCTAGAGAGCGGCTTTTAAAGCAACTAGAAATATCAGGGTTCATGTGAAGCACATCTTAGCAAAAATAGGGCTTTCCCAAAACCCAACTTCCCAATCCCATACATTTACAACGATTATCCAAATTTTCCTATACTTTTCACACATATATATTCCCATCAAAAGTTATGGCATTCTTATGTAGACCTTGCACATATATAACAACAATGTACTTTCTATAGCTAAGATTTCTACTCTGACTTCTCTGTAATTTCAACCTATAACAATCTAACTTTCCCCTTCCTAAACGTAACAAGTATCCCCCTTATTTGGATCTGCTAGTGGAGGTATGCTCAATTTGCCAAGCCCTGTTGCTTTTAGTCTCTCCCGGCAGCGGGAATTTGTATTGGCTGAATCTCTGTGAATTTTGCATCAACTGAAATGAAAATTGGACCCATAATCTTCCCAGAGGTCTAATTTGCTATGGACTAGGTTCACTTTAATTTTATCTTGGCATCCCCTAATAGTTTTAGCACTAGGTAGTAACACTAACTTGTATTGATTGCACCTCCATTGTTCTTATGCCAACTCTGAAGAAAGTTTAACCAAAGATTGTCACCAGTATCTTCTATCCAAAATTGTAAGCATCACCTAAAACTGGAGGTGGTCCCTATAAAAAGTTCACTTATTGCTTGAAGGTGTCAAAACAAGAAACCCCTGCCACAAATTATCAAAAATGGAGCACACATTGATAGAACAACATAATAAACCCAACATAACACATATATTTATGAAATAACAATAAAATGGCATTATTCGTGAAAGAACAAGTGAGATAAATAATGATTACATAAACAGTGGGAGGCACCACTTCCAAAAGAGATGGGTTGCACGCTGCTTGCCTTGGGAATGTAAAGAGGCACCCTACAGCAGAAAATAGGTGTGATCCTCTGATAACAGTTTTCAAGAAACTAAAGCATCAGTGTCCATCATTTTATTGCACATATGATGGCACTCAATGTACAAAAAGGGTTGCCCTGTCCCAGCAATTTGGATAACCACATATAAAACATGTAGATTTAGATTGACTCTAAATAAACCTGCCGAAACAGTACCCATGTATAGCACATATCATGGACAGTTTGATTAATGCCCAAGATTCACCATGTTGACTTCAGGAGTTCAAGGATTCCAATTAGACAACTTTTAAGCAAACTAGACAGAGAGACTGATCAAATACAATTCATCCTATGTAATGTCTATTAAGAGAGATTGGTGAACAATGTATGCAATTTCAAAAAATATATGTTTATATCACATCCAATAGCATGTCAAGTCTTGGCAGAATACAAAATAAATAGAAAGCATCGAACACAATATGGTGCCTAGGTCAATAGGAGTAGGACAGGAACTCACATCATCTTTACCAGTACTAAGAAACTGCTAAGGTTTATTGACATTCTCCAGCTTATATATATACATATATGGGACCTAACAAGCCTTGTAAGTAGTTACTAATCTGTAGACCATGATTCTCCATAGAATCATGAGTTCTAGACCTCACAGGAAAATAACCAATCATTTCATAGCAGTGACCCAAAACATTTGTCACAAAAGTATGTCTGTGTAACCTCAACTACCTTAAAAGTTAAAACCATCTAGTATGGGTTATATGTTATCAAGCTCGCCATGAGTAATATTACACCAATTTATCACTACCATAAGAACAAAGGTCATACTTCTTGCTAATATGAAGCAGAGTTTTGAGAATTCAGAACAGCAAGATAGAGCAAAGCACACACTGAGAGATATATTGTCACCAACATACACATCAATACAGCAACACTCATAGATGTATTCATATATGCTATATCACACAGTTGTATACATTTTTTTTAGAAATCTAAGTGTCATCAAGACGTGATCATCCTTGCACCTTAAGAAGATGTTTCTCATGCAGTCATTGGACACAGTAACAATTTCAGGAATTATAACATAAGGTCAGCTAGAGTGATAGACACGTACCTCTGGGCGACTGAGCCGGAGACTGCAACTCTCCTCCCAACCTTAGATTGGACTGCACAGTGGTCCTCCTTGCAGTCCAATAACCCCCAATCCAGATTCTAGAGCATTGTGAGAAACCTGCTGATGGTTTGCTTGGCTAGAACCAGGTCCCGATAGGGCTGACCCCCTCCACCCTCCAATTACATCATGATACTTAATTTATTCGATCTCACATCCATTTTTGAGACCTTATAAAAGCTTCTACACTCCCAAGAGCTATATGTCTAAGTGTCATCCAAACCAGGCTTGGATATACTGTCATGTCAAGATGGATGGGCTTGCCACTGTATTTTCTATTAATTTTTGTTACATTAGCTCTGCATTCAAATACTTGCCAGTGAAAGTAATGTGGGTTGACTGCAATTTTAACCCGGACTAGGAAAATGGCTGCAAGGCTGCATTTATTTTCCATATTCGAGTACATGGAGGCATGGCTTGACCCTACCCTCCTCCTTCAGGGCTCCTGATATTTCTCAACAAAATATGGCAGTGAAAGTTTGCTACCTGTGAACAATGAATGAAACCAATATCTAGTGGTAACAACAACCTCCAAACACATTAGAAGGCAGTGAAGTTACAGGGCTAACCTGGTCATGACAAGGGTCTCTAAGATGCATTTGGTGTAGTGAGACTCCCACAACACGTGGAGATATTTCCTTAACAGAGGCTGATCATGATGCTAGCTTGGTTCAAGGTTCATATACTTACTCTGTTTGTTCTGCTGCTAGGTATGCATATATATATGCTCTTAGGTATACTACTAGATATACTACTGGAACTAGAACTGCTAGTGCTGCTTCAAAAAAAAATTAGTGAATTAGCAATAACATAGTAGTGAGCTTGAGTGGACCCTCAGGGTGACTCTACACCAGCTAGGATCCGTCCAAGTTAGATATCAAGCACACTTTCACAACCCATCACTGGATACTCTACACCAGCTAGGATCCGTCCAAGTTAGATATCAAGCACACTTTCACAACCCAACACTGGATATTCACTGAGTTTGGAAGGAAATAAACTTTAAATAGATTGCAGATCTATTTGATTGAGAAATCTTCGGAACAACATGCAGATTTAATTACACTACAACACATTTCTTGCTGAAAAATGATCCTTCAAATAGAATGCAGATCTATCTTATTCCCCACTATTTTCACCATCTTCCCATACACTATCAACAACTCGCAAAACAACAAGGAGATCAATACTTTTCATTTCCAGAGAAATACCACCTACCACATTATCAATAGTTTCAAAAGGTAATCAGTTTCTTTACACCACAGATGGCAAAGTTCCTTTAACGGGTACTCCTTTGGGGATCCTATTATTAGACTTTGTGGGTGGTCCATTTATTGGAAACACCAAATGAACCCTATCAAACTTGCAATCTGTGCCTCCTCCTTGTAGAGTTATATAAAGTGTTGTAGAACCTTTCTCATAATTCAACCTAGCTAGTTGTCTGCCACTGCATTTTTACCTCAAGATATCACTTCTTTGGAAATGGCTCTAAGGTTTGCATAAATTTATGAACCCATAGTTAAATAGGAACCTCCTATATCTCCTAATGACTTCACAGTAATACATGTATCCCATTGGATTGGAAGTACCACCGAATTGTAGGGGCTGGTTGACAGAACTGGATTCCAAAATGTCATTACCTAGTGGAACCCCAATTTCTGGTAGGCCTTTATCATTAAGTACCTCTATCATATCATGCCATGAGTGAAACTTGATTTGATGTGCTCACCCACCATTACATGGGGGTATTTTCCAAATTCATATACATTGTTGCAACCCTTTGCTCAGGCACAATCTACTCCACCACTTGTTCCAAAGATTCTTTCATGGTGTCAGTTGTGCCATTAACTCAATATCTTCTTAAGCTCTGCACTAATCCACCTAACTATTTTCAACATCATGCAATGGCAATAATTTTTTACAGTCTATTCAAGAGTGATTAAAATCTATATTTATCTTTTTCCATAGATCAGAGTCAGACACTGACACACAAGACAGAGTTCTGAGTCGTCATTGTGCTCATACAAAATAAAAATTCAACCTTTCTTAGACAAAGGCACAAAAAGAGTTGACAATTGCAGGCATAGTAGAAAACATATTCACATTTAGGATCACTTTTGACAAATGAGGTCCATTTGCAGAGTTTAGTTACTATCCATAAAGGAGTACACTGGTGATAAAGCTCGGTATAAGGTCATACTGAGTCATTAGCAAAAGCCTTATGGCTATCTCTCTGGAAGGAAGTACTTTTGACTGCATCCTTACCAGCACTGGAAACTTCTGCATCATATGTAGGTCCATATTTTATAAGTGCCTTTGTACTTTTTCTAGATGGAAAGAAACAATTTGAAAGTCAAGGCTATGTGCTAGTTTGTGCATTTTTTGTGGAAAAGGTATTAGGATCCTTGTCACAGCGACAAGGGCATTACAAACAACACCAGTTAGCTTCACGGACTAAAGCAACATTAACAACTATTATATACAAGAAGGGATTGTTGCTCTCCAGTCAGTCAAGACAAAAGCATACACGTGGACAAATTATCAACTACGAGAGTACAAATGTTCAAAATGTTGGAGCTTTTTGTTGGCATATGCATGGTATTTGGATTTTACCTCTTCAAGTTGTTATGACCTTCATTATTCTACATCAGAACTTGGGCTTGACAACATTTTCAGGGTTGGCAACCTCATTGGCAGTTACGTTGCCAAATTTCCCAGTTACAAAATTGCAACAAAAATTCCAAAACAGAATCATGGAATAAAAGGACAAAAGTACTAAGGCCACATCGGAGACATTAAAAATTAGGAGGATCTTAAAATTGCAGCTTGGGAGACAAGATTTCTTTGGAATCTAGAAATTTTGAGGCAAGCATAATGTAGTTGGCTATAAAAATACGTTTACACATCAACTATCACAAAATTTCTTTTCTCTGTTACACCCACATTTGTCTCTGTTTCAACTGTTGGTACATGTATGCTTATAGGAGTGCCTTTGATAGCAGGGATAATTCTTTCTGCACTTCAAACCTTTGAGAATTCTTGAGTTGACTGATATGTATACGAGATATAATTAGATATGTATACTTTAGAAAACTACAAAAATAAATATACTTCCAAAAGCTACAGAAAGAATTCTCCCTGCTGTATTGACTGATACGTATACTAGATCTACTCTCCACAATATTGGTGCCTATGAGTGTCTTGGTATTTGGATGGATTTTCTACAAATCTACAAGTCAGGAGCATTCATGTTCTGAATGCTAATAAACCTAATAGCATGGAAAGGGCTAGTGAACCAGGCAAAGAGTAAACCCCGCAGGTCGAATGTTAAATGTTTGGTATGTTCTATGCTTAAGAGCAAGTTACTTCAATTTTCTTGTTAGCCCAATATCAATTTCCAGTTTAGCAATCACATCAGCATGATAGTAAAATGCAGATAGAACATAAACACAAACATTAGAATACAAGCCAAGACAAGAGGACACAAGATGTGGCACCAGCCAGGGACAAACCCCAATGTGGGGAAACCCTTGATCAATTTTTCTTATATTCTTCAATAGTTCAGCACAGAGAGAGATAGTACTAATATACAAATCTGATATTTTATGACAACAGCAGTAAAGCCTTCACCAGAGAAGTCAATGTTGGTCAAACAGGACAGAATCTTCCTCTGAAGATCATTCATATGGCACCAACAAGATTCTCATTAAACTGAGCCAAACATGGTCACGAATACATCTCCCAGAACGTTGTTGTCTTCGTGATGCACTTGCTGTCACTTCTTAAAGAGTTAGGGAATCAACCTTCAGCCCTCATTCTCCACACAATCAATAATGCAGGCCTTCTTAAGCTGCAGTGTATCAAGGTGAAACTCCACCACTGCCATGCTTTCCAAGTATGGTTTGATTACCCTTAATGCAACCCTTAGAACAAGATTTGTTGTTGGCTATGGCCTGCGGCCTAGCCCAGCAGCAAGTTAGGCCTACGATCCTCCATCAAACAACTTACAAACACCATCAATGCAGTAGTATCTAGCCTACAAGAACTCGACTTGCTGTCAGCACATTCTAGCACCCAATCCGCATATGTATCTAGCCCTACATTGATCTGTTCTGAACCTATAGGGAAGATCCCTTCAACGTACTACCTCGCCTTATTCGTGCAGCTCCCCTACCTTGCAAACAATCCTGAAACATGCCTAGGAACAACCTATATCACTGTGATGTAACCCAAAATTCTCATGCTTCTTTCAGGCTTCTTCTTGCTGCGACTAGGGTCTCTCCTTTTGTTGCGGCTAGGGCTCCTTCTTGTTAGGGTTCAAGACAAATAAATATAACAATAAAGAAATACACATTTAAACAATGTACACCATGATTATCTGGAAAACCCCAATTGGGGAAAAACCAACCAACAATAGATCTATTATTGTCCTTGGCCAAAACACAGCCAAGCTGGCCAACAACCTGAGCTTTCACCGCTCAACCATGGCTACCTACAATGGAGAATACACAAGCCTTTTAAGGGCTTCAACTACATGTAATACCATGGGCTCAATACCATGAGTCACCAATACTAGTGTCCAAAACCACAACTGTTAACCATAACTGTTGACATAACCTTAACTCCACCATAGGGTCAAGTTTATCTAACACTTCTCTCGCTGCAGCTAGGGCTCCTTTTGTTGCGGCTTTGGGCTCCTCCTCCAGCTTCGTATTAGGGCTCCTTAGATCTGTGGCTAGGGCTTCTCTTCAACTGTAGCTAGATCTCCTTCATGACTGAGGTTAGGGCTCTCTTAGATGACTCTTTCCACTACGTTCTCCTTGATAGAAGACAAACCCAAACAAGTGAAGAGAGATCATGAGATGATGTGTGCCTCAGATGACTCGAGGTCTCCTCTATTTAAATGCAACGTTGAGGTTGAACTGGGGGTAATTTGCTTGCTGGCTGACCTTGACAAATTGTCAATAATACAAATAAATTCATATCTCCATAAATACATGTCGGAATCAGATGATCTTTATATCAATCATACACCTCTCGGAGAGACAAATCCAAGAAAAAATATCAGCTGCCATAAATAAGGTGACCCACATGGAGTTTGGCCCTAGTTTCCAATTTTAACACTCCCTCTCAACTAGGGAGAACTCCATTTGCTAATCCATCTCTCAATCGGTACCATCTTTGCCATCAATGCACTCCTCTGCACTACTCTGCTCTTCTTTGCTCTGTTGAACTATGAAGAAGAAGCAGTGATCGAGAATGTATCATTCCATTCTCTACTAACCCGAAGTTAGTCCCATATAAACAGAGTGTCTCATACCACTCTTACTGACCCAAAGTCAGTCCCAAATAAAATAGAGTGTCTCATACCACTATTACTGGACCGAAGTTAGTTCCAATTGATCACAGATCAATATAGGTCATCCTAGCATAGGGAGTATGGTAGTACACGATGTGTCCATCGATAGTACTGTGGTCCCTATCCTCATTTCCCTACTCATTGGCCAGATGAGAGGTACTTCCCATCAGTCCCAGACTGCATGGGTAGGATGTCTCAGCAAGAGAAGGATGAACCACTCATCCTGCCTACATGTCGCCATGGGGTATCACAGGGGAAGGCTGAACCACTCACCCTGTACACAACAAATCACTAGGGGAAGGCTGGACCACTCACCCTATGATTGTGTCTCAACAGGAGAAGGATGAACCACTAATATACAAATCTAATATTTTATGACAACAATAGTAAAGCCTTGACCAGAGAAGTCAATGCTAGTCAAATAGGACACAAACTTTCTCTGAAGATCATTCATATGGCACCAACAGGATGCTCATTAAACTGAGCCAAACATGGTCAAACCTTGACCCAATACATCTCCCAAAACGTTGTTGTCTTCTTGTTGCACTTGTTGTCATTGCTTCAAGAGTTGGGGCATCAACCTTCAGCCCTCATTCTCCACACAGTCAATAATGCACGCCTTCTTAGGTTGCGGTTGATGAACACCAGTATTGCAGCAAGAATGTTGCAACTCCTGGGGCTACCAACTTTACTTTATCAACCCGGGGTTTGTACAAAATTGGAGGTGACAGTGTTGTACACACAAGTAGATGCGATGGGTCCACTTTTTGTCACTGTTGAGCTGGCAATAGACCACTTTGGTTTCTCAAACCAGCCTTCTATTGATTCAGAAGGAGTTTGATTACTAATGAAGAAAAGGGAAATTTGCACTAATTGGCAGAATTGAAATATTGTCTACTGCAGTAAGGAAAGACTGAAATCAATGCTTTAAACACACCACTCATCTAACTAATTGCTAAGACATCTTGCTTCAGAAGAATTCTAAGCTAATATGTGTGTAATCCTAATTGTCCTAGGCATGCAATCTAAAATAACCAAATATTCTACTGTTGTGCATATGAATGAACACAATAACTCTTTTTTCCTTTTTGTCCTTTTTTTGTGAAAATGTCAATGCTGAATCTTCTTGGTGATGTGGCAGGTAGGTTAGAGATGGTGATGGAAGATCAGATGGCTTGGGAGGCAAGTAGGGGTCTTTTCCTATCTTCCTAGATGTTTTTTCCACAAATCGACCTCAAAACAAGCCACTACAGGTCGTCCTACAGGATGTCCTAATGCTTCCTACAGGATGTCCTAATGCTCCTACAAGATCCCTTGTACTCGTACAAGATCCAGCCAAGAGAAATAGGGGTGAATTGGAAGGTGGTATAGGGCTTAGGGAAGGTGAACGATGGAAGAAACAAGGCAAGGGAGTGGCTAGGACTTCCTCAGAGCTTAACCCAAAGTTTGTAAGATGGTTGGATTTGCTCAACAAACCTAGGAAGTTGTTCTTATGGAATGACGAATTGGTTGAGGGACTTGGTGGCTTTTGGTGATCATGGATGGATGAGGTTAGCTTGGGGTTGTTGGCATGAGATCTTCCTGCACTATTGAAACTCCTACAATACATACATTACTGGCATTTATCCATAAATCATATCAAACAAGGAAGATTTCTAATCAACTTAAGAAAACAGAATTTCATTATTTAGTTGCCTAATTCATGCATGGAAATACTTGCAGAATATTGTGAAACACCATGATACCTAATACAAAACTGAAGATATCAGAAATGACAATTGAAACCTATTCTTGAAAACTGAAAAGATGTTGGCCAAAGTAGCAGAAAACCCTAAATTCCATAAGAAATCAGAATTCTATCTTTTTGGGGCTGAATAGGAGTTTTTCCTCAAACCATGGTCCCTGAAGGGAGGAGTGAGGCCAAATCCACCTGTTATCATTCTTTTTGGTATTCCTTTATCTCTCTAAAGCTATTGCTAAAGCAATGCACAAATGGAAGCAAACTAATCAAATTCACCACTACTTGCAATGAAGCAATGTTAAAACCAATTCAACACTTGATCTATGAAATAACCTAAACATACAAGTAGAAAAAGAGGAGCCTTTGTTGCTAGGGTTGGGCCCTAACCCAAGAGCTTCAGCCCTCAAAGTCAACTTAGTGCCAAATCAAGGAAATGCTCATTCTCATTATCATATCAGAAAAATTACATAACAATGTTTTTCCACAAAGTTTGAGCTCGAAAATGCTTAATGCTCTTACATAAAAAATCTGAATCCTAATGAGGCTTTAAGCCTCCTTATTTATACAACTGAAGTCTCCAACAACTTCCTTAAATCTATGGCGGCTTGGCTCCCAAACTTAATATGAACTGGCTCTTAACTGTCACTGGCTCGGCTGCCCATGATCTCCATGACTCGACTGCTTGAAACTTCGAGCTAGTGTGATTTGATTGAGGAATATTCGAATGAGTAAAGATTTAATGAGGAGGATCTATCTCCTATCATCTCTCCTCCTTGTCTCATTCGAGTTCCTGCCCTTAATTAGCCAAAATTGCCATGATTTTCTCTCAAAAACCTGCAATCAATGCACATTAGACCACTAGACATACATCTTACTTTTACTCATCTCATTAAGAAAAATATAATTAAAACATGTAAGGAATTATGAGAAGAGTTGATTTTAATAAGCTTGGAGGTGTATTAAGGCCCACATCGTTACCCAATGATGAGGCTCATCAGTGGTGCACCAAGGTGAGACTCCACCACTGCCACGATGTCCAAGTTTGGTTTGATTACCCTTAATGCAACCCTTAGAACAACCTTTGTTGCTGGCTATGGCCTGCAACCTAGCCAAGCAGCAAGTTAGGCCTACGGTCCTCCATCAAACAACTTACAAACACCATCAATGGAGTAATATCTAGCCTACAAGAACTTGCCTTGCTGTCAACACTTTCTAGCACCCAATCCGCATATGTATCTAGCCCTACATTGATATGTTTTGAGCCTATAGGACAGATCTCTTCAACGTACTGCCTCACCTTATTGTTGCGGCTCCCCCGCCTTTCAAATAGTCCTTAACCCATTCCTAGGAACAACTTAGCCAAAATTGCCATGATTTTCTCTCAAAAACCTGCAATCAATGCACATTAGACCACTAGACATACATCTTACTTTTACTCATCTCATTAAGAAAAATATAATTAAAACATGTAAGGAATTATGAAAAGAGTTGATTTTAATAAGCTTGGAGGTGTATTAAGGCCCACATCGTTACCCAATGATGAGGCTCATCAGTGGTGCACCAAGGTGAGACTCCACCACTGCCACGTTGTCCAAGTTTGGTTTGATTACCCTTAATGCAACCCTTAGAACAACCTTTGTTGCTGGCTATGGCCTGCGACCTAGCCAAGCAGCAAGTTAGGCCTACGGTCCTCCATCAAACAACTTACAAACACCATCAATGGAGTAATATCTAGCCTACAAGAACTCGCCTTGCTGTCAACACTTTCTAGCACCCAATCCGCATATGTATCTAGCCCTACATTGATCTGTTCTGAGCCTATAGGACAGATCTCTTCAACGTACTGCCTCACCTTATTGTTGCGGCTCCCCCGCCTTTCAAACAGTCCTTAACCCATTCCTAGGAACAACCTCTATCGTTGCATTGTAACCCGAAATTCTCATGCTTATTTCAGCCTTCTTCTTACTGCATTAGGGCTCCCTTTGCTGCAACTCGGGTCTCTCCTTTAGTCGCGGCTAGGGCTCCTTCTCTTGCTGCGGCTAGGGCTCCTTTTGATGTGGCTTAGCCAAGACAAGAGGACACAAGATGTGGCACCAGCCAAGGACAAACCCCAATGTCAGGAAACCCTTGATAAATTCTTCTTATATGTTCTTCAATAGTTCACCACAGAGAGAGATAGTACATATACATCAGAAGTCAACATTTTGACTTATCAAAATAAGAGCAAAGATCTTCTCAAAGAAGATGTCACATGAGGTAGTTGATCTGGACTCAGGTGAAGGCATACTGCTTCAACTGATCCTCCAAGGTGACTCCATCACCATGTTGCACCTCATCACCATGTTGCACCCGTCACTATGCTGCACCCATTCACTAAGTTGCTCTTATCACTGAGCTGCACCGAATCACGGTTGTACCCATCACTGTGCACTATGCTGCACCACTCCATCATTGTTGTACCCATCACTGTGCACTATGATGCACCATTCCATCACTGTGCACTATGCTACACCACTCCATCACTGTTGTACCCATCAATGTGCACTATGTTGCACCATTCCAACACTGTGCACTATGTTGCACCACTCCATCACTGTTGTACCCATCAGTGTGCACTATGTTGCACCATTCCATCACTGTGCACTGTGTTGCACCACTCCATCACTGTTGTACCCATCACTGTGCACTATGCTGCACCATTTACACTCACCAGCCTTATCTACTTGCTATGGCTTGCAACATAGCAGAGCAGCTAGGCTATAATTGCAGATCCCTTCAACTGGTCTTCAATGCAGTGATTACTTTCATTGTTTATTGCCTTTACCCCTTTCTCTATCCATCTAAATCAAAGTCTGCAACATACAACAATTTGTGCATTTGCATTTATGTCAACACAGTCCTAATCATATGTTGTCCAATCTTGCTGAACACACATCTTTCAGCACTCTACTTCATGTCATATGCTTGAAGTTGGACACTGTCCCTGTCCAAAACAACGTTCAGATTAGGCATCATATGGCTCTCCTCTTTCCAGCTTATAGGAATCCTCTTCTTGCGGCAGATTATATCTCCTCGGTTAGGGCAGCATGGAGCCCTTCTTTTGCTGCGGAATACGACCAACATTTAGAGTGCATTCGGACTGTGACTAGGGCATACACAAAACTGCTGTGAGGTCTCTTTTAGACCAGCGTGTAGACTTCTCTTTAACTGCGTTAGGGTTGTCCTCCTTCATGATTGCATTAGGCCTTAAGGTCATCTCCATAGGGAATTTAGGCAACATCTTAGTATCTTTGTGATTAGGGTATGACATCATTTATGGTAGCGTACTTAAGCTTCTTATTGTTGTGTAGAAAGGTCTCATTTAGGACAACGTAGAACCTTGTGTAGATCCACCATAAGAGTTGTCCTCCATGTTAGGCTTCTACCATATTAGGACAACATAGAGCCTTCTCTCCCTTGGTTGCATCTAGATCTAGGGCATGTCTTCTCCATGACAGCGTAGAGCTAGGGCATCTTCTTCTTAGGGCTGCGTAGTCTCTTAGGATCTCTCCTCCCACCAAAACCCAAAGACAAGTGGAGAGGAAGAGATCACAAGAAGAGTGTGTGTCCAAATGACTAGCAAGCCACCTCTTTTTATACTAAAACGTTGAGCACAAGTGGGGGCAATTTGGTTGTTGGTCGACCTTGACGAAGTCCCATAACACAAATAAATTCATATCTCCATGAATACATGTCAAAATTGGATGATCTTTAGATCAATCCTACACATCTCGATGAGAGGAATCCAATAAAAATATCATCTATCATTAATAAGATGACCCATATGGAGTTTGGCCTAGTTGCCAATTTTAACAGAATCAGATGATCTTTAGATCAAATCCTACACCTCTAGGAGAGAGGAATCCAAGAAAAATATCAGCTACCATAAATAAGGTGACCCACATGGGGTTTGGCCCTAGTTGCCAATTTTAACAGACCCTCATCTCCTAGATAGCCCTGAGATGATAAACATGGAAGCATTTACCTGCCTTCCACATTTTGTTTCCTCCCTCATTTTTGCCTGCCTGGCTAAGCTCTCTTTAGACAGTGAAATCATGCGAGTTGCCCCTTGTCTCTCTGACTTTTTTCTTGTTAGTTTTTGTTTTGTCATTCTTAGTTTATTTTGTATCTACCTACTAGAATATGCCACACAAGTCCACATTCCAAGCAGTTTTCCCCTTCCACCTCATCTCTGGAATCCGTGTACCCCAACTCAGCCCATTTAATTTACTTAAATTTTTAATGCTTAAAATAAGCAGGGAAATGCAACCAGGGTTATTACACCTTGCTAAGAAATATCTCCTAGTGATGGCCCCTTTAAAGTAATTACAACACTCAATAGCATTATTACTTTATCAACCACATATGCTTTTTATTACAAAGACAAGTAAAACCATGATAATAGACTAAAAAACAAAATATAATTATGAAAAAACATGGTCTCACATAAAATCAAAAGTGATACCGAATACCATTAGATGTTCATATAAATTTCCAATTAATGCATAATATGAACATTGTGTCAATATTTCATAAAGCTAAAACCTCAAAAGTTATAAACAAGCATAATTAACAATATCTAAAATAAACAAGATGGCCATACCCCATATAATAATTTTTTGGAAGGTAAACATCTTTTACTGGTCCAAACCTTTCAAATGGGATGCAAAGATCCTCATGCCTGTGAAACAAAAACAAACATTGTTACCCAAAACAAATTAATAGTAAGATAAAATGATCTAAAAAAACATTGATATCAAGTACGACACTGAAATATAAGGCAATAGATTTTCATAAAAATTCATAAATAGTTGTATAACATCTGGTTAAGTACAATTGAATTTTCAATCAGGTTGTAGGAAAAACTCTAATAGAACTCCTTAGCCATGTAAATACCTGACCTCATTTCCTCCTTTTCTCTTGTCAATTTTGCTTATGACGTTGAGATTTAGTATCACTGATATTACAGCAATAAAATAAATAATTTCAGTTTATAGAAAGGTAGCACAGTGCCAACATACTTGAATTTTTGGGGTGCTTCGAACAATGTTGTCCTGAAGATATGATTCCAGGTTGTTTGCAATTTTTAATTGGCGCGGTTAGCTCTAATTTTGAAACTTTGTTGGCTGTGTTGCAGGTATCATTTTGCATCAATTCTTCGCCAGGCATTTTTCTTGGACTCGCTAAAGGAGTCTCATTTTCCGCATCCTTCATATGAGTAAACCTTTGATCCAGCACTGGTTTTCCATACAAACTTTCAAAGAGAGAAACTGGAAGTTCAAAGCAGGTTACAAGACCTCCTTATATAACAGACACAGGTGATAATGTGGCAAAAGTTCTGAACTTCAGCCGACGCTAAAGAAAACAAAGAGCTTATGTTTGAAATCTCTAACGACGTGCTTGGACAGCCTATTCCTCTACGTTGCTATCTTGTGAAGGATAGTGTTTCCCTCCATTACTGACCGTTCTGATAGCCCCTGCTTCCTGGTCCATTGGTTTTGGCTTCTCCAGACACTAAAGAGCATTAGAGATTGTATTCCATTGCGCAAAGATGCGTTGAAAGGAAAAATCTGCCAGAGCATAGTATTTCATGTTGAGGTCTCAAATTCTTGGTTCCATACAAATAGAAACCGCCAAAAGATATCTACGAACCAGCTGAACATTACAAATTTTCAGTCTCACAACGTTGAAGTAAAACTGTAAAGAATGTGGCATTAGATTTCTTAGCTTAGTGAAAGCCCTAATGTTCTATCCTATTTGTAAGTCATAAAAATCTCACAAAAACCTGTAAAGTTTGTGCCATTGTGTATGCTTAGCCTCTAAAAGCCCTAGCTTTCTATCTTCTTCTGTGTAATTTGAACATAACACCATCAAATACTAGAATAATGAATGTCCATTCTCAAATAACATTGAAATGTGGAGAAGTGAGACATAAATCATTCAATCAAATTACAAAATCATGATCCTTAACTCAATGCACTTCTTCCCAAACTCTGCTGTTTTTTTTAAACAAAATTGAGCACAGCCTCCTCTAGTCCGTTTATAGAGAGCCTTAATTTATGAAATCTTGCCTGTAAGCCAAAATAGAGTCGAAAATTTCCATTGAAAGCTCATAATAACTGAACTGGAAAGAACCCTTGAACATATCTTAATGATATTTTTTTATCTCTGATTCTTCCGCTTAAAACACTGTTTTGAGCATGGCCTCTTTCGACAGATTTAGTTTAGAGAATACAATGGATTATTTAATGAAATATTTCCAGAAATCCGAAATATAGCCAATTTTTCCAATCAAGAACTCAAAATAACTGCATCAGGAGAAAGCTTATACGATTCATCACGACGACAGGAAAAATAATGGCGCTTTGCAATTTTAGCACCCTTTTGCAGAAAATTACCTTTTCTGAACTCGTTTTGACGGTGAAGAATCACAAATGAATTGTTGGAAGCCATGCACGAAGAGATCTAGTGGCTCAGGGATCGATTCTGGGCAATGCTTATGCGATTGCAAACCAATATTGTTCAGATGCGGGCTTGCGAGGTCGAGGGATACATGCAATGGCGGCAAACTACAAGAGGTTTTGAATCTAAGGGCAGGATATACTGTCCAATGATGTCATCGATGACCATAGATTTGTCTTTTAATCAAATGGATTTTCAAAGAATTTGGAATATTTTACAAATTTTATTATTTAAGCGGAATAATTTGTTTAGTGGGATGTTTTTTGTTGGGGAATTGGACATTGCACATTATTTAAGGAGAAAGACCATTGCCATCCTAGGGTTTACAAGTGGTTTTTAAGGCTCAGTAATAATATAGACTATGAAAATGTACAAAACCACCATCAAGTGCTTTTAAGGTGAATAGTTGGCTTAGTGATGCTCATGAAGATCATTTAAGGGATGATTTTTAGGGCTTTAAACATTGTTCAAGGATGAAAACTAGTTCATGAGGGCCCAAAAGAGGTGTAACATAATGTTCATGGTCCATGTATAAATTCCCAAGCCACTTCAATACAACCCCTAAAAAGAAAATATTTTTCATAGATATGTTGTATGGAAAATGTTTAATATTTTCGTTTAGTGACTAATTCATACTACTATAGATTTTGGAATATCTAAAAAGTGTTCAAAAATTTTCATGTTATATGTTGATTCCTATTGCTACACTTGTTATCTTGCAACCTTTATTCTTCTAGAAATATATAGTTTTCTCATATAAAACCTCAAGCCATAGGCTTGGTAACACCCTTCAAATAATCTTTACTCTCATTTATTAAATATTTTGTATTTCCACTTTTCAACTTCATTCACAAAGAAATAAAAATCTAGTTAACAATGAGTAAAATCCATCAAAAGTGCTACCTAAAGTCGTCGTTATTTTATCTATTAGATATGATGAAACTATTTATGAAATAGAAGATACCAATATGTGACATAGTAATCATGACCATTTATGGGAATTATTACCTATAATTATTCATCTCATACATTAGTTTGTTTCAATTACAAGAGATATTGAATAATCAACCCATGTTCATTTACCAATGATATAAAAAATAAGATGAGATTCTAGTTTCTTCTTTAGAAATTCTCATTTTGGATAGTCTTAATTAAGTAGTGGTGTTTTATTTGAACTTTGGTATTGTTTAATTTTATATTGTAACTTCTCTCCTATACATATTTATTTCTCCTAAAATTGCAAAGAGGATCTTTGGACTACATGCACATATAATTGAAATGGATGAAGGTGTCAATTGGGAGGCTGGTGAAGAACTTGCACTTGCAACTCTAATAGTGGATATTAACCATGCAAGATTGAGTGGTTAATATGTTGAGAAGTATCTTTAGTCATTGGAATTTAATCTTCAAGTCAGAGGGGCCATATAAGAGCTCTACCATTTTCTATTGCACATGTTTAGAGATATTAAATTCTACATGAATTGAAAATTTTAAAGATTTGTGTCCAAGAGATCTTCAAATAAAAGAAAACGACATAGTTTCTTTGCAATGTGAGCATTTATTCATCTATAATTAGGCTAGGTTGGCATAAGATTTGTAGGGAGGATATCTCAGAGGAGAATGTTGTCAAAAAGATCTATAAAGAACTTCAAAAGAGGGTCTTGTTAAGCTTATGGATCCCAAACTTCAAAACCCCCCAAAGAGAAATTTTAATCTCCCTCGATAGTAATGTGACCCAAGTGAATGGAGGGAAGCTTTACAAAAGAGAGCTAGAAATATTATCAGTTCAAGTAAAGCTTTTAAAGGTTTAATCAACAAAAAGACATGTCCAGGACCTCAGATTAAATATCAACAAAGATTCCTGAGTGAATAGACTAATCATTTTTTAGGCTAATCAAAACCAACATTTCATCCTGTGACAAGGCCCCCTAAATGGCCAATAACATCATTAGATAAAAACTCCCAATGAGGGAGAGAATTCTATAGTAATTGGATCCCCTTTTCCCCATCTGCCATTGATTCTTGTATAATGACAATATGAGGGTAGTGAACTTGATTAAACTGTTTATAGCTAAGTTTTTTATATGGTTGGTTAGTGCCTTGCAATTCAAGGATAAGATTTTCAGTTTGAAAGAGATTCAACGCTTGAAGCTCTAAGGGGAAAAATGATATATATATATATATATATATATGGGGAGCAAATTTCAAAGTTTGCATATTTATGTTCCATTGACAAAAGGGATTTTCCCCTTCTCTTGGGGACATTTAGATGATAATCGCTATGAGGCCCCAACCCTCTACCAGAGTCTAAAAAAGGAATGTTTGATGAGTCAAAAAAGGGGGAAACAAAAAGGAGGGCAGAGCATCATAGACTGTAACAAGGGGGGAGGCTAAAGAGGAGGAGGGTAGGAAGGAAACAAAAGTAATAGGGGGAGAAGGGGGAATATAGGGGAGGGAAGGGATGAAGGAGAACATTAAGGAGGAAATAGCAAAGGAGAGTCCTGGGAGAAAAATTAGGTTGTCCCTAAGATCCAAGGGCGAGAAAGTGATTCATGGAAGGACACTAAAGCACAAAAACACAATAAGAGATAAATAAGGAACTAGAAAAAGGAGGTTGTTGCTTGGGGAGGGAGGGCCCTACTATGAGGTTGGAGGAGCTTATCTGATAGTGTATAACAAAATCGATTGAAGTTTAAGATCAGGAGCACTCTTCCGTGCATGACACAAGGGAGAAAAAGAGGCTCGAGATTATGATATTCGAGGAGTTGCTTGAATGTGTGGAGTGTTGAGAGGTTTGTCATTGATGCCAAAGAAAGGGCCATTCATGAATTAGAAGTAACCCTTAATATGTTGCATATCTCATGAGTCTTCTTGAGAAATGTTCAAGCCTTCTTAAAAGACTGCCACCAAGGAATTCACTATCCCCTGAAGTTGACTATAATCCCTTGCCTAAAAGAATTCAGGATCACACAGTGTGCTGAGCAAAAGCTTCAAGGCTCTCATAATTTGTACCTTATATGAGTCATCTACAAATTTGTGAGCATACTTTTTAGATTTATGCATAAACCATGTGAGGGACATTGGTTTGCTGCAAAAAGAGTCATGAGATACTTAAAGGGGACTCAAGATTATGGGCTTAAGTACACCAAGGTGGATGACTTCTGTGTTATTGCACATTCTAATTCATACTTCAATGGGGACAAGGAAAACATAGTATCAACTTCAGGATATCTCATGAGTCTTGGATCAACAATGGTCTCCTGCATGGGGCTTCACTCAATTAACCTCTCACATCTCACATGTGTTCATGCCATACTAAATGATACCCCTAATTTGATTACATATTGAAAAACACCTCTATAAATCACATTATATAACCCCATTATGAATGAACGTGGTATGGTATTGCTCCCCAAATGAAGCCCTCGTGGTCTCTTAGAGGCCATGCAAACAATCAGTTTCAATAGATTCAACAACAAAAGCAGAATATGTGGCATTCACAGAAGCGACAAAGGAAATTGCGTGGCTAAGGAAAATAATTGAAGGCTTGCAAGAGAAACAAGTGAACTCAACTCCTTTACGTTTAGATAATACTTCTGCAATCAAGTTGGCCAAGAACCCAAGATTTTGATCGAACCAAGCACATCAATATGAAATATCATTTGATTCGATATCATGTAGAGGCCAAAACTATACATCCAATACATTGTTCTACGACTAAGCAAATTGTAGACATATTCACCAAAGCTCTAGGAAGAGAAAAATTCGAAAAGTTCAAAATGATGCTTGGGCTAACAAAAACTCCTTCAAATTAAAGGGGAGAATGTTAGACATTGCAATCCTTCGAGATTATAGTTTAAAATAATTAGATGTAAAATTAGGTGAGGTAACGAATAATGGGTTGGGTTTTAATAACTGTCCTTTTATGTGATAAATTTGTTTTCATTTCTCAATGAATGACCATTAGAACTATTCGATCCTCAAAGAGTACAACCTTTCAAACCCATTTCCTTTTTATCTTTCCTAAAAAAATATCCTTGCTTAAATGACAATGAGCTTGAAAATAAATAAATAAAGCAATCTTTAATAGTCAAAAACTTCAAAAAATAAATAAAAAAATACACATAATTTTTCCAAAATTCAAATTTTAAAATTTTACATTCTCTTGCACCTTCCTTGTGTGACCACAATATCTCCACAATTTGAGTAAAAGAAAAATAAAATCTATTTATGCAAAATAAAGAGTATAATGATTCTAAATTATTTCCTCCAAATTTACTAATTTGAATTATTGCCTCCAAATTTATGAATTTGGTCAATTTTTCACAAATCACTAAATCACTGTGCAATCTGAATTAAACCATGTGAAGAGTTTCAGATTTTTCCCCGATGAGGGAGAGCATTCTATAGTAATTGGATCCCCTTTTCCCCCTCCGCCATTGATTCTTGTATAATCACAATATGAGGGTAGTGAACTTGATTAATCTGTTTATAGCTAAGTTTTTTATAGGGTTGGCTAAGGACTTGCAATTCAAGGATACGACTTTCATTTTGAAAGAGATTCAATGTTTGAAGCTCTAAGGTGCAAAATGATATATATATATATATATATATATATATATATATATATATATATATATATATATATATATATATATATATATATATATATATATATATATATATATATATATATTTCTTCATGGAGAAAATTTCAAAATTTGCATATTTATGTTCCATTGAAAAAAAGGATTTTCCCCCTCCCTTAGGGACATTTAGATTATCATTGCTATGAGGCCCCAACCCTCTACCAAAGTCTAAAAAAGGGATGTTCGACGAGTCAAAGAAGGGGGAAACAAAAATGCGAGCAGAGCATCATAAACTGTAACAAGGGGGGAGACTAAAGAGGAGGAGGGTAGCAGGGAAGCAAAAGTAATAGGGAGAGAAGGGGGAATAGATGGGAGGGAAGGGACGAAGGACAACATCAAGGAGGAAAGAGAAAAGGAGAGTCTTGGGAGAAAATTTAGGTTGTCCCTAAGATCCAAGGGGGAGGAAGTGATTTTTTGTTAAGTGGAAAGACACCTCTCCGGAAGATGCAACCTGGGAACCAGCCACTATTCTTCAGTAGTTTCCGCAGCTTCAGCCTTGAGGACAAGGCTATTCTTAAGGGGGAGGGCATGTTAGGGTCCCACCCTAACCCCCTTATTTATGTAATAGGATCGAGTCATAGTTATAGTTAAAGTAAAGAGTCAATAAATCCCATATTAATAATTGTAAGTAGTTAACCCGCATTTAATGACGGGACCACAGTTAGTTGCAAATGGGCCATGGTATTAGATAGATGGTATTAATAAGAACCATGGTATTGCATGTATGAGTCATATATAAAGGATAGAGACTCCCTGCGAGGAGCATCGTGTCTTATTCCGTCATCGAGCTCTGCTCTATTGGAGGTTGCCCCCTTGAAGAGGCAAGTGAACATTGCTTTCTGAATAATAAAATATTTGCTGTTGTTACTCACTATTCCATGTTCTGGGTATATTTCTTCGCATATTCGGTATTCTGGTCTCGTCTTGCAGGTTAAGAGCATAACACAATCTCAAAGATGTGTATGGTGAACTCTTATTTAGTGGGTATTTGATCCGACCTAGTGAAGGCAAAGGAGCATTAGTCATCATGGTTGATCACATGACTTAGAGGCTTCAAGTGTCCTTGAAACACTTTGTACCTTACACGAGTCATCTACATTCTTTGCATAGAAGATGACAATTGAGGTAGTGAACACATTATCTGATGATGGTTGGATGTCATTGTTGAGCTAATTTATGTTCCTAAATTAACACAATTATTTACTATCAATCCGGGTTGTTTTATTCTTGGAGGAAAACCACTATTTGTGAAGATCTAATATAATCAATTCTTGAAAGATAAATGATTAAAAACTAAGAGGAAATATATCTTAAAACTCTTGATTCAATCAGCTTAAAAGAGGTAACTTTGGAAGAGTTCTTGACTCAAGAAATCTACTTCCACCTCAAGTATTACTTCAATGAATTAGAGATTATAATCAAAGACTCAAGATGCATAAATCATACATGAAAAAGGCTCTTAACTTAAGAGACACTCAAAGCTTTCCATAATAACTCATTCATCTCAAGATATAAATCTAAATGAAAACAAACCATTTGCATGTAAATGAAAGAGACTAATTCTAATTCACCATTTCATAGAGAGAATGCCCAACTTGAACATTTGTTTTCCAACTCAATTAGATGATGAATAAACCATTAACAAATGAAATCAATCACTATTCATAACCATGATGCAATCTGAAATAAGACTTTGAAAAACTAAAGCTATCATCAACCAGATTTGCAATGAAATAAAACTAGTCTAACTTGGAAGTGTACTTAGCTTGGAGTGGGGGCCCTCCACCCTTGCCTTGCACACTTATGAAGATGATATCAGAAGCTTTATATCAGCAAAACATCCATGTATTGATCAGCAAAATGAAAGTAACACAAGTCTCCAACTTAAGTCTTCACACCAAAAATATTACAGCATAAAAGTATCATATGTCAAGTGTGTTGAGCCATCAAAGTGTGGCTCTTAAATAAGGAGTTCATGAAACCAACTGATCTAAAATCACTCTAACAAACATATCTACTCTAATCCACCTATCCAAGTCGAATCCACCTTCCTCATCCCAAGAAATATGACTAATATCTTGGAATCCCAAAACCGCCCTATTTAGATGGGATTTCTGGATGACTAGTCATGATTGACTAGCTCCAAAAAGGCATAATAAAGCTCGATCTGTTGGAACCAAGCATAGGTGGCTTGGTCCTAGTTCCCAAGCTTTCCATTCATGCATCCCATTCGTGCTGAAGTGGCCTGCATCCATATCAACCATGAAGTGATTACGGGAATTTCTGAAATTGCCAAAATTGCACTAAAAATCAAACTTTAATAAAAACTTTAGAAATTGATAAATTAAAGCTAAATACCTGATTAGACATCAAATATTCATTAAAATGAGATGGATGAAGTGAAAATGAGGGATAAATGGATAACTAGATAAGTTTATCAAAGCAAAATGAGATCAAAACTGAAGCCCAACATCTCTCCCATGCTTATGATCAAGCATGTCCCCATGCTTGCTTGCTCCTCTTGGACCTTCTGCCCTCTGAAGTAGATGCTGTACCTGTAGCTGTTTCCCTGTTCACACAATCAAATTCTGATTCCTGTCCTGCCTTTAACATTGCTGCTTTAACCTTTTGTTTTTCATATTTAGCTTTCCACATGTTTTTATCTTTTAACCACTGAAATGCCTGTTTGGAAAGCAATTCATTTCTCCTTTTTAACCTGCTTATTTCTTCTTGCAACTTTTCATTTGTCTTCATTAGTTTTGCATTGTCCTTTTTCTGTGCCTTGTTATCTGATTTTAACTCCTTTTCCACAATTTTGCTTATTTCTATCTGATCTGTTAAGTCTTGGATTTTGGCCAAATTCAGTTCCTTTTCAAAATCCTGGGTGGTTTTCATCAATGATTCTCCTGCATCATTATCAAATATGGAATCTCTCTCAAGGGGTTCTTGTGCTATATCCTGTTCTTCTGGTTTCCTAGGAGAATATGCTTCTACCTCCTTTTCAAAATCAATAGAATTCCTAGTCCTAGGAACAGACATAACAGATGTATCAATCTCATGCATGGCCATATTTCTAGCTCTGGTTCTAGGATATAGGGGAGAGTTCATCATGCTTCTATCTTCTTGTTCTACTTTGTCTTGTATATCAACAAACTGTTCAGTAAAATGATTTTTATGCATGAATTCCTTCCATTCTAACCCCTTTGATTTCACCTGATATTCTACCAAGATTTTAATTAACCCCTGATGATATACCTGTGTTGCCTTTGGCTTATGCTCCTGTTTCACTGTTTCAACCATTTTGACAAGACTTTTATATAGAAAATATGGCAAGTTTATTCTACCATCTCCTTTTATGTGCTGCAGCAATCTAACATGGTATAGATGAGCAATGCTATACTGTCGGTCACAAGTCAAAAATTTCTGAATAACCATAACTAGTTCTCCCCATGGTTCATTGAACCATTCCCGGGGTATCCCCTTAGCTCTATCAAAGGTGCCTTTCCTGTTCTTTTCAAGGAAGAAAGTCCATGCTTTCTCCTTGAAATGCAAACCCTTATGATATTTTTCTCCTATCATAGGCAACTCTAAGGCTTTGGATAAGAACTCCTGAGTTACGGGGATACTGAGTTCACCTACTTGAGTTTTGTCTTGACTGAAATTATTGATAAACTCCTTAGTTATCTGTTCTGAATGACCATTAAACTTCTGTAGAAATCCTATCATTCCTGACTGATACAATTTTTCTACAGTTTCTTTGCCCCAACTCTCTATTTGAAATCTTGGTTCTACCCGGTTTGTCATGATTTCTGTGAACCAATAAATATAATCCTCTGCTGTTACTAACTTCATTTTAACAAGGATAATGATTATTGTTTTTAAATGAAATTGTAGAAGCAACGAGGCTTACCTTCCCCCTCTGACTCAACTTTAATCTGTTTGATTCTGTCTTCTTTGACCTCTGCTGTCTTTCCTCTGCACTGACTCTGTTTCAATTCCCTGTTTAAGCACACCACACCTGAATATCTTCGATCAATACTCTGTTTTCTGTTTGTTTTGAAAATTAAATACACATTAAGCAATAACCATGTTTCCTTGACTCAAATTAACATGCGTTACTGTGTATTTAAACAAACAAAAACTTGAAAAAATTTGCTCTCGGCCTCTCAACAGATCCTTAAAAACATTCTCTGCCTATTCACAATGGAAAAACATGACTGTGTAATGCAAAAGTTGCTCTTGGTCTTTCAACAAATTCTTTAAAAACATGACTGTATAAACAAGCAAATTGCTCTCGGCCTCAATCCTTTCATCATTTTACAAAAATATCACTGTATTATAAAGACTGCAGACAAAGTTATAAGCCTAGAGGACTAATCACATGCGCTCGGCCTCATATTCCTTACTGCTCATAACAACTGGCAAACAATTTTTAAAAAAAAAAACGCAGTCTATGAACCCTCGGCCTTAAGGCACACAATAATGCAAAGTCGATTTCAATTAGGATTTGCAGTCAACGCAATCAATTTGCAGACAATCCTATGCATTTTAATGGCACAAATATATGAATATATGTGCACAGTGAAACATGAACATGGTTGAAGACTCGTTTTGACATGCACCCCTACAGCATTCCTCTGTTCTTTTTGACAATACCCATGGCATATACCAATGCGTTACAACTCATATATACACACAACAGCACTTTTAAAATCTCAATTTAATGCATATGTCGACATTCTGTTCGGTGCAACCATGTATTCACAAACCCTCATGACTTGTTTGACAGCCAATGACAATGGCGCATATTGAAAACATATACATATGCATTTGAAGACTCGGCGGCTCTCGGCAAACAAATAGATATAACTATAGTTCAAACAAACAGTGGTTATAAATACAACAACCCTCACGCTCAGTCATTTAAACTACCTCACCGCGTTGGATGCACTTGATTTCTCATTTCCTTCTATCGTGTAATGCATGCAACCAGTGATTTTAAATGCTTGGCCGATTATTATTGTCTTCACGCCACAGTCTATGCATTAACATTTAATCAATCCTTCCCTACGTGCTGTATACAGAGAGTTATCCCGGATTTTTAGGGTTACCTGGCTGTCACTGGCCGCGTGGGACGCAAACAAACCTTCGAATCCCTTCTTTCTTGGACAGTCGCACTTGTTTGTTTGCCAAACTCGGCTTCTTCGCCTCAGAATTTCCCTTTAAAACTCCTCTCAACTCACTCCTTTTACCTTTTGCTTTGTTTTTGGCACAAACCCAACTCTCTGAGCTCTCGGCAATGAGGAAATGGTGGTTTGAATCCACGCAGGGATGGTTATTTCATGACCGTTTTCTCCGTATACCCTGCGGTTCATTGTTGGTAGACGTTGGTAGCTGGCCGTCCTCATTGACTCAGTCCCCCGACTGAGCAATGAGGATGGCCGTATGGCTGTTTGAATTACTCATTCTCCGCCGTTTCCATCAACCAATACCCTCTGCCTGGTGTAACACCGTGTCACCTACCGTATTATGTGTTGAGCTGTTGGGCTGCGTGGTGCATATGGTTCTTTATTCCATTCACTGCTGCTGTATTGTTGTATTATGGCCGCTTCCATACCTTTCACGATAATGATATAACGTGATTATTATCGTTCATATGGCCTGGCTGTAGCACCACTGTGTGATTATTATCATATGGCGTGTGCAATTATGCCGTAAACTTGTTTCCTCCATTCCATATGATGCATTCATAAGGTTTATGACTTAACTATATAACGTTTGCATGCACACTGTTATATCATAGTTTTGGTCATATCTTTGTTTATGTCTTATTGCTCCTTTACTATCGTATGGAAATGTTACGGTTTGGTGCATTTGATATATGTTGCAATATATATATACGCCATAGTTTCACTTACCACTGCCGTTGAATGCATACGGCCTCACTTATATCACCATTATATTGCATGTTCACGGCCTCATTTCTATCACCATTGCATTGCCCGCGGTCCTTATATTACTATGTTATATGTTGTTGATTATTTGGATATGCGCCTTAGGGTATATAAATATGTCTTTATATTATTTGCGCAATGCCTTTCATACCCATTTCCTTTAATATATGCGCATTCTATATGTCTTTTGAAACATTATTAGGTTATGCTCCTTTGAAATCACTTTAGCACCTTTATAACCTATAATGTTTATGTTCAATGCTTAATTCTTTAGCGCATATTCTTATAACATAGTTTTTATAATTTTAAAATGACCATGGGGTCATGTTTAAAATTATAATCATTCTAATGCTTGACTTCATGTGCAGGTGAAAAGAGTGGTCCCAGTGCGATCTCTTTGCATTTAAAAAAACTATCTAGGGAAAGTTTATGTGAATGAAATGAAATGGAATATGAAACAAGGAATGTAGGGTATATACTGGGAATGAATATTAATGAATATTTGTAGATACTTAGTTCAATTAAATCAAAACTAGAAGTTTCTAAAAAAAAATTGAATTTCAAGCACAAAAATGGCTTATGAATATACTCCCTTGCTGTTGTTTGTACAGGTTGAATGTTGAATGCTATTTGTTCAGGTGGAATGGAATCCAAAATGTTGTGGATAGTAGACTTTTTATTGCTGCTTCTTGTTCACTATGCTCCGCTTCTTGAATTGTTCAGGTCCCTTTGAATAATGTTTTCATTTCAGGTCCCTCTGCAATGCTTCTGGTATATTGTGTCGGTTCTGTTCTGGTTCTGCTGCAACAAGTTTGCTTCAGGTCCCACTGCAATATTATTTTATCTCAGGTCCCTCTGCAAATGCTTCTGGAATGATTTGATCTGCTGCAACTAAGTTTGCTTCAGGTCCAACTGAAGAATGTTTCAACTCAGGTCCCTTCAGGTTCTGCTGCAACAAGTTTGCTTCAGGTCCAAAGTGATCAACATAATACCTTAGCTGTGACAGCTAAAAGCTTGCTACAAGACTCTCCCTTGTTGAATGTTTGACTTGTCCTCAAGTCAATTGTGGAAAGGTCCTGCATTGAAATGATGTGAGAATAGTAAAACAAGAATAGTGAATTCATAGAGTCCAGGTTTCCCTGGTTTTCCCCTATGAATTCGCGTTTGCTTAGTGCCAGTTGCCTGGTTTTCACCAGCAAACAATTTTTTTTTTTTTTCTCTTTTTTTTTATGTTTTATTGTTTTTTTTTATATATATATTTTTTATTCTATTTCTGAACTGGAAGATGGTTGAGCCATAACTTCCAGTCCTGATTCTTCTACCAGTTGTTTCATGATTGTCTCTTTACTAATAGGCTGATGATAAACTTTCAGCCTATGACCATTTACAACAAATGAGGTGGGGTGTAATGGAGTTGGGAAGTATGAAAAGCTTATGGAAATAGGTTATATTGAAGTCATGATGTAGTAGTAAGGTTGGACTTCAACATGCTTGGTCATGGAGCTTAACATACAATATGGATGATGAACAAATCATGAACAATATGAATTCAATATGAAAGGCTTCTTTGGAGATTGATGTGACTTGACATGGTACTAAACTTGACTGCTTCTTCTAATGATTGTCTTCATGTCTTTTGCTTTGATCTCGATCATTTTGTAGGGTTTGTTGATGTTGTTGGTCAATATTGAAGAGCAAGCTTCAAGAGTTTGAGTTTCATTGAATGAACTCAACATCAGGTGAATTTTCACTTTGCTTTGACTTGAACATTTGTATTCATATTCTGGAATATGAATTTGACTTTGAAAATTACTTCATCCATGGAGTTCACTCCTTCATTCTTCCTATGACCTGCAAAACATAGCACTTGCCTGCAATTCAACATTAGATGATGGAGGAAGAGAGGTGTACAGTCTCTCTTCTTCCAATAAACATGTAAATCATTACAAGCATTGCTTAGAAAACAAGTCCAAATATGCTAGACAAACATAATGCATGTATTTACCCCTTTTAGGAATGGTGGCCAGCCTAGACCTCCTAGTGGTATTTTGTTTACAAAATATTTGTTTGATATCCAATTAGAGTGATTCCAAAGCCAAGTTGAAGTGAATTCATATGGCTACCTCCTGTATAAACAGGTTTTCAAAATGATATAAAATTATATGGTAAAAATTATAAGGAGTGCCATGTTTGATAGAGCTTCTTGTTAATTTTTAACTAGACCAACAGTCACTATTTGAAGCGTAACTTCTTCGATAAAGATCCGATCAATGTGATTCCACTTGGAGATTAAAGTAGATTCATTTTTTTATTTCCAGTAGAAACATGTTTCAAAAATTCTTAGGCTTGATATCAAAAAATTGGTGATGAACAGGCCTAGGAGGCAGAGTTTTATTATGCTGGTTTGAAGACATTCAGTCACTAAATGTGGCATAAATTTTTCATTTCACCTCAAAATGGGATGATTCAAATTGTGTCTTAAACTAGACTTGAAGATATATCTCCCATGTAAACAGGTTTTGAAAAGAAGATGATTTGGTATGTCAAATATGCCAATGAACAGTCAAGACCTAGAATTGTCACCATGCAGATTTTTCGACAAACAGTTAGTATTTCAAGAATAACTTTTTCATATGATGCCTGATTGAAGTGATTCAAATTGATTTTGAAACTAGATTCAAAGGGCTATCTTCCCTATGAATTCCAAATAAAAATGTTTCCATTAGACACTTCAAATATAGGCTGTACTAACTCTGTTTTCAACATTTCACTTGAGACCTAGTTTTGATTTTGATCACATTTTGATTTGTGATATGAATTGAGAACTTCAAAATGGATTTCAAAACTAGATTTCAAGATATATGTAAAATAAACCATGATTTCAAAATGATCCTATATGGTTACCCAAAATAGGCTTGGTCTTACTGCATTTTGCCATGTAGTCCTTTCAAATGAATATTGAACAATGATTTGAAGAAATTGTTTGAAACAAATTTATTATGGAAGTCTTATTGCGAATTTATTCCACTTGTTTCTTTATTCTATTCTATCCTATTCTATTTTAGAAAACTAATTCATTCTCTCAAGTATAAGAGAATTTCCAGTGCATCCATTTTCGTAACAAGATCATAAGTAAACTCATATCCAAATTTGAAAAATATACTTTAGTGAATTTTTGGACATGAAAATTTATTTGATCATAAGGACTTGATGAGAAAGAATGTTGAAGAATGGAGTAGTGTTGTAACCTATTCTTTAACATCATCTTTTAGATCTTGTTGTTGAAAATGGATTTTGTAGTTTTTTTTTTTTTTTTTTTTTTTTGATTTTATGTTTTTGTTGGGGGGTTTTTTTTGATAAATCTACCTTGAGGATCTCTAACTCTAGGCATAAAGAAACATAATTAAAGAAATGAAATGTAACTAATGTTTTTGTGTATTTTGGATTTTATCTCCCTATTGACTATGCCGATATTTGCCTCCCCGGCAACGGCGCCAAAATGTTGAGCTAATTTATGTTCCTAAATTAACACAATTATTTACTATCAATCCGGGTTATTTTATTCTTGGAGGCAAACCACTATTTGTGAAGATCTAATATAATCAATTCTTGAAAGATAAATGATTAAAAACTAAGAGGAAATATATCTTAAAACTCTTGATTCAATCAGCTTAAAAGAGGTAACTTTGGAAGAGTTCTTGACTCAAGAAATCTACTTCCACCTCAAGTATTACTTCAATGAATTAGAGATTATAATCAAAGACTCAAGATGCATAAATCATACATGAAAAAGGCTCTTAACTTAAGAGACACTCAAAGCTTTCCATAATAACTCATTCATCTCAAGATATAAATCTAAATGAAAACAAACCATTTGCATGTAAATGAAAGAGACTAATTCTAATTCACCATTTCATAGAGAGAATGCCCAACTTGAACATTTGTTTTCCAACTCAATTAGATGATGAATAAACCATTAACAAATGAAATCAATCACTATTCATAACCATGATGCAATCTGAAATAAGACTTTGAAAAACTAAAGCTATCATCAACCAGATTTGCAATGAAATAAAACTAGTCTAACTTGGAAGTGTACTTAGCTTGGAGTGGGGGCCCTCCACCCTTGCCTTGCACACTTATGAAGATGATATCAGAAGCTTTATATCAGCAAAACATCTATGTATTGATCAGCAAAATGAAAGTAACACAAGTCTCCAACTTAAGTCTTCACACCAAAAATATTACAGCATAAAAGTATCATATGTCAAGTGTCTTGAGCCATCAAAGTGTGGCTCTTAAATAAGGAGTTCATGAAACCAACTGATCTAAAATCACTCTAACAAACATATCTACTCTAATCCACCTATCCAAGTCGAATCCACCTTCCTCATCCCAAGAAATATGACTAATATCTTGGAATCCCAAAACAGCCCTATTTAGATGGGATTTCTGGATGACTAGTCATGATTGACTAGCTCCAAAAAGGCATAATAAAGCTCGATCTGTTGGAACCAAGCATAGGTGGCTTGGTCCTAGTTCCCAAGCTTTCCATTCATGCATCCCATTCGTGCTAAAGTGGCCTGCATCCATATCAACCATGAAGTGATTACGGGAATTTCTGAAATTGCCAAAATTGCACTAAAAATCAATCTTTAATAAAAACTTTAGAAATTGATAAATTAAAGCTAAATACCTGATTAGACATCAAATATTCATTAAAATGTGATGGATGAAGTGAAAATGAGGGATAAATGGATAACTAGATAAGTTTATCAAAGCAAAATGAGATCAAAACTGAAGCCCAACAGTCATTGTCCAAACATGGGTTGGGGGATGTCACTATTTGTATAAAGTCTTTGTCAAATTACATAAACCTATATCATCGTTAAATAGCCTATGTTCAATAGACATGAGCATCTTGAGTGTAAAATCTTCCCTGCTTTTACAAGAGGTTTATATGGTAGACATCTTGAAGGAATGATTTTGGAGTATTTTGATTAAGTTTTTTTGTTTTTTTTTGTTTTTAAGTATAGTTAAAGGCTTCAACCTAAGAGGATTGATGTCCTCATATTGACCAGCTTGGTGCCTGGATTGGCCTAAGAGGCTTTTCGTCCTCATTCAAGGTTGGCGCCTCGAAGAATTAAAGAACTTATATTACAAGTTGGAGCCCATATTTATAACTGAGAATGAAAGTCCTCACTATATTTAATAAAATTATTATTTTTGTTCTACTTCTTATGTTCTGGCTTAACCTTTTAATGAACATAATATGACAATTATAAGAAGTATCAATTCACCCCCCAGTATTTCCAACAAGGGTTGAGACATATTTGGACATACCAAAGCCCATGATTATGTTGTTTATGTGATAGATAAGTATTTTCCACCTGCATGTCCGCTGAGACCCTCTCTCTGGCACTGTAATTCTATAATGGTTAGAAATGGCAACAAAACTACATGTACAAACTACTTGCAATATGTTTCAACATATTTTTTTCTAAGTTGATATTCAAATTTGTCACTAGGTAATTGAGAGATTTTGCACTGATTTTTTCAAACTATTTATCATTCATAATTTCAAACCCTCATCATATAGCCTATATCAACAAGCTCATCTGCTCTCCAAGGTCACCTTCAAATAATTAGGAGGTCGAGAATAAGGGAGTGTTCTCCAAATAGATTTGTTGACCTCAAAGTGCAATGTACCAATTGTGCTTTCCACATACTCTCGAGGTGGGACATTCCTTCAACCAATCTAACAAACTCTTCAAAATAGAAACATGTGCCAAGATGGTAGCTCTCGTTTAATAAATCCATATCTATTTATAATGAGGTCATGATAAGCTCATTAGATTCTACTTATAATGGTTGTTCCAACTTACACCTCAAGCCTTGAAAATGCTCTTTCTAAATTCAACTTAGCTCGTAATCCTCTCAACATTGCCTCAATTATGGTGGATGTGTAAGGGTTTAAAACATGTCTAGATTGGTGCATTTCTATTTTCAAACCGCTTGATTCATCTTCCAACTTATGTTGAATCAAATGATAAATACTAGCATAAATGATTCCCTCAAAGAGACTCCCATAAAAGCACTTAAAGCTAGGCTAATGTTTTCATTCCCTCCAAAAATCTAACAATTTTGAAAATACATCTCAATTTTTTAATTTATATATTTTACTAAAAATATATTTATATTATCACGATATTTTTTTAAAATATATACAATTAATATATATTGAATCAATAAATTTTGATTAACGCATTAAATTAAACAAAATAAAATAATTAATAAATATTAAGTCAATATATCCTAATTAACACATTAAAATTATGTAATTATTACATAAATCAAAATCGATCGGGCACTTTTCAAACAATTTGGTGGGAAATTTTCAAATTTCAAACGCTTCTGGAACAATTTGGTGTTGAAGCATTTTGGGACACTTTTCAGCAAACAGATAAACTGTTCGAGGAGCATTAGCTGGTGTACACATTTACAGATAGATGATTAACTTCACTATCCTCGGGAGTATTGTGGAGCATTAACAGGTGAGATGCTTCTGGCAATAACCCTTCCACACCATAAGACATGTTTACAAGCTATGTAGTTACAACCATTCCTGCGAGGCCCGATCTTCTATGGATTTTGCAAGGCGCGATCTTCCATGGCTTTTGCCTAAAACAGGTATTTTTTTCTTCTTCTCAAAAATTAGCTCTTTGAATAAATTATCATCTCCAGTAGGTGAAAATGGAAAACATTTCTCCGGTCTCTCCTTGATAAGGATTACGCTTTTTCCCTGCATAAGAGATAGGCGGTAGAACTGCAGGGCACTTCAATCGATAAATTTTCCTTTAAGTTAGATTGAATACACAAGCAATTGTTCCAGTAATGGGAAATGTAATGCTCGAGACAATAACAGGGGTCAAACTAATTGACCCGAAGTTTGACCTTCAAAACTAGGATACCAGACAACCTGAACTTTAACCCTACTTTCGGAACAGGACACCACGCAGAAGGCACACCGGTCTAGATATGCTCTTTAGTAGTCCATGCCAGCCATACCGTCTCTCATACCTGGGACTTCCTTCTTATCCTTCAGAATCACAACAATGATGCACTCTGTTGTGGTTAACAATGAAGACACACTTGCAGCATCAACCAAAATAGCTCTGGTCTCTTTCAGGGGATCAATAATCTCTGCCTTCACCTTATCAATGTATTCACCTTAGTCGGCATCGTAGCCAAGGTCAAGATTATATTGCTCAGTAATTTCCCAACAACCACTGCACCTTCCACACCAGCGTTTGCAACAATTGTACATGAAAACATCTTCAATCGTATATGCAGTTTGACCTTCCTGAGGCAGAGTTCGTCATTTTTTCTGGAGGCAGGGTTTGGACCCTTTCCTGAAGTAATTTGGGCCTTCACTTCCTTATTTTTATGTGATGCTAATTCATGCAGATCTATAGACTGAATTATAACATCCTTGACAATATCTTATAGATCGTTTTCTTTCAAAAACAATGTTACCTTGGCTTTTGATGACACCTATCTGGAGGCACCATCTAATTTGTCCTCAAATCTGGGACTTGATGCTGCCATCTCTGAGATCTATTTTACAAACTTTGCAGATATGAAAATAAAACAACAAAAATATACCCGCAAGAGTGGTTAGTCCTTCAAGCAACAATAATGAAACCCTCTAACTGCTGGTCTTTGATTTTGGTAGTTGATCTATTGTTGTAAACCCTTGAGAATCTCAATTAGAGATGATCCTCTTACAAATATTGAAATAATGTGTCTCAGATATATGGAGGATAATGCCACCGCCACAACCCTGTTCCTGTGCTGATTCGTCGAAATAGGCCCAAGGGTACGCTTTGTCTATGACCTCCGGGGTGATGGTTCGAATCTTGGCAACTTGTTCATCAACTGGAATTTCCATATAACCGTTACAAATCTTAGGAATAATCAAAGGCCAGACTATATGCTTCCCACGAAATATGTTGTTGTTCCTGTTCATCCATATGTGCCAGCACACCATTAATGGAAGATTTCGGGATCTTGGGTTTGGAGCTTCAGCCCACCACCGGTTCCAGGCATTTAGTATACCATCGCCAGCCCAAGTAAGTGATAAATTAAGAGTATGTAACACCTGCGCCTAGACCTGTTGTGTTGTAGGGCAGGAGAGAAAGAGATGGTGATTTGATTCCTCCTCCTCACGACATAATACACACCATGTAGGTCCCTGAAAAGATCGTTTTCTGAGATTAGTTCCGGTTGGGGTTTTGTCCATAATGATGTTCCACATCAAAAGACGAGTACCCGATGGGCCTTTTAGCTTCCATATGCTGCTCCACTAGTTATCCAAAGAATCAGGTTTATGGCTAGCATGGATAATAGGATATCCATCCTTTGGAGTATAGATCCCCTTCTGTGCAAAACCCCAAAGCAGTTTGTCATCCTCATCCCTTAGTCTCACATGGGATTCAATTAAAGCCGCCGAATATCTCCTCCACTCCATATGCCACTGATCTGGTATATCTAGGTTCTCCACTGTTATATGTAGTGGTGTTGTATAGGTCCCCGATCTGTGTGATGTTTGCCACTCCATTATGATTTAGGAAGGCAATCAAGCCAGGAGGGAGATGGTGTGAGTTGCCGCAACCAATCCATGGATCAGTCCCAATGCGGATAGACATGCCATTGCCGATTTGCCAAGTAAGACCCCTTCTTATGATGGGAAGGGTATTTATAACAACCCTCCAAATCACTGATATTCCTTTCTTGTTCCAAGTAGGTAATATTAACCAGTCCATGATTGTGCGCAACCATATGTATTTATAGGTAACCAGCTTTGACCAAAGGCTCTTGTGCTTCAGGAGAAGCCATCCTAATTTGGCTGCAAGTGCTTGAGCAAAGGTAGAGAGGTTCTTGAGGCCCCAACCCCCCCATTTTTTGGGAGTTGCAATTCTACTTCATTTGACCCACACATAGGGTTTTCCCTCCTTGTGACCCTTCCATGAGAAGTGGCAGCAAACTTGTTGAATCCTTTGTAATATACCTGGGGGATCTAGGCCAGAGACATCCATAAGACTGGTGTTGCTTCCAGAACCGATTTAATGAGCACCAGTCTACTTGCTTTGGATAGTAGATGAAGGCTCCAAATATTTAATCTTCTTTCCACCTTGGCAATCAACCAGGTCCAATCTGCAATTTTGTATCCATCTGCTTTTATCCTGAAACCCAAGTACTTCAATCCATCCTCCATTGTCAGGTTTTGGAAGGGGATGTTTTGGAGTGCATGATAGGTCTCCTATTGAGTACAAGCTGAGAGAGATATAGTGGATTTGGCCCCATTTATTTCCATCCCTGTTGCGGCACAAAAAACATTCAACACTTCAGAGAGAGTGTTGTTGTCTTGAATGCCTCCATCTAAGAAGATGAGCATGTCATCCACAAAGAGCAGATGTGTTAGAGTGCATTGCTCCATGATCTTGAGACCCTTGAGCCTCCCGACTCTTTTTTCTGATGCAATCAGCTTGCTTAAGCCTTCCATCACAATAAGAAAAAGCAATGGGGAGAGAGGACACCCCTGCCTGATTCCTCGCTTCGCCTGAAAGGAATGGGAGACTGATCCATTGATTAAGGTTCCAAAGGATATAGATGTAATGCAACACATTATCCATCTGATATAAACTAGTAGAAAGCCCAGGTGAGTAAGGATCATCCTTAAGAATAACTAGCTGACCTTGTCAAAGGCCTTTGAGAGGTCAATCTTGAGCATCACCCCTTTAAGCTTCTTCTGTTTGATGGAGTGTAAGGCCTCTTGTGTTGTGCCGATGGCCTCAAGGATTTGTCGATTGTGTAGGAAGTCAAACTGTTTCGAGGAGATGTTGCCTGATAGGATCAGCTTGATGCGGTTAGCAATGATCTTCGCAATTTTGTATAGGCAGTTACATAGGGATATAGGCCTGAAGTCATTGAAGGATGGTTGGGAGTCCATCTTGGGAATGAGGGCTATATAGGTGGAATTTATAGGTTCATACATTTTGCCCGATGAACGACATTCCTCGATCACATCGGGTAGATCCGGTCCAATAATGTCAAAGAATGTAAGATAGAATTCCATGGACCAACCATCTGGCCCCGGACTTTTGTCCTTCTTAAACCACTTCAGGGTGCCCTCCAGTTCCCCCATAGTAACAGGTTTTATGAGATCCTCCACCAAGTCAGGTTCCACAAATCTGGGAAAATGCCCTGCAATGCGAATGATATTAGCTAGAGGTGTGCCTGGTGGGGCTTTGAACAACTACTTGAAGTGAGTGTTACCCAACCGTGCCAGTTGATTATAAGTTTTAGCAATTAGACTCTGTTTCGTAGGCATTTTCTAGATAATATTGTTGGATTTCCTTCCATTTGCAAATTTATGGAAGAATTTTGTAATTCCATCCCCCGCTTGTAACCAAATTGCCCTGCTTCTGAGTCTCCAAGTTTCTTCTCGATCCAGCAAAATCTTTGATCTTTGGGTTTCCAAGTTCACAAGGTGTATTTTTGTTGTTATAGAGGTGTACCCTCTTCCTTGTTCATCCATTAGAGTGGCCAGCTGATTTTTAGTGTCACCAAGGGTATGTTCCTCCTTAGCCTTTTTCCTTCTGGCCCAATCTATGGATAATCGCTTGAGTTTGATCAGGTTACTATAGAAACCCTCAGCCTTCCTCTGGACATTTGGTAAGGGATGGGCCTTCCAAAATTTTGAAACCAACCTGAGATATTCAAGGTCCTTTAACCAGGTCGAATTAAACTTAAAAGGAGCCCTAGGTTCTTTGAAGGAGCCTGCCACTTCCAGATAAATAGGGGAATGATCCGATATTCCTCTAGTGCCCACCCACTATCTGAAATTTGTGAGGGAAGTAAGCAGATCTTCATGAATGAGATACCTATCTAGTCTCCTCCCCAGAGTTGCATCTCCAGTCCTTCTGTTGTGCCAGGTTGGCAGCTTCTTGTTCATAGGGACATCAATAAGACCATGTTGCTCCAAGAGGATGCCGAGTTGATCCGAGAGTGGATCCAGCTGCGAGTGGTGTCCCCAGAATTCTTCATGTCCGATGGAGAAATTAAGATCTCCCCCTAGAATAGTGGATTGGTCTATCAGGGGATTCTCAAGGAGCTGCTGCCAAAAATCCAATATACTGTGATTGGGTGCATAAATGTTCATAATACATAGATTTTTGCCCAATTCAGTGGAAAATATATCGATAACCAGGAAACCCTGACCTCCCCAAGCCGATATAACCTTGATGGTTTGAGGGTTTATCTCGAGAGCTAGACCCCTGGATCTCTCAGCAACATCCAGGGCTTGAAAGTGCCACCCTGGCATGATAGTTAGAAGGGTCTTAACAATCAGCTCAAAGCTACCTAGGGTTTCTTGAAGAAAAATAATGTCACAAGGCTCACAGCTCAAGAGTCTCTTAAGGGATGATTTTTTAGAGGGACTAGCTAATCCCCTACAGTTGAAGGAGAGCCTCTTCATGGGGGAACATTGCCAAGGGTGTCTGGTGCTCTAAGTACCCTTTCAATGGTGTTCTGTCTGCCCTGAGCTACATCATCCCCAACAATCTTAATGGCTTTGGACATCTTGGAAGGCCTCCCCCGAGTGGGTTTATGCACAACATTTGAGGGTGTGATACCCAATCCAAGCGAGTAAGGGATTGCCTGGTGGCAGGAACGGAGGTTGTAGGAATGTGAACCCGAAGCAGATGGCGAAATAGGATTGTGTTGGAGCCCCTGTCCAAGGACAACTAGGGGGTGGTGGAAAAGATAGGCAATGGGTGATCAAGTGCACAGGTAATGGGAGAGGTAACCAAACAAGGTGAAGATGCAGATGATGCCAATGAGAAAAAAATATTGATTAAAATTTAGTGCAGAGGATAAGGGAGAAGAAATTGTACCCGATGTAGGAGCAGCCTCCGCAGCAGATCGGGATCTAGTCATAGGAGGGGAGATTGGCGACATCTGGGAAGCGTTGGATGGCTGAGCAGTGACCCCAGCCACATCCTTTGGACTATCTAGACCTGTGGGCTGCTCATCCACAATCAGGTCTTTCATCTGGCGATGTTTGGTTCCCTTTGTAGCAGCCGGAGTAGTAGGCATGAGCAGTGGGCATTCTTTGAAAAGATGTCCAACCTTATGGCATCATCTACACCTCAATGGAACACCTTCATAACCAAGATTTTGTCAGCGAGAGAAATGCCTTCAATGTAGGGTAATCTTTTCCTCCAGGCCTTCTCTGGTGTCCAAATGAACCAGGATGCGAGCCATAGTCATATTCCCTGACGTTTCATAGGACTGATCATGTTCTAAATAGGTACCTAGTGCCATGCTTATGCGCTTAAAAACGACTGGAGTCCAGTATTGCATCGGAAGGCTTGGTAATCGAACCCAAATCGACCCAGCTCCCATCTGTTCCCTCCCAGGATCAAATAAGGGATCCCATCTTTTCAGCAGAATAGGGGCTAATTCGATATGCCATAATCTAGAGAGTATCCAGTCCGTGTACTCTTCCCTGTGGAAACGAAGGGCAAACCATCCTCGCGCAAGCACCTGCATGGTGGGTAGTTCTTTGAGTAAAGAACCCCAAATCTCCGAGGTCCAGAGACGAAGTCTCTCCACAGTATAGTTCTGCCCTCGAACTCGGCCCACCAAGACCTTCTTGGCTGTATCAGCAACTTCCCCCATCGAGAGGTCTTCGCCCAAGGATAGGTTGATGTCCATATCGATAGCTTTTAGGCACCTTCCTTTCTTTAGCTTGCCAGATCTGTGAGCCGTCAGATAGTCCCAAAGATATCCCCATATGCCTTGGTTAACCGTCTGTGGGGTGGATGGGGTCGATTTAGGGTTTGGGACCGGGGAGCTGAAGCATCCAGAATGGATAGGGGTGCTGGGAGATGGGCCACCAGGGTTAAGGGTGCTACCAGATAGTGTAGGGACAGGGTAGGTAGTAGTCCCAGGAGGGGGGATGCCAGAGGTGGAAGGGTTGTAGGGCGGGGCAGAGATGTGGGGTAGACGGGGCAGTGGCACGTCGAAAGTGGGCAATGGTTGTAGGCAGGTACCAAGGAGATTCAAGGTAGCCGGGGAAAGCGGTGGGCAGTCCAAGCCGGAGGCGTCTTCGATGTTGATAGAGGGTGGAGGATGGGGCACAGATGGCCCAGGTCGGTCCAGTGCAGAGCTATGAGCTGACAGAGGTCGTAGAGATGCGGCAAAGGGACCAAAGCCTGACACGGCATGATGGCGAGACCAAATGACCTCATGGGGATTGGGGTCCTCGGTATAGCCCACCTCGTCCAGGTCCATTGCAACTGACAGGAAAACGGTCGATGGTGGTTACGGACTGCGAGGAAGGCGGGAGGACCACAGGAACGGAAAATGCTAGAGAGCCCGCGGGAAGGAGGTAAGGTTGGACGGAGTCTGGCGAGCTGTGGAGGTTAACACTGACTGTCAGGTGCCTGGCAGCAGTGCCACATTAACTCCATTATCGCCGACCATCAGAGCTCTGCTAGGGTTTCTTTTCCTCTTCATTTTCCGCCATCTTCAAAATAATTATTTGTTTGTGTTCTTGTCTATATTTTTGTTTGGAATAATTTATAAAGATATAACAGTCAGGTGGTTTCAGATTTTAGTTGTTTCATCAAGTATATTCCAGTATAATATTGTATTCCAGCTTTGTTTATCAGACAATATTTGTTCAGGAACCTAACATGTCATATTTGGCCATGATATAACTGTTTACTATTTTAGTATTACAGTGACTTGATCAATGGACATAGGGTGCTTGTAAGAGATTAACTGCATACATGAGATACATTTTGGGCCTGTTTGGGTACACCAAACTTTATTTATAAGATATTCAATACCTGTTCAGGTACACCAAACTTTGTGTGTAAGATCTCCAATAAAGAGAGTTACTTTACTTCATTGTTACTCCAGAATGAAGTCTTTTCTCTTAACCTGTCATTAACTCTGTCAGTATTAACTATTTAACATGTTCTTTAATTTGTTTAAACCATCAGCAGATTGTTGTTGTAGTTGGTGCATTTTTAGTGGGAAGATACCATTTTGTTTGAATGCTTTATTTAGTTTATTTTTTACACAAATGTTCTTATGAACAGTATTTCTATGGATGTCACGGTTTGTTAAAAGTGAGGACTCATAAATAGTGAGCACCTTATTCACATCCACCTACTCATTCTTTAAACTTTATATTGAATCACAATGCAGGAAATTCCAGGGATGCTCCTCGCTTTAGTGCTCTGTTCTGATTACCGAAAGAACAGGGATCTTGGCAATGATACAAAATTGCCTGTTATGAGGGGCTGCAAGTATTTTTGGCATGCACTTTCAGGATATACGACTGGTTTGATTGCTGCTCTTGCTGCAGGAATCTTGACACGATTACCACAGCCTGCACTTCTGTATTTGGTATTGATTAGCATCATGCACTTTAAACTGGATAACTTGCAAGTTAAAATTATATTTCTTTGGCATCTTCATTGTGCTCTGGTATTCCTCAGTTACAAACTAGAAAGTTTTCATGTCATTGTCTACTTTGAGAATATGAATGAACTTGCATAGATTCACCTTGAGAATATCTTATTGGGAACCTGTTTTAATTTTTTCTTGTCAGTTCACTCACTTATTTCTTCCATTTTCTTTTTAGTATCCTTAGATGAAATGGCATTTTTTTAATTTTTGGAATGGGTTATAGTTGTTAGGAAGTATTGAATAGTTCAGAGAATTCCTTCTTTCATGTATGAATGTAGTTGTTTACCTTTGGACACATATTAATAGAAAGTGTATTCTGTCTCCCATTAAGAGATTTTTGGAATTGCCTTGCACTATATTATAATCAGTATTTTGACCTTCAATCAAAATGAACGAGTATGTCTTCCATAATTTTCCAGGGTTCTAACATTAGAAAATACTCTGACTGCATTTAATTTCATGTATAAAATGTATTTTCCCATTGGATGTTACATGGTATTTCTGATGCCCGCCTCTGGTATTGTAGTCATTTGGAGTCAATGAGTTTACACCAGATTCTTTGTTTAGAGACTTGAGGTGTTTGGATGTTTCTAATATTGTGTAATTGCAGTGATGAATGAACCGATAAGTTTGACCCAAGTAATGGTACAAAACTTTTGTTTAAGGTCCATTTTTGTCGATTTAACTTCATCCTATTGCCATTGAAAAATTAGAGCCTTCAAGGTCATGCACATTTGATCCAGAAGACCAATAATACCCACAAATGGTCATTTCTCATTCAAAAATTGAACACACAGTGAAGGGAATTAGAAAGATGGAACCTGATTGTTTTATAGTGGTCCACTATAAGTAATGTCTTAGAGTCTGTTTATGAAATATAATGCCCAGAAATTGATACACAGACACAACACTTCATAACGGTGCTTGTATCACCATCAAACCCTAAACCCCATAAGCTGAGTGGTCAGAGCAGCCAGATCTTGTTTATGACTAGGTTGAGAAACGTCCTCTTGCTGGTTTCAAGATCATTTTGACCTATATCATCGATCATTCCAGAGTGCACCTTTTCCAGGCCCCAAAATTGTCCCTCAGCATTGACTTCATGTGGATTTGTTAGAGGTTCGTTGTCTACATTTCCTTTTAAAAATCTAGTGCATGAATGATTGTCCACATGTTCATGAAGAAGAGAACATCTTTGCATTTGATGTGGTCCAGAGAGAAACTTTTTATTTGGTCAAGTCTGTATTCTTCATCAATTATTTTCTTGACACCGTTTTCATTCTCGGCACTGTAGTTGTATATGTCATCGAGGGTTTCATTACAGGTTTCATCAATCTTCTGGGCTGTCCAACTTTGTTATTGTCAACAATAGAGCCATCTAGAGATGGAAATAGATCTGTATGACTGAAAGCTTCAATAATTGTGTGTTTATAACATACCCTTTGTTTGTCTACCAAGGAATATCCAATGGATCTGTATGACTGAAAGCTTATAACTTACCCTTTGTTCGTCTACCAAGGAATATCCATCACATATGTCAATAACATTTTCTTCCAGATGAGTATTGACAGTAAAAGGAAGAGACTTCCCTATCCCATCAGGCTTGAGGAATAAATTCAGATTGTAGGCATAAAAAATAGCAGGACTGTCGGATTCCATGATATAGGATCTTTGAGGATTGAACTATAATATTAATTGTTTCTTCACTCAGATAATAATAATGGTCACATTATTACTTTGCTGGCTTTGAAAAACCTTTTGAGTTTATTGACCTCAAACTGTAGG